>JARQOD010000002.1:428497427-428521608 GCA_033576555.1 Oophaga sylvatica
CCCCTTCAAATGATCCCACAGATGTTCAATAATATTCAGGTCTGGAGACTGGGATGACCATTCCAGAACATTGTAATTGTTCCTCTGCATGAATGCCTGAGTAAGATTTGGAGCGGTGTTTTGGATCATTGTCTTGCTGAAAGATCCATCCCCTGCGTAACTTCAACTTTGTCACTGATTCTTGAACATTATTGTCAAGAATCTGCTGATACTGAGTGGAATCCATGCGTCCCTCAACTTTAACAAGATTCCCGGTGCCGGCATTGGCCACACAGCCCCAAAGCATGATGGAACCTCCACCAAATTTTACTGTGGGTAGCAAGTGTTTTTCTTGGAATGCTGTGTTTTTTGACGCCATGCATAACGCCTTTTTGTATGACCAAACAACTCAATCTTGGTTTCATCAGTCCACAGGACCTTCTTCCAAAAAAAATTGGCTTCTCCAAATGTGCTTTTGCATACCTCAGCCGACTCTGTTTGTGGCGTGCTTAACCCCTTCACCCCCAAGGGTGGTTTGCACGTTAATGACCGGGCCAATTTTTACAATTCTGACCACTGTCTCTTTATGAGGTTATAACTCTGGAATGCTTCAACGGATCTTCGCGATTCTGAGATTGTTTTCTCATGACATATTGTACTTCACGTTAGTGGTAAAATTTCTTCGATATACCTTGCGTTTATTTTTGAAAAAAAACGCAAATATGGCGAAAATTTTGAAAATTTTGCAATTTTCAAACTTTGAATTTTTTTCCCTTAAACAGAGAAATATGTCACACAAAATAGTTAAGAAATAACATTTCCCACATGTCTTCTTTACATCAGCACAATTTTGGAACCAAAATTTTTTTTTGTTAGGAAATTATAAGGGTTAAAAGTTGACCAGTGATTTCTCATTTTTACAACAAAATTTAGAAAGCCATTTTTTTAGGGACCACCTTACATTTGAAGTCACTTTGACGGGTCTATATAGCAGAAAATACCCAAAAGTGACATCATTCTAAAAACTGCACCCCTCAAGGTACTCAAAACCACATTCAAGAAGTTTAATAACCCTTCAGGTGCTTCACAGGAGCTGAAGCAACGTGGAAGGAAAAAATTAATATTTAACTTTTTAGCCACAAAAAATGATCTTTTACAAACTTTTTTTTATTTTCACAAGGCTAAAAGTAGAAAATGGGCAGATAAAGTTGTTGTGCAATTTCTACTGACTACACCAATACCCTATATGTGGGGGAAAACCACTGTTTGGGCACACGGCAGGGCTCGTAAGGGAAGGAGCGCCGTTTGACTTTTTCAAACTAAAATTGGCTGGAGTTGAGATTGGACGCCATGTCGTATTTGGAGAGCCCCTGATGCGCCTAAACAGTGGAACCCCCACAAGTGACACCATTTTGGAAACTAGACCCCTAAGGAACTTATCTAGATCTGTTGTGAGCACTTTGAACCCCAAAGTGTTTCACAAAAGTTTATAATGCCTGGTGTGAAAAAAAAAAAACAATTTTCCACAAAAAATGATTTTTTAGTCCAAATTTTTGATTTTTTCCAAGGAAATTGGACCCCAAAAGTTGTTGTCCAATTTGTCCTGAGTACGCTGATACCCCATATGTGGGGGGGGGAAACTGTTTGGGCGCACGGCAGGGCTTAGAAAGGAAGCAGTAACGTTTTGGAATGCAAACATTATGGGGGTCATGTTCCGTTTGTAGTGCCCCAGATGAGCCTAAACAGTGGAAACCCCCCACAAGTGACCCCATTTTGGAAGCTAGACCCCCTAAGGAACTTATCTAGATCTTTGGTGAGCACTTTGAACCCCAAGTGCTTCACACAAGTTTATAATGCCCGGGCATGAAAATAAAAAATCCTATTTTTTTCCCACAAAAATTATCTCTTAGTCACTAATTTTTTATTTTCCCATAGGTAACAGGAGAAATTGGACCTCAAAAGTTGTTGTCCAATTTGTCCTGAGTACGCTGATACCCCATATGTGGGGGGAACCACTGTTTGGGCGCATGGCAGGCTCGGAATGGAAGGAGCACCATTTGACTTTTTCCAACCAAAATTGGCTGGAATTGAGATTGGACGCCATGTTGCATTTGGAGAGTCCCTGATGTGCCTAAACAGTGGAAACCCCCACAAGTGACCCCATTTGGGAAACTAAACCCCCTAAGGAACTTATCTAGATCTTTGGTGAGCAATTTGAACCCCCAAGTGCTTCACACAAGTTTATAAGTAGACCCGTAAAATTAAAAAATCATATTTTTTTCCACAAAATTGATCTTTTCACCCCAATTTTTATTTTCCCAAGGGTAACAAGACTCCAAAAGTTATTGTGCAATTTGTCCTGAGTACGCTGATACCCCATATGTGGGGGTAAACCACTGTTTCGGTGCATGGCAGAGTTTGGAAGGGAAGGAGCCCGTTTGACTTTTTCAACGCAGAATTGGCTGGATGCCATGTCGTGTTTGGAGAGCTCCTGATCTGCCTAAACAGTGGAAACCCCCACAAATGACACCATTTTGGAAACTAGACCCCTCAAGGAACTTATCTAGATGTGTGGTGAGCACTTTAAACCCCAAGTGCTTCACAGAAGTTTATAACGTACAGCCTTAAAATAAAAAATCTTTTTTTTTTTTTTTTACAAAAATGATTTTTCGCCCCCAATATTTTATTTTCACAAGGGTAACAGGAGAAATGGACCCAAAAGTTGTCCAATTTGTCCTGAGTACGCTGATACCCAATATGTGGGAGAAACTACTGTTGGGTGCACGTCTGGGCTCGGAAGGGAAGTAGTGACGTTTTGATTGCAGACTTGAATGGAATGGTCTGGGGCGTCATGTCGCATTTGGAGAGCCCTGATGCGCCTAAACAGTGGAAACCCCCCACAAGTGACCCCATTTTGGAAAATAGACCCTCAAGGAACTTATCTAGATGTGTGTTGAGCACTTTGAACCCCGAAGTGCTTCACAGAAGTTTATAATGTACAGCCGTAAAAATAAAAAATCCTTTTTTTTTTACAAAAATGATTTTTTCGCCCCCAATATTTTATTTTCACAAGGGTAACAGGAGAAATTGGACCCCAAAACTTGTTGTCCAATTTGTCCTGAGTACGCTGATACCCAATATGTGGGAGAAAACTACTGTATGGGTGCACGTCTGGGCTCGGAAGGGAAGTAGTGACGTTTTGGATTGCAGACTTTGATGGAATGGTCTGGGGGCGTCATGTCGCATTTGGAAAGCCCTGATGCACCTAAACAGTGGAAACCCCCCACAAGTGACCCCATTTTGGAAAATAGACCCCACAAGGAACTTATCTAGATGTGTGGTGAGCACTTTGAACCCCGAAGTGCTTCACAGAAGTTTATAACGTACAGCCGTAAAAATAAAAAAATCCTTTTTTTTTTTACAAAAATGATTTTTTTCGCCCCCAATATTTTATTTTCACAAGGGTAACAGGAGAAATTGGACCCCAAAATTTGTTGTCCAATTTGTCCTGAGTACGCTGATACCCAACATGTGTGAGAAAACGACTGTATGGGTGCACGTCTGGGCTCGGAAGGGAAGTAGTGACGTTTTGGATTGCAGACTTTGATGGAATTGTCTGGGGCGTCATGTTGCATTTGGAGAGCCCCTGATGCGCCTAAACAGTGGAAACCCCCCACAAGTGACCCCATTTTGGAAAATAGATCCCACAAGGAACTTATCTAGAAGTGTGGTGAGCGCTATGAAGCCCCAAGTGCTTCACAGAAAATTTATAACATACAGCCGAAATAACAAAAAAAAATCATTTTTTTTTTACAAAAATGATTTTGTCGCCCCCAGTTTTTCATTTTCCCAAGGGTAACAGAAGAAATAGGACAAATTGCACAATAACTCTTGTGGTCCAGAGTACGCTGATACCCCATATGCGGGGGTAAACTACTGTTTGGGCGCATGGCAGAGCTCAGAAGTGAAGGAGCACCGTTTGACTTTTTCAACGCAGAATTGGCTGGAATTGAGATCAGACGCCATGTCACATTTGGAGAGCCCCTGATGTGACTAAACAGACGAAACCCCCCAATTCTAACTCCAACCCTAACGCCAACACACCCCTAACCCTAGTCCCAACCCTAACCACAAACCTAACCCTAACACACCCCTAACCCTAATCCCAACCCTAACCCTAATCCTAACGTTAGCGCCAACCCTAACCCTAGCTTTAGCCGCCACCCTAACCCTAACGGGAAAATGGAAATAAATACATTTTTTTAATTTTATTATTTTTCACTAACTAAGGGGGTGATAAAGGGGGGTTTGATTTACTATTTATAGCGGGTTTTTGTGATTGGCAGCTGTCACGCTAAAAGACGCTTTTTATTGCAAAAAGTAGTTTTTTGCATCACCACATTTTGAGAGCTATAATTTTTGCATATTTTGGCCCACAGAGTCATGTGAGGTCTTATTTTTTGCGAGGACGAGGTGACGTTTTTATTGGTATCATTTATGACCACGTGACATTTTTTGATCGCTTTTTATTTCGATTTTTGGGAGGTTAGAATGAACAAAATCAGCAATTCATGAATTTCTTTTGGGGGAGGCGTTTATACCGTTCCGGTGTGGTAAAATTGATAAAGCAGTTTTATTCTTCGGGTCAGTAGATTACGGCGATACCTCATTTATATAATTTTTTTATGTTTTGGCGCTTTTATAGAATAAAAACAATTTTATATAAAAAATTATTATTTTTGCATCGCTTTATTCTGCGAGCTATAACTTTTTTATTTTTTCGCTGATGATGGCTCGTTTTTTGCGGGACAAGATGACGTTTTCAGCGGTACCATGTTTATTTATATCCGTCTTTTTGATCGCGTGTTATTCCACTTTTTGTTCAGCGGTATGATGATAAAACATTGATTTTTTGATTAGTTTTTTTTTTTTAAGGGGTTCACTAAAGGGGTTAACTAGTGGGACAGTTTTATAGGGGGGGTCGTTACGGACGCGGCGATACCAAATATGTGTACTTTTATTGTTTTTTTTTTATTTACAGGAAGAAATGAATTTATTGGGGAATATATTTTTTTTTTTATGATTTTTTTTACCACTTTTTATTTTTATTTTTTTTACTTTTTTACTTTGTCCCAGGGTGGGACATCACAGTATTTTAGCAGATCGCTGGTGTGACAGTGTGCACAGCACTCTGTCACACCAGCGATCGCTCTGGCATCGCTGCAGGCTTCTCAGTGCCTGCTTTAGCAGGCACTGAGGAAGCCGCCTTCCTGCAGGACCTCGGCGCCATCTTGGATCCGGGGACCTGGAGGGAGGACGGACCCTCGGAACAGCGCGACACATCGCGCTGCTCTGAGGGTCTCAGAGCCCCCTCCCTGCGCGATCCTCCCCTGTGCCCCCGGTACACCGTGATCATGTTTGATCGCGGTGTGCCAGGGGTTAATGTGCCGGAGGGTCGTGACCGCTCCTGACACATAGTGCTGGGTGTCAGCTGTGATAAACAGCTGATCGCCCATGACGTACTATTCCGTCCATGGGAATTAGGTCCAGGGTCACATGGACGGAATAGTACGTCTGATGGAATAAAGGGGTTAAAGAAACGGCTTCTTTCGCATCACTCTCCCATACAGCTTCTCCTTGTGCAAAGTGCGTTGTATAGTTGACCGATGCACAGTGACACCATCTGCAGCAAGTTGATGCTGCAGCTCTCTGGAGGTGGTCTGAGGATTGTCCTTGACTGATCTCACCATTCTTCTTCTCTGCCTTTCTGATGTTTTTCTTGGCCTGCCACTTCTGGCCTTAACAAGAATTGTCCCTGTGTTCTTCCATTTCCTTACTATGTTCCTCACAGTGGAAACTGACAGGTTAAATCTCTGAGACAGCTTTTTGTATCCTTCCCTGAACAACTATGTTGAATAATATTTGTTTTCAGATCATTTGACAGTTGTTTTGAGGAGCCCATGATGCCACTCTTCAGAGGAGATTCAAACAGGAGAACAACTTGCAAGTGGCCACTTTAAGTAGCTTTTCTCATGATTGCATACACCTGGCTATGAAGTTCAAAGCTCAATGAGGTTACAAAACCAAAAAAGTGCTTTAGTAAGTCAGTAAAAAGTAGGTAGGAGTATTTAAAACAAGAAAATGATAAGGGTGCCCATACTTATGCACCTGTCAAATTTTGTTTGAATGCAGATTGCACATGTTCTGCTAGTACAATAAACCCCATTTCAAGGCAGAAACATTATTGTGTCCAATAGTTATTAGATATATCAAACTGAAATAGCTGTTGCAAAAACACCAATTTATATCAAACATTAAGCTTAAGATTAATAGGGGTGCCCAAACTTTTTCATATAACTGTATCTATTAAGAAATCAATCAAAAAAAGGGCTCATAAAGTAGCCAAGTGATAACAGGCTCAGGTAATAAAGCCAGGTAAGTGGTCACCAGATTTACAATACAGACATAATCAAAAAACCATGTGAGTACAAGAAGAATTAATATAAAGTGCTAAGTGCAACATGGTGCAATACATAAATACAAAGCAAAATGCTATAAAGTGCAAAATATAGCAATGTGCAAAAAAGCAAATGTGCTAAAATAAGGACAAAATACCTGGGAGCCAAGATTGACTGTGGTGTGCCTCAAAAAAAGCGCCCCGACGCGCGTTTCAGAATTATATTCCTTCGTCAGGGAACAAAATTTAAAATGATCTTTCGTTTGTGGGAAAACCCCTTTAAAAAGCAAATATCAACTCCAACATGGCTCCTCTTAAAAAGTACGCCAATGACAATGAAAGGAAAGCAGCAAAGGCACAAAGACAACAACGGGCAAATGAGACTCTAGAAGAGCAACAGCATCGCTGGGACAAAAACAATGCTATAAGCGTAGGCGTAAAGCACATGAGTTCCCTGATGCAAAAGTCTTTAGATTATCACAGGATGCCTTTAGGCAACAACAGCGCCTTAAACAGAAATCTGCAGTCTTAACAGCAATACCATGCTCACAAGATGACCCATTGGAACCAGCACAGCACACCGCCAAGTCTACAACTTCAAAGTGTATGAGGTTAACTAAGAAGGCATTTTCCCAATGCAAGCTACTTCAGGAACAATGTGCATTGGCCACAGCAAGAAGACTGTCACAAGATGTAGGTCAAAGAAGACATCACATAAGATGAGTAGACAGCAGATGGGGGAGAGAAAGTGCACAGGGGTGAGAGAGACAGAGCACAGGGGGGGAGACCGCTCAAACGGGACAGCACATGAGGGAAGAACACCGCATAGGGAGGAGAGAGACAGCAGATAAGGGGGATAGCACATGGGGTAAACAGGTCAAAGAAGAGAGCACAGATGGGAGAAGTCAGCACATGGGGAAAAAGAGAGTGGATAGATGGGTGAGCACATGAGGGGAGAGATTCACAATGGTGCAAAGCCTGCCCCACCGTGACATTACCGCCCTCCCGATGCAATAGCATCGGGCCTCCATCTAGTAGAATCCATAAAATGCAAACTGCAGTATACGGGCTGTACAAATTGCACTTTAAAAACTCTTATAAGACGGCATCTTTCTGATGCAGCAAACACCACAGCTGTAGGTGTTTCAGCAGCATCAAGACATTTTGCCATAGCTCACAAGGGTAATGCAAATTTTTTTAGATTTTATGGCATAGAAAAGGTTTGCAAACCGCACAGAGGTGGAGATTATAAAAGGAAACTAATGAATAGGGAATCATATTGGATGTTAATTTTGGATACTCGTGTCCCACATGGTTTAAACGCCAGATATGACTTAATTGCATAGTATTAAATTTCTTATATACAGTATCTAATATAGCATAGAGTCTATCAACTTTTTCATACTTTGTTTTTAATATATTTATTTATGTTGAGTGTATGTTTTTTTATTATTACTCTGTTTTTCCTTTGTTTAGTAATATACATATGTGTCAATGTCATTTTTGATTGGCGGAATTAATTATATGCAAACAAGGTACCAATGAAATGTCAAGAGACTACTATATGTTCATGGGTAACACACCAGAACTTCAGATCATGACTAAGATTTAGGCTATGTGCACACGTTGCGCAAATGCTCCGTAATTTTGCGTAGCATTTGCGCAACTACCCGCCGCGGGTAAAACGCATACGTAATTAGTATGCATTTTCCAGCTAAACACAAGCATTTTGCAAGCGTTTTTAGCTTGCAGAGTGCTAGCGTTTTCCAAGCGATCTTTAGCATCGCTTGGAAAACTGATTGACAGGTTGGTCATACTTGTCAAGCATAGTTGTGACAAGTGTGACCAACTGTTTACTAAATGAGTAATGTAAAAAATAATAAAAAAATATATTGATATTCTCACCTTCTGGCGGCCCCCGGAGTCTTCCCGCTCCTCAGCGACGGTGCCAGCAAGTTCCGTTCCCAGGGATGCATTACGAGAATGACCTTTGCGACGTCGCGGTCACTCGACCGTGACGTCATCTGGGGTGATTCTCGCAATAAAATAATAAAAGTTTGAAAATTGCAAAACTTTCAAAATTTTTGCCAAATTTTCAATTTTTTCACAAATAAATATGTCATATCAAAGAAATGCTACCACTATCATGAAATACAATATGTTACGAAAAACACAGTCTCCGAATCAGTGGTATCCTTTGAAGCGCTCCAGAGTTATGACCTCATAAAGTGACAGTGGTCAAAATTGAAAAAAAATGGCCTGGTCAGGAAGGTGAAAACAGGCTTCGGGGTGAAGGGGTCAAAGTGTTATGAAAATCTTAATCTGCATTGATTTTCTCAAACAGAGCCAATTTAAAGACAAATATTGGCTGAGAAGTTCTGAAATAGGGTAAGGGTCCTGTCACACTCTTCAATGTCCCAGCGATCCCACAACGATACAACGTGGATGGGATCACTGGGACATCATTAGCTGATCGCTGGTGAGCTGTCACATAGACTCATCAGCGATCAGGACCAGGGAGCACGCTGGTATCCAATGTACACATCGGGTAACTAAGCACCGCGCGGCACCTAGTTACCCGATATGTACCCTAGCTACTGGCTCTCAGCTTCTGCTGTAGAGCGCTGAGAGCCGGTATCCAATGTACATATCAGGTAACTAAGCACCGCGCTGCACCTAGTTACCCGATATTTACCCTAGATACCGGCTCTCAGCTTCTGCTGTAGAGCGCTGAGAGCCAGTATCCAATGTACATATCAGGTAACTAAGCACCGCGCGGCACCTAGTTACCCGATATGTACCCTAGATACCGTCTCGCAGCGCTCTACAGCAGAAGCTGGTAGCTGGTATCCAGGGTACATATCGGGTAACTAGGTGCTGCGCGGTGCTTAGTTACCCAATATGTACATTGGATACCAGCTCCCAGCTTGCTGATCGTTGGTCTCCCGCTGGCCAGCGGGAGACCAACGATGAAAGAATGGTCCTGGACATTCATCGATGATCAGTGATACCCAGCAGGGGGGCTGATCGTCGCTGCGTGTCACACTAAGCGAGATCGCTGGCTAGTCGCTGTTGCATCACAAAATCGGTGACGCTTCAGCATCTCGCTAGCGATCTCGCTTAGTGTGACAGGGGCTTAAGTCTTATTTATTTATCTTAACAGGATTTTCAAAGATTAGGACAGCCCCTTCTTAACTACTTAATTTCCCCTTGTAATTAAAGGGAACCTGTCAGTAGGATTGTGCTCAGTAGCCTACAGACACTGTCAGGGTGGTGCTGTTATACTGATTAAAATGATGCCTTGGTTGATTAAATCCATCTTGTGGTTGTTTAATCTTTATTTTCAGTTTTGCGTTAATGAGATTCTCGTGCTCCGCGGCGGTCTGTGGGGTGGATTCTTCATGTGGTGCTCTGATTAGCTATTCATCTGTATGACTTCTGACAGGTCACTGATCCCTCATTGACCTAACCCCTATTTTACATACACTGTGTGCAGAATTATTAGGCAAGTTGTATTTGAGAGGATTCTTTTTATTATTGAACAACAACTATGTTCTCAATCAACCCAAAAGACTCATAAATATCAAAGCTTAATATTTTTGGAAGTTGCAGTGTTTTTTTTAGATTTAGCTATCTTAGGAGGATATCTGTTTGTGCAGGTAACTATTACTGTGCAGAATTATTAGGCAACTTAATAAAAACCAAATATATACCCATCTCAATTGTTTATTTTCACCAGGTAAACCAATATAACAGCATAAAATTTAGAAATAAACATTTCTGACATTCAAAAACAAACAAAAAAATAATCGGTGACCAATATAGCCACCTTTCTTTACGATGACACTCCATCCATAGATTCTGTCAGTTGCTTGATCTGTTTACGATCAACACTGCGTGCAGCAGCCACCACAGCCCCAGACACTATTCCGAGAGGTGTACTGTTTTCTATCCCTGTAGATCTCACATTTTATGAGGGACCACAGGTTATCTACGGGATTCAGATCAGGTGAACAAGGGGGCCATGTCATTATTTTTTCTTCTTTTAGACCTTCACTGGCCAGCCACGCTGTGGAGTATTTGGATGCATGTGATGGAGCATTGTCCTGCATGAAAATCATGTTTTTCTTGAGTGATACCGACTTCTTCCTGTACCACTGCTTGAAGAAGGTGTCTACAAGAAACTGGCTGTAGGTCTGGGAGTTGAGCTTCACTCCATCCTCAACCCGAAAAGGTCCCATAAGTTCATCTTTGATGATACCAGCCCATACCAGTACCTCACCTCCACCTTGCTGCGACTCTGTTGGCTATTTGCCATGAAACGCTTGATTGTTCGGTGATCACACTTCAAAAGTTTTGCAATTTCAAGACTGCTGCATCCCTCTGCAAGACATCTCACAATTTTTGGCTTTTCAGAGTCGGTCAAATCTCTCTTATGACCCATTTTGCCAAAGGAAAGGAAGTAGCCAAATAATTAAGCACACCTTATATAGGGTGTTGAAGTCATTAGACCACACCCCTCCTCATTACAGAGATGCAAATCATCTGATTTACATAAATGGCAGTTGGCTTTCAAGCCTATACAGCTTAGAGTAGGACAACATGTATAAAAAGGATGATGTGATCAAAATACTTATTTGCCTAATAATTCTGCACACAGTGTAATGAATATTATATATATTGAGAGAAACACCATATACTCCTCTTCTGTACCTGTGTTGTTCCAGTGATGTTAGCACAGGGTCTCCCGTGGATCGCATAACATTGCCATGCCAAGTAAACCCTGTAGCCAATCAGTGGCAGCTATTGAGCTAATGGGGTCACACCTGCCTCCAAACTCCATCCAAAGGACGTGAGAGCACAGCAGTTCAATAGCTGCAGGGCAAACGTGGCATCACAATGTCATGGGAGAGCCAGCGCTAACATCTCTCTAGCAGCACCACACAGGTGATGAGTATATGGTGTTTTTAAGAAGGGGCTATCTGAGAAGTTCCCTTTTATGTTACTGTGACGATAGCCGGAATGGGAGCTCCATTCCCTATTACTTTTCCTGAACTACAACCCCAGTGTGTTTGGCCAGTACAGAGCTGGAATGAAAGATCATTCCTTAACCTTTGTGCTGACAGCACACAGCTTGCAAGCCCCTCTCTCCCCCTGCAAACTGCTCTTATTCACTCCTTCCTTTCGCCCCTACCTCAGGAATGTCTTTGTCTCCAAGCCTGCTTTCTCCTTCCACATCCTATAAAGGAGGAATCTAATCATCTGTTCATAACACGGTGTGAGCTTATGATAGAGACACGAAAGCTACTGTTCTGAATCATGCGTCCATCAGGCGTCATACCGTGGTACTGGTGAATTCGTAGCTCCAACAGAACCAGAGAAATGGAATTCTCTGGTGCACTGTGGACTATCTCATCCGAGTTTGGGCTCATTAGAACACTAATTTCAGAATAAGATCACTGATAGGTCTACCAGTATTCTGTTAAGTTCTCAAGCCAAGTTATGGTCAGTAGAAGTTCCAGAGCTTAAAAACTGTAACTTCGAGCTATGGAAGGTGGCCAGAAAACCATCCTCTTTTGTGAGGTCACACGCCCATAGGTATAAGGCTGCAGCTAGCCCCCCCTGGTCAATCCAGCCCGAGATGACTTGACTGAAAGATCTCCAAATGACCTATGACGTGTGGCTCCTCCCCAGCCTGACCTGCCTGCAATGATCTAAGTACCATGTGAGTTTTTTCACCTTTAACCCTGTTTTTATTTTAATTGCATTGTACATAATTGTATTGTCTCAGCTTGTTACATCTCTTTTTATACTGTATAACCACTGCCTGCATTTTAGGAATAAACATATAAAATTATTAGTTTGGTTCTCCTGCTCTATAAAAGAATTAGCACGTGCCTGAAGTAACTATGCTACTAATTCGGGGTTGCTACGGACCCTCTTAATAAATTGTTCATTAAGAGAATCATAGCTGGTGGCAGCATATAGCTTGTGTAAAGTGTTGAACTTTTGGGTGGCGTTGGCAGTGACGGAGCGGGTTTTATAAGTGTATTGCCTGGCCGCGGCCAGGAGTAATTATAATTCCCTCACTGCAGTGTGCCCAATAGCCAGCACACATCCAAGCGGCCCGTCTGGCGACTAATTATCTCAGGTGCAGTTCCCTGACTGCCCTGAGGTAAAGGGGGCGCCAGAGAGCTGCAAGTTCCTAAGTGGAACTGGAAGTGGGATAAATATAAATCCCTGTAATCCCTGCAGTTTGTGGTATATTGTAGCAGCAGTGGGATAATTCAAATAAGCCCCTGAATATTATTCCTGACACAGTGGGTCGGGCGGCAGCAGCCATCGGTGCTTATCAGCACATTGGTGGCAGCGGTGGGATCACAAGCCGTGACCCCCGGGCCTCCGTGTGCTGTTCATCACATTGGTGGCATCGGTGGGAAGAACCCCCCAGCCAAGGCCTCTGGGCCCAACGCCTGTGTTCTTTTGATGGGTGGTGTGGTGGGGAGAGTTGATGTCAACATGCAGCACGTCCGTGTGGGGGCCCGTCTTGCTACAGGCCTCAAGGACACCGGGGCTGAACGAACCCTCATCCTACCCAAACTGGCGGCCCTGAAGAGTTGATTCCAGGGAAAACCCTAACTGTCACCGGGATTGGGGGCGTCCGCTGTCCCTTGCCGATGGCCCGTGTTTTCATTGACTGGGGTGCCGGGGTGAAGGAAGTGGGGGTGTCCGAAAACCTGCCCACTGATGTTTTATTGGGGACTGATTTGGGGAGGATGGTTGCATACTATGTCCCTGACACCCCTCCCCAATCTGGTAATAAGGTTAACGTTAACCACGATGATGTTGATGATGATGGGAAACTGAATGTATTACCTGACAATGCTTTGCTAAGTGATGATGCAACTGATAACCATTCTTTCCCTAGGAATGATGCTGATAGTGATGTATCTGTGCCATCTGAACCTGTTAACCCTTTCTCTGAAGTGGTAGATGTGTCCACAGGTACAGGAGCGTTCAGCCAAGTCACTCTGCGGAGTAAGATGGCTGGGGAACCCCTAGCAGGAGCAAGCGACAGTGCTCAAGGAAATGGGGAGGTGCATGGGAACCGTCAGGAAGGTGACGCCATGCCACTGACCAGTGCCACCGAGGAAGGTAACTGGCCCATAAGTAGCACTGCTTCTGAAGTGCTGGGGGGTGGATGGGGAGGTAGAGCCCACAACAGCGCAGGCTGATGGGTCTGTAGAAATCCCCGGGGAGACAGTATATGTAGCTGCTGTCACCTGCAGTCAGAGTGCCCGGATCGCAGGTAGCGCCCTGCCATCTGGACCATCCTCCACTACAGGAGTGACTGAATCAGAGGTGGACCCAGAGCCGGTCCCAGAGGGTCCCAGTGAGGAAGGAACCCTGACGTCACTTCTGGCTGCCTCCAGCCAGGAGTTCCAGGCCACTCTGCACTCAGATGCGAGCCTGGACAACTTGAGGCACCTCGCCGAGACGCCCACCTCCGTGACTGATAAGGAGAGGGTGTTCTGGGAACGAGGAAGGTTGTACCGGGAGACAGTACCCAGAGATTCCCAAAAGGAGTGGTTGAGGGTAAAACAGCTAGTCGTCCTGTACCAGTTCCGAGGTGAGTTGTTGCGGATTGCCCATGAGATTCCACTCGCTGGACACTTGGGGATCAGCAAAACTAAGGCACGGCTGTCTCAACATTTCTATTGGCGCAAGATGGGGACAGATGTGACTAACTACTGCCGTTCCTGTATCACCTGTCAAAAAGTGGGGAAGGCGGGTCCTGCTCTTAAGGCTCCCCTGATCCCGTTGCCAGTGATAGAGGAGCCTTTCCAGAGGATCGCGGTGGACATTGTGGGCATGCGGAACAAGTTCTCCAGGGACACGGCTGATTATGAATCCAATAGGGTCTATCGATGGCAGGACAACTCTTCCTCCAGACGACAATATCCTCGCAGTCAACGTTCCTCCACCGACTACTCTACGTCCAGCTCAGAACAGGAACGAGGTTCCCTTCCTCCATCTACAGTTCCTTTTTTAGGACGACGTCGATTTCCAAGAAGAAGACCAGACGGGGCCATGGACAGAGGAAACAACTCGGACCAAATGCGAGTTACACGATCCCAGGTACTGAATCATTGGTGATAAATATTTCCTCTAGATCCCTGGGTATCACGGAGTATAGCGTCCTACAAAAGGGACTCTCCTTCTGTCCCTCATACAAATATAAGACTTTTGACCTTGACATGGACTTACAACGTTTTTTCTGTTCATTACGACTAAAGGTTCATTTTTCCACCTCTCAAATGGGTATCCCTGCTCCTTTAGTACCCCATAATGCGTTATCCATAACTCATTTAGGGCTTCTTAACAAAAGCACATTTCGCCCACCTCAGGGATCCCACACCGTTGAGACCTTCATTGACTTTATTCAATCTTCTTTCCAGAACATCCGGAAAGATATTGAACAAGGTAGACTTTTCTATCCCTCTAACATGACTCAGGTTGAACAACAGGCATTGAGGTCACTACAAGATGATAAAACCCTCATCATCAAACCCGCTGATAAGGGTGGAGCCCTTGTCGTAATGGACAAGTCCCAGTACACTACAGAGATCCTCAGACAGTTGTCCGATATCTCTGTTTATCAAAAACTCCCTAGAGACCCCTCTAGTGAGATCCAATTCAAAATTGAGGAAATCATATTGAAATACTCCAAACTTGGGGTCCTTGACTCCAAAACAAGTGACTACCTTCGGAAAAAAAAAACCATTACACCAGTGTTCTATACACTGCCTAAAGTCCATAAAAACCTGCAGAACCCCCCGGGAAGGCCAATAGTAGCCTCGACGAAGTCTATTCTCTCTCCGGTTGCTAAGTTTCTAAAGAAAATTCAAACCCCCCATCATACAATCTTCTCCATCCTTTCTTTTAGATACAGGGGATTTCCTTAAGGCAATCAATACTCTTGATATGATTCCTTCTGATACTATACTTGTAACGATGGATGTGAAAGATTTGTACACCTCCATCCCCCACATTGAGGGATTAACTCAGTTCATCGTCTCCTCTCATCAGGAGGCATAGAGGCTAATCAAATCAACTTGGTTGTTGACTTATTCACTGTTGTTTTGTTCAATAACTTCTTATTTCAGGATTCGTTTTATCTACAAATCCGTGGTACCGCGATGGGCTTCAATGTGGCACCCCCGTATGCTAATACATACATGGCGGCCTTCGAGTCCACCCATATCTACAAACATCCTCTGTTCATACGCAATATCCTACTGTGGAAACGCTACATCGATGATGTTTTCTGTCTCTGGGGTGGCACATTGGAGTCCTTACAACAATTTCTGTTGTTTCTCAACGTATCTTGGCCGGGTATCCAATTTACTTTGGCACACGATCCTCACTGCATTAACTTCCTTGACACTATGGTATTAAAAGATCAAGATGGACACATAACCATTGACCTATATGTCAAGCCTACAGACAAAAATAGCATACTGCATTTTTCTAGTTTTCACCCACCGTCAGTTAAACGTTCAATACCCATCTC
Source organism: Oophaga sylvatica (assembly GCA_033576555.1). Lineage (NCBI taxonomy): Eukaryota > Metazoa > Chordata > Amphibia > Anura > Dendrobatidae > Oophaga > Oophaga sylvatica. The sequence continues at coordinate 428,513,438 of JARQOD010000002.1, forward strand.
TCAATTCCAACGAGTCAGACGTATCGTCACTGATGATATTCTTCGTGAAACACGGCTCCAGGATATGGCCCTCAAGTTTTCTCAGAGAGGCTATCCACCCGCCCTTCTGGACAGGTCCAAGACCCCAATATCTACTAACTGCCCTAAGAACACCAATAAGCGAATCCCATTCGTACATTTCTATCATCCCTTCGCTTTTGTTCTCCATAAGGCAATTAGACGCCATTGGCATCTCCTATCTACCGCTCATCCTAACATCCCTGAATTTCAGGAACCCTTTTTACCGTGTTTTAAAAGACCATCGAATTTAAAGGACAATGTCAGTATTCCGGGTTTTCTAGGTAACTTTGTCAATGATTTTGCCCTTTGTTAAAATGGAGTTTGCTGTTTTTTGTGCCCTACTTCCTGTTCGTTTGTTTAAAACCCGGCTCAGGTGCTGGCTTCACTGCTGGAATATTCTGCTTCCGTTTCCCTGCAACCCAGCTGCTTTGTTCCTCACAGATCTTTTGTGTATTTACAAGGAAAGTGCATAACCTTATCTTCAGGTGTTTCTCAGCCACAGCAGTTTCTACCCATGGCTCTGGACATTCTCTGCATATGTAAGTTGCACATACTGTGTTATCACTAAACTGTTGACTTGGGAATTTAACCCTTGGTTCACTCCATCTGATAAGAACTGTGTTTCTGAACTGTTGCTGTTTAACCCTTCGTGCATTACCTCTGGTGAGAGCTGTTGGAACTGTTACTGGAACCTTACTGACATATGAACTTGTTGTTGGACTTCACTGAATTAAGCCACAACTGAGATTAACTTGTTCCTGGACCTCCCTGTGTTTTCTGCATACCTGGATCTGACTCTTCACACACCAGCAGTGTGTAAATCCAGCCACGTTACCTGTGCATCAGACTTACCTTGTGGTCACATTTGTGTGAGGACTCCGTCGTAAGAACTTTACCACCCTCGCTATAGAGGTTCAAGGACTTATATATCCGGATTCATATAACTGGACTTGTGTATATATATATGGACTCATTGCATGTCACTACGGGTTGTTTGAATATTGTTTTTGGGTGTTTTGCTGTTTCACAAATACATTATTTGCATTCAAAGAAACCCGTCTCTGATTGTTCATTGCCCCACGCTATCAGAATCCTCGAGTTCCTACAATAGTATTACAGGATACTCCAGCCTAAAAAAGAGGATTCTGCTGGGCAATGACGGAGACACGGGCAGACAAATTGTTCACCATAGTTAACTCCTTGCAGCAGGAGGTGGCGGCTGCACACAATCAGATTAGAGACTTGGAGTCTCGGGTTAACCACAATGCACAGGGGTTTGGTCAGGCTCTCCAAGATCTACGTTCTAGGTTAGGAGTCCTGGAGGCCTTACCTACTGAGCCTACCTCATCCACCAGTATGCCCAAATTGCCTCCATTCCGTTTTAATGGTGACCGAAGTCAATTCCGTGGGTTTGTTAATCAATGTATATTATTTTTTGATGTACATGCCTCCTACTACCGGTCTGATAGATCTAAGGTTCTATGTATTATTATGTTGTTGACATCACGTGCACTGGCTTGGGCAAATCCTATGGTTGAAAGTCATGATACCCGTCTAAATAATTTGGACAATTTTCTGGCAGCCATGGCGCAAATGTTCGACGATCCCAACCGCCGTGCTACCGCTGAATCTGCCTTGCTTTCCTTACGCCAGGGGAAACGGTCAGTCATAGAATATGTTACTGAATTTAAAAGGTTAGTGGTGGACACCCAGTGGGAAAACAATGCTTTATTACCAATCTTTAGAAAAGGTTTGTCAAATGCAATCAAGGATGAGCTAGCTCGTTCAGAGTCTCCACAGGAGTTTGAATTGTTTATACAGCACTGTGTACGTATTGATATCCGTTTAACTGAACGCAGACAAGAAAAATGGGCCGCTGTAAATCGCATTACTAATTACTCTCTTCCGTCCAGGGAAACCACAGGCAAAAACCCGCGAGAGGCTGAGGAGGTGCCTATGCAGGTGGACTCACTGCAGAGACGTGAGAATAATGAACGCCGCGAACACCGTCTCCGTGAGCGCTTATGTTTCTATTGTGGTCAATCGGACCATTTCCTCATCAATTGTCCTAAATGTCCTAGGCGACCCAACAAGGTGTTGGCGGTAGTAGGGGATTATGATAACACAGACGCTGAGTCTGAAGTTTCGGAAACCAGTCTACATCTAGATGCGGTTTTTCCCCCAATACTGATGCCGACTTCCCCTAAAGATCAAGGGGAGAAATATTCACATTGTTCTCTTCCTATACAGATTCAGTGGGAGGAACAGTGGATATCAAGTTCTGCCATGATAGACTCTGGAGCAGGTGGGAATTTCATGGATTCTTCTTTTGCAGAGGAACATGGTATAAAGACACAACTAAGAGCTTCACCAATCACTATGGAAACGGTGGATGGTTCCCCATTAGTTTCTGGACCAGTAGATCGGGAGACAGTGCCTCTGGAGTGTAAGATGGAACCAGACCATCAAGAAACACTTTCATTCATGTTAATATCTTCTCCTCATTTTCCTGTAATTTTAGGAATTCCCTGGTTACGGTCACAAAATCCAATCATCAATTGGGAAACCAAGGAGATAACCTTTCTCCCGAAGTGCAGTTCTACCATCAGTCCAACTGTGGCGGCTCCAGTTACCCAGAACTTGGAAGAGGTGATACAGGTACCTACTCTCCCTCTGATTTATCAGGAATTCTCAGACATTTGTGATAAAAGGAAGGCAGATCAACTTCCCCCACATAGACCGTATGACTGCCCCATAGAATTGCTTCCTGGAGCAGCGATTCCTTTCGGCCATGTTTACCCGTTGGCGGCTCCGGAATTAAAATCTTTACGAGAGTATATAGATGAGAATTTAGCCAAGGGGTTTATCCGACCATCTTCTTCACCAGCGGGAGCTCCAATATTCTTTGTAAAGAAGAAGGATGGTACTCTAAGACCCTGCATTGACTACCGGGAGTTAAATAAGGTAACCATTCGTAACAGGTACCCGTTGCCCTAATTCCAGAATTGTTGGAAAGAGTTCGCCAGGCCAAAGTATTTACCAAATTAGATCTTCGTGGGGCATATAATTTACTCCGTATACGGCCCGGAGACGAATGGAAGACAGCTTTTAGATGCCGGTATGGACATTTTGAATATTTGGTGATGCCATTCGGACTCTGTAACGCTCCTGCTGCTTTTCAACATTTAGCCAACGACATTTTCAGGGATTTATTGGACCAATATGTGGTAATTTACCTTGATGACATCTTAATCTTTTCTGACTCCTTACAGGAACATCAGGAACATGTCAAGACCGTACTTAGACGTTTGAGAGATAATCATTTGTACATCAAACTCGAAAAGTGTGAGTTCCATTGTTCTGAAATTCAATTTTTGGGCTATGTTATCTCGCCTCAGGGATTGAATATGGAGTCCAGCAAGATCCAGGCAATCTTGGACTGGCCGGTACCAGGAAACATTAAGGAGGTACAACGATTCATTGGCTTTGCTAACTTTTATAGACGGTTTATCCGAAATTTTTCAGAAATTGTCCGTCCCATCACTCTCCTCACCAAGAAGGGGAAGAAGTTTGAATGGTCTTCGCAAGCTCAGGAAGCCTTTGATCGCCTGAAGGGTTGTTTTACCACGGCTCCAATATTGATGCATCCGGATCCTGCACAGCCTTTTATCGTGGAGGTGGACGCGTCTGACTGTGCATTGGGAGCTATCCTCTCACAACGTACCGGAGACAAAGGTTTGCTGCACCCGTGTGCCTTCTTCTCTCGTAGGTTATCTTCTGCAGAACTGAACTATGATGTGGCAGATAAGGAACTTTTGGCAATTATTTCTGCCTTTAAGGAATGGAGACACCATTTGCAGGGGGCAACTCAGCAGGTAGTAGTACTCACGGATCATCGCAATTTGGAATTCCTTAAGTCTGCCAGGTGTCTTTCTCCTCGACAAGCTAGGTGGAGTTTGTTCTTGAACCAGTTTAATTTTATTATTTCGTACCGCCCAGGTTCACGTAATGGGAAAGCTGACGCATTATCCCGAATCCATACCGTGGATTCCGTGCCTGGGACCCCGTCGAAGACCATCTTGTCGGAGGCCAATTTCGTTGGAGTGCTCCGGAACCGGGACTTGTGGCAGGAGATCAAGCTGGCCTATGACGGTGACGTATTTCTTGCAGCTCCACCTGACAATGTGAATCTTGTCCTTCGGAATGGTGTGTGGCTTAGAGATCGATGTATTTATGTCCCAGAGGCTGTAAGACTTCGAGTTCTCAAATTGGTCCACGACTCTAAATTGGCTGGTCATAGGGGGGTACAGAAGACGCAGGAATTGTTAACTCGTTTTTTTTGGTGGCCTACCTGCTTGAAGGATGTGAATGACTATGTCCGCTCTTGTGAAGTTTGTGCCCGGTACAAGGTTCCTCGCGTTTCACCTACTGGTCTTCTTAAACCGCTACCTGTACCGTCTCGCCCTTGGGGGTCTATTTCGATGGACTTTATTGTGGAGTTACCCACCTCTGGTGGTAAAAATACTATTTTGGTGGTAGTAGATCGTTTAACGAAAGCTGCTCATTTCATTCCGTGTGCTGGTCTTCCCTCAGCTACAGAGACAGTAGATCTAGTTATCCAGAACATTTTCCGGCTGCATGGGGTACCAGATGACATCATTTCTGACCGGGGAATACAATTTACCTCTAGATTTTGGAAAGGATTTTGTTCTGCGCTCCACATTAATGTTTGCTTGTCTTCTGCATACCATCCTCAGACCAACGGGCAGACCGAACGGACAAATCAAACCTTGGAGCAATATCTACGCTGTTACGTCAGTCATTTGCAGGACGATTGGCTGAAGCTACTTCCTCTAGCGGAATTTTCGTACAACAACTCCCAAAGCAGTTCCACGAAGGTAACGCCTTTTTTTGCCAACCTGGGTTATCATCCAAGTATTTTGCCTAGGTCTCCGGTTACGATTTCGGTACCAGCGGTTGAAGACAGAGTGACGGCGTTGCAACGTAATCTTGAAGTTTTGAAGGACTCCCTGACCACAGCACAGGAGCGTTACAAAAGTCGGCCGATAGATTCCGGAAACCAGCACCTATGTATAAGGTAGGAGACTCAGTTTGGTTGTCCACCAAGAATCTAAAATTGGGTGTTCCTTCGCAGAAACTGGGACAGAAATTCATCGGTCCATTCAAGATCACTGGGATTGTGAGCTCTGTTGCCTGTCGGTTGAAGCTACCACGGACTTTAAAGGTACACCCAGTATTTCATGTTTCCTTATTAAAACCAGTCTCTCCTAACACGTTTCAGGGACGTATCGTACCTCCCCTCCACCAGTGTTGGTTGATGGCGAAGAACAATTCGTGGTACAGGATATTGTTTAATTCGAGACTTCATAGAAACCGGCTTCAGTATCTAGTTAGATGGCAAGGTTACTCTCCTGAAAATGATTCTTGGGAACCAGTAAGTAACATCAATGCGCCTCTGAAGATTGCTCAGTTTCATCGGAGATACCCGGACAGGCCTGGTCCAGGACCGTCCGGAGGCCGTCTTTAGGGGGGGAGTAATGTCAGTATTCCGGGTTTTCTAGGTAACTTTGTCAATGATTTTGCCCTTTGTTAAAATGGAGTTTGCTGTTTTCTGTGCCCTACTTCCTGTTCGTTTGTTTAAAACCCGGCTCAGGTGCTGGCTTCACTGCTGGAATATTCTGCTTCCGTTTCCCTGCAACCCAGCTGCTTTGTTCCTCACAGATCTTTTGTGTATTTACCAGGAAAGTGCATAACCTTATCTTCAGGTGTTTCTCAAGGGTATGCCACACTAAACAATATCGCTAACGGGATCGCTAAAAAACGTCACTATTTAGCGATCCCGTTAGCGATATTGTTCAGTGCGGCAGCTTCCAGCGACGAGCTTCCTGCTGTGATCTCGCTCGTCGCTGGAATCGTTCCGGACCCTATTTTCTCGTCGGCGCTCCCGCTGGGTAAGTATATATCGCTAGTGTGGCACCTTTTCTTAGCGATTTAGCGGTACTTTTGTACCGCTAAAGTCGTTAAGAAGATCGCTAACGGCGATAGCGTCGTTAACTATATCGCTAAATGTGGCTGCATTTAGCGATATAGAAACAATCCCGCTAGCGATCGCATTAGTATGCGTCGTTATCGTGATCGCTAGCGGGATTGTTTAGTGTGGCAGTACCTTCAGCCACAGCAGTTTCTACCCATGGCTCTGGACATTCTCTGCATATGTAAGTTGCACATACTGTGTTATCACTAAACTGTTGACTTGGGAATTTAACCCTTGGTTCACTCCATCTGATAAGAACTGTGTTTCTGAACTGTTGCTGTTTAACCCTTCGTGCATTACCTCTGGTGAGAGCTGTTGGAACTGTTACTGGAACCTTACTGACATATGAACTTGTTGTTGGACTTCACTGAATTAAGCCACAACTGAGATTAACTTGTTCCTGGACCTCCCTGTGTTTTCTGCATACCTGGATCTGACTCTTCACACACCAGCAGTGTGTAAATCCAGCCACGTTACCTGTGCATCAGACTTACCTTGTGGTCACATTTGTGTGAGGACTCCGTCGTAAGAACTTTACCACCCTCGCTATAGAGGTTCAAGGACTTATATATCCGGATTCATATAACTGGACTTGTGTATATATATATGGACTCATTGCATGTCACTACGGGTTGTTTGAATATTGTTTTTGGGTGTTTTGCTGTTTCACAAATACATTATTTGCATTCAAAGAAACCCGTCTCTGATTGTTCATTGCCCCACGCTATCAGAATCCTCGAGTTCCTACAATAGTATTACAGACAATCTGATACGTGCTGACATTGGGTCCTCATTACCACAAAGACAACTGTTTCTCTCTCGACCTAGAATGGGGACATATCCTTGCTTACACTGTGCTCATTGTAGTAATGTACTAAAAGGCGACTCTTTTTACCATCCAAGAACAGGTAAATCCTTCCGTGTCAGGAATTTTTTCACATGTGACACATCTTTCGTAATATACAGTACAGACCAAAAGTTTGGACACACCTTCTCATTCAAAGATTTTTCTGTATTTTCATGACTATGAAAATTGTAGAATCACACTGAAGGCATCAAAACTATGAATTAACACATGTGGAATTATACATTACACTTTACAAAAAAGTGTGAAACAACTGAAAATATATCTTATATTCTAGGTTCTTCAAAGTAGCCACCTTTTGCTTTGATTACTGCTTTGCACGCAGAAAAGGTGAACGGCTGGACTCTACATGCCTGGTTCCCACCGTGAAGCATGGAGGAGGTGTGATGGTGTGGGGGTGCTTTGCTGGTGACACTGTTGGGGATTTATTCAAAATTGAAGCGGTGAGCGGTCCAGCTCACCCCAAACCATCTCGATTGGGTTCAGGTCTGGTGACTGTGGAGGCCAGGTCATCTGGCGTAGCATCCCAATACTGTCCTTCTTGGTCAAATAGTCCTTACACAGTCTGGAGGTGTGTTTGGGGTCATTGTCATGTTGAAAAATAAATGATCGTCCAACTAAACGCAAACCAGATGGAATAGCATGCTGCTGCAAGATACTGTAGTAGTCATTCTGGTTCACTATGCCTTCAATTTTGAATAAATCCCCAACAGTGTCACCAGCAAAGCACCCCCACACCATTACACCACCTCCTCCATGCTTCACGGTGGGAACCAGGCATGTAGAATCCATCCGTTCACCTTTTCTGCGTGCAAAGCAGTAATCAAAGCAAAAGGTGGCTACTTTGAAGAACCTAGAATATAAGACATATTTTCAGTTGTTTCACACTTTTTTGTAAAGTGTAATGTATAATTCCACATGTGTTAATTCATAGTTTTGATGCCTTCAGTGTGATTCTACAATTTTCATAGTCATGAAAATACAGAAAAATCTTTGAATGAGAAGGTGTGTCCAAACTTTTGGTCTGTACTGTGTCTGATCAAATGTCCATGTGGACTGTTGTATACCGGTGAGACCACCTTACCGATAAGAGAAAGAATTTCCAAACACAAAAACCACAATACGTTGTAAAAACCTGCTTCTCCCCATCCCATACCACTTTCATTCTCTGGGTCATACAATCTCACAGTT
>JARQOD010000002.1:428521708-428544331 GCA_033576555.1 Oophaga sylvatica
AACCATTTATACCACTTGTATATACTTTGTTTACACATATATTTTGTTTTATACCGATTTGTTATTTTCTGTACCACGTGTTTATTTTTGCACAGCAACTGACGAAGGTCCTACTGGACCGAAACATTTTGCTATCTCAACGCTGTCTGGAATAAAAATCTTTTATTAAGTGCCAAGTCTTTTGATACATTGTGGGCACGCTGGCCGTCCCCAGCAGCTCTGGAAAGCGATACATCCTTACTGTGGTAGACTACGCTACCCGGTACCTGGAGGCAGTAACTCTGTCCTCAACTAGGGCAGATAAGGTGGCGGATGCACTGGTGACTATCTTTTCATGGGTAGGATTTCCCAGGGAGATGCTTTCCGATCAAGGGACCCAATTTATGTCTCGCCTAATGGAGGCTCTCTGTAAGAGAATGCAGGTGACGCGTATAGTATCGACTGCTTATCACCCACAGACCAATGGTTTGTGTGAGCACTTTAATGGTACCCTTAAACAGATGCTCCGCATGCTGGTTGAGACCCAGGGACGCGATTGGGAGTGGTACCTCCCATACCTCATATTCGCCTACAGAGAAATTCCGCAGGCCTCAATGGGTTCTCCCCCTTCGAGATCCTGTACTGCAGGCGAATCCGGGGACCCCTTGGGTTGATAAGAGAATCCTGGGAAGATGAGCCAAACCCCACGGAAGTGTCCATCGTGGATTATGTCATGCGCTTCCGCGACAAGATGCAGACTTTGACGCAGTTGGTGCATGACAACATGACGCAGGCTCAGGCTGACCAGAAGCACTGGTACGACCAGAACGCCCAGTAGCAGACCTACCAGGTGGGTCAAAAGGTGTGGGTACTGGTCCCCGTACCAAAGTATAAGCTTCAGGCAGCCTGGGAAGGCCCATACGTCGTTCACCAACAGCTCAACCCAGTCACCTACTTGGTCACGCTTGACCACACTCGGGGTAGGCGCAAGGCCTTTCACGTTAACATGATGAAAGCTCATCACGAACGTGAAGCCTGCGTACTACCGGTCTGCAACCTGCCCAAGGACGGGGAGGAAGACCCCCTCCTGGACATGCTGGCCCAAGCCAAGGCCGATGGGTCCATTGAGGACATGGAGGTAAGTGCTTCACTAACGGTACCCCCGCGGTCGCAGTTGCTGGCCAAACTGGAACCCTTCCAGGCTGTGTTCTCCAACCGACCCGGACGGACGAAGTTGGCAGTTCACGAGGTGGACACCGGGAATCATGCCCCACTACGGCGGACACCTTATCGAATCTCTGAGGAGGTGCAGCAGATTATGCGCCAGGAGATAGCTGAGATGTTGCAGCTGGGGGTGATTCAACGGTCCAAAAGCGCGTGGGCCTCACCTGTAGTTCTCGTGCAAAAAAAAGATCGGACCATCCGGTTCTGTGTGGCCTACAGGGGACTCAACGCCATCACTACCTCTGATGCACACCCTATGCCACACATGGAGGATCTGCTGGAGCAGTTGGAGAATGCCAAATACATATCCATCATGGATTTAAGCCGGGGATACTGGCAGATTCCCCTGAGCCCTGCGGCGCAGGAGAGATCTGCCTTTATCACCCCTTTTAGACTGTACGAGTCCACAGTCATGCCCTTTGGCATGAAGAATGCCCCTGCTACTTTTCAGCGGATGGTCAACCACCTGCTTCAGGGACTGGAGAAATACGCTGTGGCGTACCTGGACGACATTGCCGTCTTCAGTTCCACCTGGGAGGAACACCTTCAGCATCTCCAGGAGGTGTTCAAGCGTATTCACCAGGCAGGTCTGACCATCAAGCCGGGAAAATGCCAGATGAGCATGAGCAAGGTAAACTACCCGGAAGAACCCGCTGAGGTGCGCATGGCGGATTACCGACAGGTCATGCCTCCTAAGCGCACTCTAAAAGAGGGAGGTGTGACGATAGCCGGGAATGGGAGCTCCATTCCCTATTACTTTTCCTGAACTAAAACCCCCAGTGTGTTTGGCCAGTACAGAGCTGGAATGAAAGATCATTCCTTAACCTTTGTGCTGACAGCCCACAGCCTGCAACCTCCTCTCTCCCCCTGCAAACTGCTCTTACTCACTCCTTCCTTTCGCCCTCACCTCAGGAATGTTTTTGTCTCCAAGCCTGCTTTCTCCTTCCATATCCTATAAAGGAGGAATCTAATCATCTGTTCATAACACGGTGTGAGCTTATGATAGAGACACGAAAGCTACTGTTCTGAATCATGCGTCCATCAGGCGTCGTACCGTGGTACTGGTGAATTCGTAGCTCCAACAGAACCAGAGAAATAGAATTCTCTGGTGCCTCGTGGACTATCTCATCCGAGTTTGGGCTCATTAGAACACTAATTTCAGAATAAGATCACTGATAGGTCTGCCAGTATTCTGTTAAGTTCTCAAGCCAAGTTATGGTCAGTAGAAGTTCCAGAGCTTAAAAACTAACTTCGAGCTATGGGAGGTGGCCAGAAAACCATCCTCTTTTGTGAGGTCACACGCCCATAGGTATAAGGCTGCAGCTAGCCCCCCCTGGTCAATCCAGCCTGAGATGACTTGACTAAAAGATCTCCAAATGACCTATGACGTGTGGCTTCTCCCCCAGCCTGACCTGCCTGCAATGATCTAAGTACCATGTGAGTTTTTTCACCTTTAACCCTGTTTTTATTTTAATTGCATTGTACATAATTGTATTGTCTCAGCTTGTTACATCTTTTTTATACTGTATAAACACTGCCTGCATTTTAGGAATAAACATATAAAATTATTAGTTTGGTTCTCCTGCTCTATAGACGAATTAGCACGTGCCTGAAGTAACTACGCTACTAATTCAGGGTTGCTACGGACCCTCTTAATAAAATGTTCATTAAGAGAATCATAGCTGGTGGCAGCATATAGCTTGTGTAAAGTGTTGAACTTTTGGGTGGCATTGGCAGTGACGGAGCGGGTTTTATAAGTGTATTGCCTGGCCGCAGCCAGGAGTAATTATAATTCCCTCACTGCAGCGTGCCCAATAGCCAGCACACATCCAAGCGGCCCGTCTGGCGACTAATTATCCCAGGTGCAGTTCCCTGACTGACCTGAGATAAAAGGGGGCGCCAGAGAGCTGCAAGTTCCTAAGTGGAACTGGAAGTGGGATAAATATAAATCCCTGCAGTTCGTGGTATATTGTAGCAGCAATGGGATAATTCAAATAAGCCCCTGCAGATTATTCCTGACACAGTGGGCCGGGCGGCAGCAGCCGTCGGTGCTTATCGGCACATTGGTGGCAGCGGTGGGATCACAAGCCGTGACCCCCGGGCCTCCGTGAGCCGTTCATCACAGTTACATTTGTAATAATAGTGCTCTACAAATGCTGAGGAATACCTAAACATTACATATGCACTTTACATTGCATTACTGCTACACTAACTATATACATTGAGCTCCACCAGTGACATGATCACCTCTAGTCAGGGATGAACTAACAGACTTATCTTTTCTGGATCTAAACCTGTAAAATGATGTCAAAGAAGCAGGATCCAACTGTGTGCTTGGAGTGCACATATGACCAAGATGTAAGTAGCTGTACTGCTAAATGTGCAGTGCGGGCAATTAATTATTCATCAAACAAATGTGCAGGTGCAAGGTGCTATAACTGCAAAGCAGAGAATCACTGAACTCTACCTGCCCAGAAGCTTGTCATGTAGGCCAGTGGCATACCACCAATGGCTGCAGGCCACGTTACTGCTATGGGACCCGTGAGTCAGGGGGGCCCAGAGCCAGCGCCAACACCAGGGCCTTCCCATCAGATAGGAAAGCAATGTGGGGCCCATTAAACTGTTTTAAAGGCAATGGGGGCCCATTATACTGCTGGTAGGCTGTGTGGGGCCCACTTTTCTCTATGGAAAGTAATATGGGTCCTATTATACTATATGGAAAGCAATGTGGGGGCCATTATAATGTATGGAAGGCAATTTAGAGACCATTATACTGTATGGAGGACTATGTGGGGCCCATTTTACTGTATGAAGGGCAATGTGGAGCCCATTATACTGTTTGGAAGACTGTGGGACCCATTACTCTGTATGGAAGGTAATGTGGGGCCTATTATACTGTATGGAAGGCAAAGTGGGACCCATTATACTGTATGAAGGACTATGTGGAGACAATTATACAGTATGGAAAGCTATGTGGGGCCGATTATACTGTATGAGGACTATGTGGAGCCCATTTTACAGTATGGAGGACTATGTGGGGTCCATTATACTATATGCAGGGCTATGTTGGGACAATTTTACTGCATGGAAGGCTATATGGGGCTCATTATATTGTATGGAAGACTATGTGGGGCCCATTATACTGTATGTAATGCAATATGAGGCCCATTAAACTGTATGGAAAGAAATGTGGGGCCCATTATACTGTATGGAGGATTATTTGCGTCCCATTATACTATATGGAAGGCAATGTTGGGCCCATTTTACTATATGCAGGACTATTTGGGGCCTATTATACTTTATATACTACTATGTGGAGCCATTTATACTGTATGGAAGGCTATGTGAGGCCCATTATCTTTTATGAAGGACTATGTGGGGCCCATTTTACAGTATTGAACGCTATGTGGGGCTCATTATACTGTATGGAAGGCTATTTGTGGCCCATTATACTGTATACAAGGCTATGTGTGGCCGATTGTACTGTATGTAAGGCTATGTGGGGCCCATTATACTGTATGGATGGCTATGGGTGAGGGGGGCACTATACTGTATGGAAGACTACGTGGAGCCCATTATACTATATGGAAAGCTACGTGGGGCCCTTTATACTGTATAGAAGGCTATGTGTTGTACATTATACTATAATAATAATAATAATCTTTATTTTTATATAGCGCTAACATATTCCGCAGCGCTTTACAGTTTGCACACATTATCGTTGCTGTCCCTGATGGGGCTCACAATCTAGATTCCCTATCAGTATGTTTTTGGATGGAAAGCTATGTGGGGACCATTATAACATTTGGAGGGCTATGTGAGGGCCATAAAATAATTTATAGTGCTATTTGTGGGCCATTATACTATATGGAGGGCTATGTGGGTCTCATTATACTATATGGAAAGCTATGTGGGGGCCATTCTAATATTTGGAGGGCTATGCGGGAGCCATTCTAATATTTGGAGGGCTATGTGGGGGCCATTATAATGTTTAGAGAGCTATGTGGGGCTAATAAACAATTTGAATGGCTATGTGGGGCCATTTTAATATTTGGAGGACTATGTGGGGACCCATTATACTATGTGCAGGGCACTGTGGGAGGCCATTATACTGTTTGGAGAGCTATGTGGGAACCATTATACTATATGCAAGCAATTATACAATGTGAAGGTTTATGTGGGGTTCATCATACTGTGTGGAGACTAGAGTTGAGCGATACTTTCCGATATCCAAAAGTATCGGAATCGGAATGGTATCGCCGATACCCAAAAAATATCGGCGATACCCGATACCGATACCGGAAGTCCCATGTAAGTCTATGGGAACAAAATATCGAAATTAAAAAAACCCCATTCTTGCCTTGTTGGTTAATTGTACATGAAGGAAAACAAGAAAGAGTAATGTAGAATGTATTGGGGAAGGTTGAGGAGACATTAAAGGCATAGATGTTTAACCCAATCAAATGGAATAGCATAAATATTTTTTTTTTTAAAGATGTTCGGATTGACGAAGAAATTGACAATGTTGTTAACGTTTTTTCTATTTTGGCAAATATGTATATTACACAACTTCCATGCTCTTCATCTTCACCTTTTTAACTTTTCACACACTTTCTCCTTCATAATCTTCTGCAGCATCATCTTTTTCATCAAATTATTCTTCATCTTCACCTTCTTTATCTTCTTCTTAAACTTCTTGCTATTCATCGTTAACATTACTCATATTCTTCTTATTAAACTATTATTCTTATTCATATTCTGCTTCATCTTCTTCATCATATTCTTATTTGTGACAGAGAATCCTGTACTTGTAATCTGTCAAAGTATGAATTTTTCATCCTTCCGTTCTTGCTGTCACAAAAGATTTAAATTACAACAGTATTTGTCCGTGTTCAGTTTAGCCTGCAGCAGCAGGCATTTTCCAGGGGCACCACGAGGAGGAACGGACTCACCCCCATACACTGCTTAGTCTTCTTCTGCTTAGAATTTAGAGCATATATTTTGCTCTTCATTTTGGTCTTATACTTCATGTTCTTCTGCTTTTAGATCTTCTGCTTATTGTTCTTGTGTCTCTTGTTCTGTATCTTGTATTTGTAGCACAATCTTGTACCAGCTGATGTTACTGGGACACGGTTACTAAGCAGGAGGTACCTGTGCTCCAAAGCACTACCAAGGACCAGCAGACGTTGCTGGAACTCGGATACCGAGATGGAGGCACCTAGGCCAAAGGCACTGCGGAGAACCAGCTGACGGTACTGGAACCCGGAGGGGCAGCAGAAGGAAAAGAGCCAATGGCACAACCGAGGACCAGCTGACGTTACTGGGACACGGTTACTAAGCAGGAGGTACCTGTGCTCCAAAGCACTACCAAGGACCAGCAGACGTTGCTGGAACTCGGATACCGAGATGGAGGCACCTAGGCCAAAGGCACTGCGGAGAACCAGCTGACGGTACTGGAACCCGGAGGGGCAGCAGAAGGAAAAGAGCCAATGGCACAACCGAGGACCAGCTGACGTTACTGGGACACGGTTACTAAGCAGGAGGTACCTGTGCTCCAAAGCACTACCAAGGACCAGCAGACGTTGCTGGAACTCGGATACCGAGATGGAGGCACCTAGGCCAAAGGCACTGCGGAGAACCAGCTGACGGTACTGGAACCCGGAGGGGCAGCAGAAGGAAAAGAGCCAATGGCACAACCGAGGACCAGCTGACGTTACTGAACCCCAGTAACACAGGAGCAAGTGTTGACTGTGCTAACAGCACTTCCGAGCAACAACTGGCGGTGTTGGAGCCCAGGGTCAAGGAGGATGTTTAAATACTAGATCAAGTAATTTCCTTGTTACCTGTCAATTTTAAATGTCTATACTTCAAACAAGAGAAAGATAACCTTTACTACCATAAGATGATGATTTCATTTAAACTAATATCTAGATAAATAAAGAATTGACAAACATAAACACATACATTAACATGTTGAACAGCAATGCAAACCACAAAATAAATTAGTTAAGGAATCTGCTATACGGTTGTACATAAAAGCATACAAGTACATATCTGAATCCATTAATGATGGATAAGTAACAGTATGTACACCATTTTTATTGTATAGACAATGAATGTCTGACTTCAAAACATCATCAGCATTACAAGTTATCTGTGATATTACTAAAATGTTCCATTTGCTGAATAATGTCACTAAATAGTTTATACAAAATTATACAATTTCCATCATGTAATACTCATAATATGTGGCAATAATCATTTTTATTAACAAACATAACCTTTAAAAAGTGCATAGTGCATAGTGAAAATTGCTATTTATGGCTGACTGTCGACTTGGAAGCATGACAACAGATAGATAAGGTATATATAGATGACACTGCATAGCCACAGATGGTGAATGGCGATGTAATACTGTACCTCAATAAAGTGTGCGTCACTACTACATAATTTTTTTTATATAGCTTTATAAACAGGGTACATGGATGTATGCTTGTGCCTTTGTTTTGACGCACAGACTGCCTTCCTGCTGAGACGCGTTGGGTAGTGAACAGTTGTGTGCAGTGTTCACTGCAGTCTCTGCGGAATAACCACACTTAGACCTTATAACTTTTCAGACTTTCTTTATCAATCTACCAAGATGAAGAAGGCAGGGAGTAAGGCACGTGGTCGTGGAGTTTCTTCAGGGAGAGGACGTGGGGATTCTGTGGCTGCTGCGGCCCCCAGTGACACAGCATCCACCAGTTTTCCCCGTGAGCGTTCCTTTATGCGCACTTTTGTAGGAGCTCGGAGTACCCCCCTGCTGCGGGAAGAACAAATTGAAGCCGTTGTTGTTTGGATGTCAGCCAATGCATCGACTTCAATTGCTTCCACCTCCTCTCAGGACCACAGCACTGTTGGGCAACCATCTGTCTCTTCACCGCCTGGCAAATTGCCCAGGCAGTCAGAGAGTTCTGTACAGGAGCCAGCTGAGTGTCTGCTTCTGTTCTCAGAATCTATTGGCTTGCAAACAGGGGCCCAGCCAAGCAGCATTCTGTAATGTGAAGAGGGAGTATGCAGTGATGCGCAACAGCTGTGTCTCTCTGAATCTGAAGAGGCGGGTGAGACAGTGCCGATGGTCAGCACACCGCAGAACGCATCTGATGATGATGAGACCCAGGTGCCAGTTTCTGTTGAGCATGGTGCTGGGCAGACCACCCAACAGCAGGTGTTGGAAGAGGGTAGTGGAGATGATGAGGTCCAAGACCCAACATGGCATGAGGAACAGGAAGGTGGTGGGAGCAGCTCAGAGGAATAATAATAATATTTATTTATATAGCGCCATCATATTCCGCAGCGCTTTACAGTTTAGCAGTTTCAGAACACAAGTCATAAGTAACAACGTTAACAATACAATAATTTAAGCTAAATAAGTCGCCCCTGCTCGTGACAGCTTACAATGTACAATGAGATGGGGGAGATACAAAGTATAGGTGTTTATATACAATGGTGCATTTACAATGATGTTCCAGCCATCTTAAGGGACTGAGGGATGGAGATAGTGAATGGGCTAGAGACACACACACACTTACACAGAATACATAGAATGACTTTGATTAGTGAATGTGATAGGCCGCTCTGAACAAATGTGTTTTGAGGGAGCGCCTGAAACCATGCAAATTGTGGATAGTCCTAATTTCTTGGGGTACAGCATTCCAGAGGATTGGCGTAGAGCGGGAGAAGTCTTGGAGTCGGGAGTGGGAGGTACGTATTAGTGCAGAGGTTAGTCGAAAGTCGTTTGCAGAGCGCAGCAGTCGGTTAGGCCGATAGATAGAAATGAGGGAGGAGATGTAGGAGGGGTGCTGCACTGTGGATAGCTTTGTGGCTGAGAACCAGTACTTTGGTTGAAAGCTGGGAGAGGCCTAGAGAAATGGTTAGTGATAGAAGGAAGATAGAGGAAGACATTGCCCCAACGGTACAAACAGGAGGGAGAGTTAGGCTGCAGACTCGGTTGCCTGTAGCCTCCAGTTTGGCACCTGTTCGGAGCAGTTGTCTTCCAAAAGTCAAAACGTGCGCTCCCAGGACTTGCACTGCGTGGTCCTTTTTTCACACACTTGCACATGATATTTGCTATGTGAAATGCAAGCTGTGTAATCAAAAATTAAAAATAGCTAAAAGTGTCAGTCACCTCAATACCACAAATATGTGGAAACATGTGCGGACAAAGCACGTAGTTGAGTTACAAAGACACACTGGAGATGTAGGCCAACCTACAGCAGCACCTACATCTTCAGGTTGTGTTGAAGCCTCTTCATCGAGCTCACACACAGCTGGTTCTGCTTCCTCACAGGATCGCCATGGAAGAACCTCGGCCACTGTTGTCCAGAGACAAACTGTTATTCCACACACAGCAGCAAGTTCCCTGTCATCCTCACACTCCCAGGCCACAAAACAGCCATCGGTAGCACAGGCATGGGATAAAAGACGGCCATACTCCGCAAAACCATGCACGAGCACAGGCTCTGAATGCTGGCATTGCAAAACTCCTGTCCCTTGAAATGCTGTGATTCAGGCTGGTGGAGACAGACAGTTTCCGTAACTGAATATCATTGTCAGTCCCACAATACAATGTGCCAAGCCGATTTCATTTCAGCAGGCAAGCCGTCCCTGGTCTGCAAAAGCATGTTGAGGGAAAAATTAAACATGCGCTACTAAAAGCCCTCAGTAGCAAGGTCCACCTGACCACCGATGCGTGGACCAGTACCCATTGTTATGATCTGCTACAACCAGTAAGGAAAGAAGGGAATTCTGTCCCTACAATACAACTAAGCTGAATCCCTACGATGTAACGGGGAACCTGATCCTGCGACCAGACCCGCTAAAGTCCTCATCTAGTGTGAACGAAGACCTATAGTTGCGAGGGAGTAATCCCTACAAGATCTAGGGACTGGGAGAAAAGGTGGACACCTCCTAACATAAATTGTAGCATGGATAATTAAACAGAAAAATAAATACTTTGTGATCCTAACATCAAGCAAAACTGACAGATTAAGGCACCTAAGCACCCGGCTAGCTTAACAGTAGATAATACAATGAAGTCAAGCAAAGCCAGAAGGGCGGAGCCAGACTAAATAGGGAAAAAAGGTCATGTGACCAGCAAACTGAAACAAAACCTAACAAGGGGTTCTAACACCCATGGCCAGGGACAATACCTTTCCCTCACTGCCCATTGGGTCAATGTTGTGCAGCCGGGTACTGATCTTGCGAGTGGCGCTGTACGTGTTCTGCCAACTCCAAGGATTGCAGGAATCAAGTCTGTACACATTGATTCCTCCTCCTACTCCAGTTCCTCAGAATCATCGCTGCAGGAGCCGTCACGGTCTACCTCCACATGGACCCGTGAACGTTTACCTGTTGCGACCGATATGAGCACAGCCGTGTCCAAATGTCAACAGGCCGTCCTGAAATTAATTTCCATGGGGAATCTTAGCCACACAGTGCAGGAGCTCTGTAATGCCATAAAGCAGGAGAGCGACGTGTGGTTTTTGGAAGAGAATCTACAGGCAGGCTTGGTAGTGTGTGACAATGGCCGAAATCTGGTGTCAGCTCTGGGCCTTGGCAACCTCACTCACATACCATGTCTGTCATATGTGCTCAACTTGGTCGTGCAGAGTTTTTTGAGGGACTATCCGGATCTTGATGCACTGCTGCACAAGGTCCGCCTAGAGTGCGCTCACTTGCGACGTTCCAGCATGGCCAGATCGCTGATTGCAGCTCTGCAACGCAGATTTCACCTTCATGAACATCGCATCATATGTGACGTACCCACCAGGTGGAATTCCTCGTTACATATGTTGGAGCGGTTGTGTGAGCAGCAGCCAACAGTAATGGAGTATCAGCTGCATCAGGCGCAGTCAACTCGCAATTTGCGCCGTTCACACTTCACCACTACTGAGTGGGCCTCTATAATAAGAATAATAATAATATTATTTATTTATATAGCGCCATAATATTTCGCAGTGCTTTACAGTTTAACAGTTTCAAAACACAAGTCATAAGTAACAACGTTAACAATACAATAATTAAAGCAAAATCAGCCGCCCCTGCTGGTGAAAGCTTACAATCTACAATGAGGTGGGGGAGATACAAAGTACAGGTGTTTATATACAATGGTGTTTTTACAATGATGGTCCAGCCATTTTAAGGGAGTGAGGGATGCATGGAGATAGTGAATGGGCTACACACACAGAATTACACATAGAATGACTTTGATTAGTGAATGTGATAGGCCACTGTGAACAAATGTGTTTTGAGGGAGCGCCTGAAACCATCCAAATTGCGGATAGTCCGAATTTCTTGGGGTAGAGCATTCCAGAGGATTGGCGCAGCGCGGGAGAAGTCTTGGAGTTGGGAGTGGGAGGTACGGATTAGTGCAGAGGTTAGTCGAAGGTCGTTTGCAGAGTGCAGCAGTCGGTTAGGCCGATAAATATAAATAAGGGAGGAGATGTAGGGGGGTGCTGCGCTGTGGAGAGCTTTGTTGGTGAGAACCAGTAATTAGAATTGGATCCTATAATGAATGGGCAGCCACTGCCAGTGTAATGAGTGCCGAAGGACTCTATGAAGGATATCTGCCACGTTTTGCGTGCGTTTGATGAGTCAACGCGGATGGCGAGTGCAGATGATGCACTAGTCAGCCTGACTGTCCCCCTTATCTGCCTGCTTCAAAAAACACTGCAAGCACTAAGGCATGAGGTTTTGGAAGAGGTGGAGGATGAGGAGTCACAAATTCCATCACCTTCTGGACAGTCAGCGCAACGTGGTTCCTCACAAAGGGCTGGAGGACTTTCAAAGTACCATGCTGTATCAACAATTGAACCTCCAGAGTCGCTGTCTATATTTTCATAACCATTACAAACTTTTAATGTATTTACAAAGCACATAATGTACAGTTTTGTCTATCCTTTTGTAATGCTATTGTGTTTCCATAAACTGATGTTACAGAATTATGATACAAAGTTTTTAAATTTTGAGTTTTAAATTTTGTAAATTTTTATGTATTTGAAGGACTTTGTGAGGAGGATGAGGAGGAGTCAATGGAGGAGGAAGACATCGCTCCAGAGGGAGGTAGACAATGCTCTAGTCAGTATGTAGACCAAGGGTGGGGTGATGCACAGCAGGCAGAGATGACGCCTCTTGCAGGGGACAACGTTTCTTGGCCAGTTGGGAGTCTGCAGCACATGGTTGATTTCATGCTGCAGTGGCTGAGAAACGACCGCCGCATCGAACACATTCACACCACGTCTGATTATTGGGTGTACACCCTCCTAGACCCTCGCTACCGGGACAACTTACAAAGCCTCATCACACCGTTGAACCGGGAGCGTAAAATGCGGAAGTACCAAGACACACTGGTGCAATCCATAATGTTCTCCATTCCAGCCGAGAGCGCTGCTGCTACTGCTTTACAAAGCAGCTCTGTGCGTCGAGGCAGTGGAGACAGCTCTGCAACAAGAGGGAGCACAAGCAGCGCCTCTGCACAGGGCAAGAACAGTATGTTCCAAATGTGTCGAAGTTTTGTGGCAGCGCCACCAATGTCTACACCATCTGAGACGGCTCCAGTCAGCAGGAGGCAACATTTCCGTAAGATGGTGACAGACTACATGTCTTGCCCTTTCAGTGTACTCCCAGATGGCTCTTCCCCATTCAACTTTTGTGTCTCTAAGCTGGATACATGGCCAGAGCTTAGCCAGTATGCATTGGAGGTGCTGGCTTGCCCTGCTGCCAGTGTATTATCGGAGCGCGTCTTTACTGCTGCAGGTGGTGTACTAACAGACCGTTGCATGCGACTATCCTCCGATAATGTAGAACGGCTTACTTTTCTGAAAATGAACTAGGCATGGATCTCGCCTGAATTTGCCTGTCCGGTTTCAGATTAACTAACTGGTTGGCAACGTTTTCCATGTCTCCTGTTATGTTCATCTTTCTACCACCTGAGCTATACTCCCTGGGCTACAACACTGCCAGTTGCTGCTCAGAAGTGTCGTGTCCACAGCCAATACACAAGCTATAGTGATAGTGGGGTTCAGTAACGCCTGCTGTTCCCCTGCTGCGTGTCTGACAAAAATTAATGCTGCTAACTCCAAATTAAAGTTCAAATTAAAGTTCAAACATCTCATACTAGGCCTCAGGCTACACCCTCCTTGACCCTGGGCTCAGAAGTGTTGGATGCACAGATCAAAACAATCGATGATGTGTTTGTGGGGTTCAGTAACGCCTGCTGTTCCCCTGCTGTGTGTCCGGCAAAAATTACTGCTACCTAGCTACACATGTTGAAAAAAACATGACATGTTAAAGTGGCTAGTGCTACACATAGATATCAGGCTACACCCTTATTTCTAAGCTGTAAACAAGTGAAACGTCAAATTTAAAACCATTCAATGATTAGTGTTGGTAACAAATCTGTAACTAAATAATTGTGACATATTATGGCAGATATCCACATGTCTAACACAAATGCTAACACAAAAGCATACTTATGCTATAGGGTACTGATGGTGAACCTTCTCACTCCATAACTTTGACAAATCCAACTCACATCATGCCTCAAATGCTGCAATGTTGGAAGTGCATAATGTGGGTTGAACTTTGACAACAGCTGCAGTGCGAAGGTTATCCTTCTGTGTTCTTGGCTTTTAAATAAAAGCATACAAGTAAATATAATAATACATTGTTGATTAAGGGACATGATGTACACCTGTAATATTGTGCAAACAATGGATGTAGGACTATTCCTCTTCAACATTACTTATATTTGTGTCATTTGAAAAAATACATATTTTAGTTAAAAATTAAAAACCCATGTTCAGTAGCTGTGAAAGGCCCGTTTGTGTACTTCTATATTGTTTGCAACCAATGTATTGTATACGGATGGAAGCACGTCACTGTAATAGATTTGAATTATTTTAAATAGAATAAAGCAGCACCAATTCGAGAAAAATGTGAAGGATGAGGCAGTGAGACACGCTCAGCAGAGTACAAGCAACAGTGGTTGAAGAAGTAACTGGAGCGGGATCTGCACTGCAAAAATGAAAACCTCTGACTACAGTAAACAGTGCACACAACTGTTCAGTAGCTGTGAAAGGCCCGTTTGTGTACTACTATATTGTTTGCAACCAATGTATTGTATACGGATGGAAGCACGTCACTGTAATATATTTGAATTATTTTAAATAGAATAAAGCAGCACCAATTTTAGAAAAATGTGAAGGATGAGGCAGTGAGACACGCTCAGCAGAGTACAAGCAACAGTGGTTGAAGAAGTAACTGGAGCGGGATCTGCACTACAAAAATGAAAACCTCTGACTACAGTAAACAGTGCACACAACTGTTCAGTAGCTGTGAAAGGCCCGTTTGTGTACTACTATATTGTTTGCAACCAATGTATTGTATACGGATGGAAGCACGTCACTGTAATATATTTGAATTATTTTAAATAGAATAAAGCAGCACCAATTTTAGAAAAATGTGAAGGATGAGGCAGTGAGACACGCTCAGCAGAGTACAAGCAACAGTGGTTGAAGAAGTAACTGGAGCGGGATCTGCACTACAAAAATGAAAACCTCTGACTACAGTAAACAGTGCACACAACTGTTCAGTAGCTGTGAAAGGCCCGTTTGTGTACTACTATATTGTTTGCAACCAATGTATTGTATACGGATGGAAGCACGTCACTGTAATAGATTTGAATTATTTTAAATAGAATAAAGCAGCACCAATTTTAGAAAAATGTGAAGGATGAGGCAGTGAGACACGCTCAGCAGAGTACAAGCAACAGTGGTTGAAGAAGTAACTGGAGCGGGATCTGCACTACAAAAATGAAAACCTCTGACTACAGTAAACAGTGCACACAACTGTTCAGTAGCTGTGAAAGGCCCGTTTGTGTACTACTATATTGTTTGCAACCAATGTATTGTATACGGATGGAAGCACGTCACTGTAATAGATTTGAATTATTTTAAATAGAATAAAGCAGCACCAATTTTAGAAAAATGACAAGGATGAGCCAGTGACAGACACTCAGCAGAGTACACGCAGCGGTGGTTGAAGAAGTAAATGGAGCGTGATCTGCATTTAAAAAAAAAAAAAATACCTCACAGACTGCAGTGAACACTGAAACACAACTATTCACAATCTGTGAAAGGCTACTCCTTTGTCTACTTCTATAGTGTTTGCAACCAATGTATTGTATACGGATGGAAGCGCGTCACACTAATAGATTATATTTTAAATGGAATGGAGCAGAACCAATTGGAGATAAATGAAAAGGATGAGCCACTGAGACACGCTCAGCAGAGTACAAGCAGCAGTGCTTGAACAAATAACTGGAGCGTGATGTGCACTCAAAAAATAAAAAACACAGACTGAAGTGAACACTGAAACACAACTGTTCACAATCTGTGAAAGGCTACTCCTTTGTCTACTTCTATAGTGTTTGCAACCAATGTATTGTATACGGATGGAAGCGCGTCACACTAATAGATTATATTTATTTTAAATGGAATGGAGCAGAACCAATTGGAGATAAATGAAAAGGATGAGCCACTGAGACACGCTCAGCAGAGTACAAGCAGCAGTGCTTGAACAAGTAACTGGAGCGTGATATGCACTCAAAAAAAAAAAAAACACAGACTGCAGTGAACACTGAAACACAACTGTCCACAATCTGGGAAAGGCTACTCCTTTGTCTACTTCTATAGTGTTTGCAACCAATGTATTGTATACGGATGGAAGCGCGTCACACTAATAGATTAGATTTTAAATGGAATGGAGCAGAACCAATTGGAGAAAAATGAAAAGGATGAGGCACTGAGACACGCTCAGCAGAGTACAAGCAGCAGTGCTTGAACAAGTAACTGGAGCGTGATATGCACTCAAAAAATAAAAAACACAGACTGAAATGAACACTGAAACACAACTGTCCACAATCTGGGAAAGGCTACTCCTTTGTCTACTTCTATAGTGTTTGCAACCAATGTATTGGATACGGATGGAAGCGCATCACACTATAATTTCTATTGAATGGAGCAGCTAGAATTACACTAAAGAAAAAAAAAAAGAGTCTGTGAGTGACACGTGCAGATGCCTACAGACAGCGTTGGATGCAGAGCAAACTGCAGCGTCACCTGCACTCACACACACCTTGCAGAGCTGTTAAAACAACACTGCAGGCAAAAGGAAGCTTTACACAGCGGTTGGTGATAGCCTGCCTACAGCACAGTACACTAAATCGCAATCTCTAACTGTCCCTCAGAGTCAGCAGAGCAGCGTTCTGTCCCTATCTGAATTCACAGCACAGTGACGCTAAAATGGCGGCGGCGCCTTTTATAGTGCATTCTGACATCATTTCAGCAGCCAATCACAGCCATGCCATTAGTTAAGATGACCGCAGCATTACAGGATGTGCCCACACTTCGTAGGATTCCTCATTGGCTGACTAAAATCACATTGCCTCTCAAAGAATTATGGGAACTTCCGATTCCGGTATACGATATTGAAAAAGTATCGGAATTAAGTATCGGAATTCCGATAACGCGAATATCGGCCGATACCCGATACTTGCGGTATCGGAATGCTCAACACTAGTGGAGACCATTATGCTGTTTGGAGGGCTTTGTGGGGGCATTATACTGTTTGAAGGGTTAGTTGAGGCCACTATACAGTCTGGAGAGTTGTGTTGGGGCCAACATCTTGTGTGGACAAGTTTGGGGCCATTATACTGTATATAGGCTCATTATACTGTAAGGAGGGCTTTGTGTGGGTCATAGTTTTGGAATCATACTGTGTTGGGGTCACTATACTTTGTCGGTTGAGCTGAGGGGGGTACAGTGAGGTCATCATACTGTACGTGTGGAGGATATTGTGGAGAAATTAACTCTGGGGGTCTCATACTGTGTTTGAGGGGGCAATTTTTGTCATCATACTTTATGGGTGCAACAAAAGGGAAGTCTAGGGCTTCAACAGAATTAAAATTACTTTGCAATGGCTGCAAAGTTGTGTGATATGCTCTTCTTTGACCCAGATGAATATTATTTTTTTTTTTCTTATTCATATTATGGTATTGCCGTATATAGTATACTCGATCGGATGATTGCAGGTTCAAGTCAGGGTTGCTCAATTTTATTCAATTTTTTCCTCGACAACTGGACCAAAATTCACAGACATGACATTATTGTCATGTTGAAAAATGGCTCTAGGGACACTTTGGAGAAATGGTCATGCCACTGCTTCCACGATTGATAGATTATGTATGTTAAGTGCAATTGAATGTCGCATACCAACCGAAATATGTCAATTAGTTTAAAACACACCATCTGCCTGTGTTTACACATTGGACTAAGGGCCCTGTCTCACATAGCAACTCACCAGCGATCCCGACAACGATGTGAACTTGTCAGGATCGCTGCTGAGTTGCTACATGATCGCTGCTGAGCTGCCAAACAGGCAGATCTCAGCAGCGATCAGGACAGCGAGTACGCCGGTAACAAGCGACACACGTTGCTTATTAGCTGCATACCAGCGCGCTGGTGCAGGGAGCTGGTAACCAAGGTACACAGCGGGTTTCTAGGCACTGCTCAGCGCTTAGAAACCCGCTGTGTACCTTGGTTACCAGCTCCCCTGCATCAGGGCGCTGGTATCTAAGGTACACGTCGGGTTTCCAGGCACCGCCCGGCGCAAGGAAACCTGATGTTTACCTTGGTTACCAGCTCAGGCTGACTGATCGCTGGTCTCCGGCCTGTCACAACGCAGCGATGCGTGCTGGCCAGCAGGAGACCAGCGATCAAAAAAAAGTCCAGGCATTTCTGACACGACCAGCAATTCACAGCAGGGGCCTGATCGCTGGTACGTGTCAGACATAGCTAGATCGCTTCTGAGATCGCTGTTGCGTCACAAAATTTGGGACTCAGCAGCGATCTCGCTAGCGATCTCGCTATGTGAGATGGGGCCTTTAGAGTCATTAACATCACGTAACTGGTTTCAAAGGCTATCATGGTGCAGAGCCAACAATGGACGTCGGAATGGAAGTCTATTTTCTTCAACAATGAGGCCAACTTTTGTCTTGGACACAATGATGACTGGAGATTGGTCCAGAGACCACGTGTGCAACACCATGAAGAGACCTTCATAAGGGTACATCATATCTGTCCTGCTACTGGGACTATGATGTGGGGTGGCATCATTTTATGGTAGCTGGACCCTTCTAGTCTTCCCTCCAGGTTCACTCCATGTGGCGTTGCATTGATTTGGTTGTGGAACCATAGGTATGGATATTTCTACAAAGTGACCCATTAGATGTTTTTCAACACAACATCGACAGGGAACCTGTTGCTCATGCTATTGTGAGAAGCCTGCTTGGTGTAAACGTGCTACCATGGCCTGAAGCATGTAATTACACAGGCAGCTGCCAGCAGTAGATCTTCATGGTATGAAAACTAAAGAGCATTCAGTTAGACTGAAATCCCTTAACCCCATTGATAGTATGCCGAGTTATGGAAATGCATGTATTTCTGCGTGTAGCAATATTAAATAAATTGAGATACTTTGAAATTTTTATTCCACTTTTTATAATTGTCATGTTATTAACATGTCTATCAATCTTGTGATTTCATCATTCAATTGCTTTTTCTTCTTACTCTCGCAATTTCAATGTTGAGGAGTGTAGTTAAACTTACGTCTCTATATGAGGATGACCTCCATAAATGAAATGTTCTTGGAAAGATAATCATTACTATTTTGGGAAGCATTTTTTTACTTATAACTGGAGTGTACAGTTTATAATGATTAAACAAAGATTATATATGATTTGCATTCTGAAATATGAGATGTTCATGAATGCTGAGCACTATTTTACCTGAACATTATCACATTTAAGTGCAAATATACTAAAAGTCCTGATAAATGAGGAAACAATAAATGTTAGTATTACATGAATGTTATGATCAGTACATGTCTCTATAGATCTCCTGTAGCAGAGGATGCAGTGACGCGCTGGATTCAGTACGTTTTATACTCTGTACAAGCTCTGCATGCTCAGTCACCAGTTGACGCAGATCAGCCATCTTGTGTAAGAGTTTTGGAAACAGAAAAGGAGCAGATGGGTGAGATGTCTGAAGATGACGCCTGAGAGCACTTAGAATTCTTTCTTGGATGTCTTCTACTTGGGATGAGCTCATGAGGCCTGGGCGGTCTAGATGCAAATATTGAAAAAAAAATATTAAGATTTCTAGTAAAAAACAAATAAATAAATAAGAATAAAAGGTAATAATGAAAGGAAAAGTAAATAATGGAGGATATTAGTTAAATGAGCATAGCTGCTATGATATGATATGAATAGATGGTAGTGTAAGATATATTTTGTAATAAATCATTGGAAGCTGAAAGGATTTTATATAAGGGCTATCACCAGCGCTCATTTGACTACTAAACACTTTTCACAAGAAATAGTTCACCCTTAGGCTACCTTCCCACAATGAGCTTCTATTGAGTTTTTAATGTTGCAGATTCTCTGCACCATTTCTGCAGATATTATGTAAGTTAGGTGATGCGTTTTTTCATTGCGTTTTTTAGTGCGTTTTTTTACATAAATTGTTAATAGTGTTTTTGATGCTCTGTTTTTGTCTCTTATTGGTATGTAATGTTATAAATAAAGCTGTTTTGCTTTGATACTTCCTGTATCTTTGCTTAAACTTTAATGATACAACCATGTGTGGATAACATGCATATTTGATGGGATGTGCAAAAAAGAATGAAGAAAATAAAAAGAATGACCATATATATTTGGGGTTTGTTATATACATTGAAGTATAAGACGCCCCCCATATTTTGGGGAGTAAAATAAGAAAACATTTTTTTTATAAAATGGTGGTGCATGTTATAGTCCGCTTTTATGGTAGCTTATCGGCGGCCTTTGGTAGAACAGTGTCTCTGGAGGCCCGGTAGCTGCTGCAGAAAGCTGGCAGCAGGTGTGGGTCGATGCTGTGTGCCCCTGGCAGGGAGGCAGGGGTGTTCAGCGGTGCAAGGCTGCCCTGGGCTTTCAGAAAATGTCAAGAGTCACCACACTTCCCATTTGTTTCACTGCGGTGTAATTTGGGAAAATGTCGCTGGAGGTGTCACATGCAAAAATTGAGATCTTGGGATCAAAACACCCTCTTCCCCAGGGCCCGTAGTATTGCCCCACTCATTCCGCAGCTGCCAGCTTCCTACAGCAGCGACCCTGCCTCCTGGGACTGGACTACGTTTTACAGCAGCTGCGCCCCCCCTCAACTGTTCGGATACATTCGATTATAAGACGCACCCCAATTTTCACTCAAATTTTTTTGGGAAAAATAAATGAAAGTAATTTATTGGTCTAAAAATACGCTGAGGTATAATAGGTTCCTTGGGCATCTTATATAGGAAATGAACATGGAAATATATAGATTAGAGGGGAAAGAACACATATTCCATATAAACAGCTGTATATTGTATGTCCTGTGCTTGTCAGGTGGGGGATGAACATGGAATATATGTAGGTTATAGGGCAATGAACGCGTATTCCTTATAAACAGTTGTATATTATATTCCCTGTGCTTGTTAGATGGGGAATGAATGTGAATAAATGAAGATAATGGGAAAATAAATATATATTCCATATAAACAAACACACCTCAAGTTAAATCATATTAGTGATTCATAACAAAAAAACCCTAAGGCGAAAGGCCGTCACAGGGGCTCCTTTCCAGTACTTACGCAATAGTCTACCTTGGGTAAGCTGTCTTGATGTATTACTAATGTGAATTAACATGGGATATGGCACAGTTAATGTATGGATATTGACACGATACTAATGAGATTAGCCCACATTGACATATATTGATTTTGTACTGTGTGATTTCCAACTTCACACCATTTTAGCGATTCCATCTAGCCTGTTGGGTAAACTAATTAACACACTAGGTATTAATCATTCAAGGGATAAATATTCCCTGTGACTTATACTCACTATAGTGTTTTGATTGGTTTCCCAAACAGACTTCCACCCAGTATTACATGTACAGCTAACCCTGTTACATACGCTTTTCATATAGCGGTATACATATATATAATACAGTCATGGCCAAAAGTTTTGAGAATGACACAAATATTATATTTTCACATGATCTGCTGCCCTCTGGTTTTATGTGTGTTTGACAGATGTTTTATCACAGACAGAAATATAATAATTGCAAACATATGAGTAACAAAAGCTTATATTGACAGTTAGAATGAGTTAATGCAGCAAGTCAATATTTGCAGTGTTGACCCTTCTTCTTCAGGACCTCTGCAATTCTCCCTGGCATGCTCTCAATCAACTCTGGACCAAATCCTGACTGATAGCAGTCCATTCTTGCACAATCAATGCTTTCATTTTGTCAGAATTTTTAGGTTTTTGTTTGTCCACCTGTCTCTTGAGATTGACCGCAAAGTTCTCAATGGATTAAGATCTGGGGAGTTTCCAGGCCATGGACCCAAAATCTCTATGTTTTGTTCCCTGAGCCATTTAGTTATCACCTTTGCTTTATGGCAAGGTGCTCCATCATGCTGGAAAAGGCATTGTTGATCGCCAAACTGCTCTTGGAGGGTTGGGAGAAGTTGCTCTTGGAGGACATTCTGGTACCATTCTTTATTCATGGCTGTGTTTTTTAGGCAAGACTGTGAGAGAGCCGATTCCCTTGGCTGAGAAGCAACCCCACACATGAATGGTTTCAGGATGCTTAACAGTTGGCAATGAGACAGACTGGTGGTAGCGCTCACCTTGTCTTCTCCGAATGAGGCGTTTTCCTGATGTCCCAAACAATCGAAAAGGGGATTCATCAGAGAAAATAACTTTACCCCAGTCCTCAGCAGTCCACTGCCTGTACCTTTTGCAGAATATCAGTCTTGTCCATGATGTTTTTTCTGGAGAGAAGTGGCTTCTTTGCTGCCCTCCTTGAGACCAGGCCTTGCTCCAAGAGTCTCCGCCTCACAGTGCATGCAGATGCACTCACACCTGCCTGCTGCCATTCCTGAGCAAGCTCTGCACTGCTGGTAGCCCAATCCCCCAGCTGAAACACTTTTAAGAGATGGTCCGGGCCCTTGTTTTTTTTAGGGCCCCCCCTTTTTTGGAAAATGGGAAACCCTCCGAAGGAAGGTAATTTTTTTATGCAAAATTTACGGACCTTTCTGTTGGTTTTTTCTTGCAAGATGGGCCCCCGTTTTCTTTAAAAACCATGGTTAAAAAAAAAAACAAGATCCAACCCGCCCCCTTTTTAAAATTCCAGTGGGGTTATTTTTACTTAACTACAATTGATTCCACCTGCCCCAACCCCAACCTGGTTAAGGAGCCACTGAAAAGGGTTAGGGCCTTTTAAAGGAGGGCTGCAATGA
>JARQOD010000002.1:428544431-428566478 GCA_033576555.1 Oophaga sylvatica
GTGTATGGGGGTCAGTGTTTGTTCGTCACTGTGTACGGGGGGCCCCATGTCCGTCCATCACTGTGTATGGGGGCCAGTGTTTGTCCATCACTGTGTATGGGGGCCAGTGTCTGTTCATCATTGTGTATGGGGCCCCATGTCCGTCCATCACTGTGTATGGGGGCCAGTGCTTGTTCGTCACTGTCTACGGGGGCCCCGTGTCCGTCCATCACTGAGTATGGGGGCCAGTGTCTGTTCATCACTGTGTATGGGGGCCAGTGTTTGTTCGTCACTGTGTACGGGGGCCCCGTGTCTGTCCATCACTGAGTATGGGGGCCAGTGTCTGTTCATCACGGTGTATGGGGGGCCCCGTGTCCTCCATCACTGTATGGAGGCCAGTGTCTGTTCATCACTGTGTATGCGTGTCCGTCCATCACTGTGTATGGGGGCCACTGTCTGTTCATCACTGTATGGGGGCCAGTGTCTGTTCATCACTGTGTATGCGTGTCCGTCCATCACTGTGTATGGGGGCCACTGTCTGTTCATCACTGTGTATGGGGGTCAGTGTTTGTTCGTCACGGTGTTCGGGGGCACCGTGTCCGTCCATCACTGAGTATGGGGGCCAGTGTCAGTTCAGCACTGTGTATGGGGGCCAGTGTTTGTTCGTCACTGTGTACGGGGGCCCCATGTCTGTCCATCACTGAGTATGGGGCCAGTGTCTGTTCATCATGGTGCATGGGGGGCCCCGTGTCCTCCATCACTGTATGGGGGCCAGTGTCTGTTCATCACTGTGTATGCGTGTCCGTCCATCACTGTGTATGGGGACCACTGTCTGTTCATCACTGTGTATGGGGGTCAGTGTTTGTTCGTCACTGTGTACGGGGGCCTCGTGTCCATCCATCACTGTGTATGGGGGCCAGTGTCTGTTCATCACTGTGTATGGGGGTCAGTGTTTGTCACTGTGTACGGGGACCCCGTGTCCGTCCATCACTGATTATGGGGGCCAGTGTCTATTCATCACGGTGTATGGGGGCCCCGTGTCCTCCATCACTGTATGAGGAACAGTGTCTGTTCATCACTGTGTATGCGTGTCCGTCCATCACTGTGTATGGGGGCCACTGTCTGTTCGTCACTGTGTATGGGGGCCTCGTGTCCGTCCATCACTGTGTATGGGGGCCAGTGTCTGTTCATCACTGTGTATGCGTGTCCGTCCATCACTGTGTATGGGGGCCAGTGTCTGTTCGTCATTGTGTATGGGGGCCTCGTGTCCGTCCATCACTGTGTATGGGGGCCAGTGTTTGTTCGTCACTGTGTACGGCGGCCCCATGCTCATCCATCACTGAGTATGGGGCCAGTGTCTGTTCATCACGGTGCATGGGGGGCCCCGTGTCCTCCATCACTGTATGGGAGCCAGTGTCTGTTCATCACTGTGTATGCGTGTCCGTCCATCACTGTGTATGGGGGCCACTGTCTGTTCGTCACTGTGTATGGGGGTCAGTGTTTGTTTGTCACTGTGTACGGGGACCCCGTGTCCGTCCATCACTGAGTATGGGGCCAGTGTCTGTTCATCACGGTGTATGGGGGGCCCCGTGTCCTCCATCACTGTATGAGGACCAGTGTCTGTTCATCACTGTGTATGCGTGTCCGTCCATCACTGTGTATGGGGGCCACCAGGGGCGGAACTATCGTGGAAGCAGGGGAAGCAGCTGCCATAGGGCCCGGGCTAGCAGGGGGCCCGTCCCTGCTGCAGCTGTCTCCCCTGTGGCTGTGTTCCGCCGCCCATGGCCTGAGAGTCGGCGGTTCCCTGTGCTGGCTGTCATGCTGACAGCCGGCGCAGAGAAGCTGCTGCGTGCCGTCTCCCAGGAATCAATTGCACTGGTGTCTATACAGACGCCAGTACAATTGAAGCTCTGACCGCCGGGTCAGAGCGACGTCTGCAGCGTGATCATGTCATGTGATCACGCTGCTGACGTCACTCGTCGGCGGCGCCCAGAAGGGTGAAGACTGGTGGTGAGTGTGCTCCACTGTGGAGCTGAAGATACCACCGAAGATTAACGGGGGCACATACTGTGTGAGTGATAACTCTGCATTCTTGGCTGCATTACTACTTGAGGGCACATTACTACTGATGGGAGAATAAGAGGGCTTATTACTAGTTATGGGGGCATAATGTGCCTGCATTAATAGTTATGCGGGACATGGTTACTAGTAATGGTAGTGTGTAGCCCTGGTGTTAGGCACACGCAGTACCCTGGAGAGTGTGTGGCGAGACAGCAGTTTAATGCTAAATATCCATTCACTCAACATATACTAGACACACCCTTAGGGTAGTGCAGTTTACTCTTGAGGGAGTGGTCAAGGTGTATGTGTTGGAGTGATTTAGTCAGTGTCCAGACTTCAGAGAGAGAGGTCGTGGAGTCGGTGTCCAGACTTCAGAGAGAGAGGACGTCTGGAGGGAGGAAGCAGTCCAGATTGCTCTATCACCAGTTCGGAAAGTGGAGTCTAGTATAGGTGGTTTAATTCACCTTAGCCTAGTCAGAGCTGTACCTCATCAGCATACACTGGAAGGAAAAGAAGAAGTTTAGTGCAGAAAGTCTTCAGTATCCTGTCTAAAGGACGGTATAAGGTTCAGAGACGTGCTCCTGCCTATTGATAACTGAGCATCTGTAACTAACTTTGAAGTGAAGGAAAAGAAAGAAGTGACTGCTCGACCCTTGGCTAGTTTGAGTGCTTATGTTACCAGCGTGGACAAGGCGAAAGGCACAGTGGTTTATTGGAATAGTGCTTACGGATTGAAGAAGTCCTGCACATTGCAACCGGTCACTGGGGACCGAAGGATCACTACTGTTACAAGCATAGTGGTAAGAAAACCAGGAATTTACTGGACCTTAGGTCGCGGCAAACAAGCCCCATATAGTCAGTACGTAACTGGGGTCAGGGGGAGTGAAGACTTTGAGTCAGTGCACGACAAGATAAGAATTCAGCTTCCTCGCAGGAAGGCTCCTAACACAAAGCTGACTGGGCGGTACAGCTAAGGATTAGCTGGAGATATTGAGGGAACTACGCTTCAGGCTGGTTGTACTCATTGTGTGGAAAATAAAGGAGGCCCCTAACTTGTCCAGCTGCTGTCTCAAGATACACTCTCCTTGGATCAGCCTCCCTGGGACCTGCCTTATCATCTTGCAAGTAAAGGTATGGAAAGACGCTGACCGTGTGAGACTGTGTTCTTTATCTGCACCCGACTTCACAAATCCCATAGACTTTGAGGGACCAGTCCCACCTGTAGGGGACCCGACATCTAGCTGCCTCACCATCCCCTCAGAGTTCTACAGCAGCGCTGGTACAAATTACCAGAATACTACAGGTGGCGTCACGAACTGTATATAAAACTATCCCCTGTAAATATTCCCCAACATACGCCAGACCGCCAGGGCCACAGACCGAGCCACAGCTACCTGTGACAAAACCCCCATAGACTTCCATGGGCTCGGCTCTGAGTACCCCATTGCCCTGGTAATCCACAATTGTGGTGGCGGGTCGACACAAAAACTTGGCGTCACGAACAGGATGCGAAACTCGCAGAATTGCGAGCCCTGTGTGCCTAAGGACTTGTTTTTGTGAAAAAGGACTGTTTGCACTTTTGGCGCCAAAATCGCCATTTTTGTCGCCATATTCGCGCCCTCAGGCGCTGGAGAAGAAGGTGGGCGTGCCTTCGTGGGCGTCTACCCCCCTGTGGCGCGAAGAGAATGCCTGCCCTCTCAAAGTGCTATTACAACATGCGGTCCTGCCCTACAGCAAAGGAGGTCCGCCTTCTCTTCACCTTCCCTGCGAGGAGGAGGAGATGCAAACCCCACCTCCACGGAAGAGACCGGATGTCTCCGCAGGAAGAAGAAAGAATCTTCTGGAACATCATGGAGGCAGGACGTGTGCAGCCGAGCTGGGAAGCGGAGGAAGGCAGGCCCCGTGCCCCAGCCAAGCTGCCACCAGCATCGGAGTTATCCGTGGTCCTGCACCTGCAGCAGGCGTTGCTAGAGATTCGAGAAGAAAATGCACGCCTGAAGAAGATGGTCCAGCACCAACCTGGCTTTGAAGAGATCGAGAGACGCCGGCGTACCCTGGAGCAGCGGAGGCTGTGGGACACGGTGATCTCTCCCCTCAACGACCCCCCACGATTTCAAATACCGAAGATTCTGCTGCTCAAGGCGAAGGAGCAACCGGAGGCTGCCCCGAAAGTACCGATCCTGATCCCACCGGTGAAGCGGTGGAGGCGAAGGAGGTTGAGGAGGTACCGCCAGTTCCGGAACGCCCGCCCGGCCAGGAGGCCGCAGCAGATGATCGGTCCCCGGCAGGGACACCGGAGGGGTCCTGTCCGTCGTTACCAGACGTCGACTGGGACGAGATGGCGCGCCTGGATGACGTCGCCTATACCGCCCAGTGGGAACATGAGTGGCAGCGTCGTGAGGAGAAGCAGAAACGCCAGCAGGAGGAAGAGCGGGAAGCTCAGCGGAATCGTCAGCGACAACATGCAGAGCTGATCGCGGACAAAGAGAGCGTCCGGAGAGAGAAAGGTACCCTGAGGGAACCGCGGCGGCAGGGGTGTGTGACTGAGTTCCAGCTCCGGAAGGGCTGGGGCTTTATCCGTGAACCGGGCCTTTACCCAGGGGTCTTTGTCAGCAGGCGTGACGTGGAATCTCACCTACCGCAAGGCCATCCCGGGAGGGACTTAGTAAACGGAGACATCGTCACGTACACACGGCATTGGGGAATGAAGGGATGGTATGCCCTTAACGTCACCATCGTCCGTGACCCCGTCCCCGACGCAGGTAACGTCACCACTACCGCAGCGTCCCCGTCTCCAGCTCAAGCAGTAACCGGCCGTGCCCCGGCATCGCCCCCTGCAAATTCATCGCAACTAGCGACCCAGAGTTCATCGCAAAGGAAAGTCATATCTTCATCGCAACATGCGACCCAGTCTAAATCGCAATCCATGACACGGTCCATATCGCTAACTGTGATTGAAACGCAATCGGTGTCACGTAAAGAGAATGTACCCGTTGCGCCCCTAGAGGTTCGCACAAGAACTGTGGCGACTCAGACCCTAATCGCAGCGCATGATTTGCTAGTCCTGGGATCTAGGGCCCATTGCATTGTTCCAGCCCCCGGGGTGGAAAATGTATTGGAAAGTGTATTATTTGAAAATGAATAGATAGAAAAGAAGAATCGGTGAGATCCATATCGGGTCTACCATAAGTAGAAAGTTTGAAAATGTTTTATAAAGTTTAGCACCAGTTGAAGAGTATATATATAATGCATATATATTTTGCTAACCGTAGAATGCCCGGCTGGGTAAACAGTAACCAGAAAAAGTTTTGCACTTTAGTATAATAATGTGATATTATATTTATGTCTTTGGTTTTACATTGGACTTGGAGGTTGAGAACTATGCCAGCCCAGAACTTACTTGTAAATAGTTGCGCTTCGGTGCCTTATCTTGGTTTTACATAAACCAGTACAACTACCTCTGAAAACAAAACCCGTGTGGTGTGGCACTGAGTGAGGTCTGCAATCGGATGTCCTGCAGCCCACCCAGGACCTACATTGAAGGTTTGGTGCGGGTCCTTCACAAGTATATTGTATATTTATTGAATGCTATTTAATACTTTTGTATTTCTATATATAATGTTAATGTTTGCAACGTTCAAGATTTCCTCACCTCCCGGATGGGACGAACCAATGTTAATTGTTTAATGTTTCTTGCATAAACAAAATGTCTCTTTTGTATTTTACAGCCCGGGAGTGCTGTCTTTTACCATGGGGGAATGTGTAGCCCTGGTGTTAGGCACACGCAGTACCCTGGAGAGTGTGTGGCGAGACAGCAGTTTAATGCTAAATATCCATTCACTCAACATATACTAGACACACCCTTAGGGTAGTGCAGTTTACTCTTGAGGGAGTGGTCAAGGTGTATGTGTTGGAGTGATTTAGTCAGTGTCCAGACTTCAGAGAGAGAGGTCGTGGAGTCGGTGTCCAGACTTCAGAGAGAGAGGACGTCTGGAGGGAGGAAGCAGTCCAGATTGCTCTATCACCAGTTCGGAAAGTGGAGTCTAGTATAGGTGGTTTAATTCACCTTAGCCTAGTCAGAGCTGTACCTCATCAGCATACACTGGAAGGAAAAGAAGAAGTTTTAGTGCAGAAAGTCTTCAGTATCCTGTCTAAAGGACGGTATAAGGTTCAGAGACGTGCTCCTGCCTATTGATAACTGAGCATCTGTAACTAACTTTGAAGTGAAGGAAAAGAAAGAAGTGACTGCTCGACCCTTGGCTAGTTTGAGTGCTTATGTTACCAGCGTGGACAAGGCGAAAGGCACAGTGGTTTATTGGAATAGTGCTTACGGATTGAAGAAGTCCTGCACATTGCAACCGGTCACTGGGGACCGAAGGATCACTACTGTTACAAGCATAGTGGTAAGAAAACCAGGAATTTACCGGACCTTAGGTCGCGGCAAACAAGCCCCATATAGTCAGTACGTAACTGGGGTCAGGGGAGTGAAGACTTTGAGTCAGTGCACGACAAGATAAGAATTCAGCTTCCTCGCAGGAAGGCTCCTAACACAAAGCTGACTGGGCGGTACAGCTAAGGATTAGCTGGAGATATTGAGGGAACTACGCTTCAGGCTGGTTGTACTCATTGTGTGGAAAGTAAAGGAGGCCCCTAACTTGTCCAGCTGCTGTCTCAAGATACACTCTCCTTGGATCAGCCTCCCTGGGACCTGCCTTATCATCTTGCAAGTAAAGGTATGGAAAGACGCTGACCGTGTGAGACTGTGTTCTTTATCTGCACCCGACTTCACAAATCCCATAGACTTTGAGGGACCAGTCCCACCTGTAGGGGACCCGACATCTAGCTGCCTCACCATCCCCTCAGAGTTCTACAGCAGCGCTGGTACAAATTACCAGAATACTACAGGTGGCGTCACGAACTGTATATAAAACTATCCCCTGTAAATATTCCCCCAACATACGCCAGACCGCCAGGGCCACAGACCGAGCCACAGCTACCTGTGACAAAACCCCCATAGACTTCCATGGGCTCGGCTCTGAGTACCCCATTGCCCTGGTAATCCACAATTGTGGTGGCGGGTCGACACAGTAGCATAAGGGGGCTGCATTGCTACCAGTCCATTATATTATATTGTGTTTCCATAATGTCTGCTTTAAATACAGCTCTGATTTGGGCAAAAAGCTGGCCGTTATGAGACTGAAGAGTATTTTTTGGGCCTAGAGAATTGCTGTGATTTGCTCCGCCCACTGCTATTGGCTCCGCCCACTATCAGAACCCCGCCCCCCCCGCCGCCCGTTTGGGAGAGGGGCCCCGTTCAAAATTTTGCTGTGGGGCCCCGCCATTTCTAGTTACGCCACTGGGGGCCACTGTCTGTTCGTCACTGTGTATGGGGCCTCGTGTCCGTCCATCACTGTGTATGGGGGCCAGTGTCTGTTCATCACTGTGTATGTGTGTCCGTCCATCACTGAGTATGGGGGCCACTGTCTGTTCATCACTGTGTATGGGGGTCAGTGTTTGTTCGTCACTGTGTACGGGGCCTCGTGTCCGTCCATCACTGTGTATGGGGGCCAGTGTCTGTTCATCACTGTGTATGGGGGTCAGTGTTTGTTTGTCACTGTGTACGGGGACCCCGTGTCCGTCCATCACTGAGTATGGGGGCCAGTGTCTGT
Source organism: Oophaga sylvatica (assembly GCA_033576555.1). Classification (NCBI taxonomy): domain Eukaryota; kingdom Metazoa; phylum Chordata; class Amphibia; order Anura; family Dendrobatidae; genus Oophaga; species Oophaga sylvatica. Next base: position 428,552,141 of record JARQOD010000002.1, read on the forward strand.
TCATCACGGTGTATGCGTGTCCGTCCATCACTGTGTATGGGGGCCACTGTCTGTTCATCACTGTGTATGGGGGCCACTGTCTGTTCATCACTGTGTATGGGGGCCAGTGTCCGTCCATCACTGTGTATGGGGGCCAGTGTCTGTTCATCACTGTGTATGGGGGTCAGTGTTTGTTTGTCACTGTGTACGGGGACCCCGTGTCCGTCCATCACTGTGTATGGGGGCCAGTGTCTGTTGGTCACTGTGTATGGGGGCCAGTGTCTGTTCATCACTGTGTATGGGGGTCAGTGTTTGTTCGTCACTGTGTACGGGGGGCCCCATGTCCGTCCATCACTGTGTATGGGGGCCAGTGTTTGTCCATCACTGTGTATGGGGGCCAGTGTCTGTTCATCATTGTGTATGGGGGCCCCATGTCCGTCCATCACTGTGTATGGGGGCCAGTGCTTGTTCGTCACTGTCTACGGGGGCCCCGTGTCCGTCCATCACTGAGTATGGGGGCCAGTGTCTGTTCATCACTGTGTATGGGGGCCAGTGTTTGTTCGTCACTGTGTACGGGGGCCCCGTGTCTGTCCATCACTGAGTATGGGGGCCAGTGTCTGTTCATCACGGTGTATGGGGGGCCCCGTGTCCTCCATCACTGTATGGAGGCCAGTGTCTGTTCATCACTGTGTATGCGTGTCCGTCCATCACTGTGTATGGGGGCCACTGTCTGTTCATCACTGTATGGGGCCAGTGTCTGTTCATCACTGTGTATGCGTGTCCGTCCATCACTGTGTATGGGGGCCACTGTCTGTTCATCACTGTGTATAGGGGTCAGTGTTTGTTCGTCACTGTGTACGGGGGCCCCGTGTCCGTCCATCACTGAGTATGGGGGCCAGTGTCAGTTCAGCACTGTGTATGGGGGCCAGTGTTTGTTCGTCACTGTGTACGGGGGCCCCGTGTCTGTCCATCACTGAGTATGGGGGCCAGTGTCTGTTCATCATGGTGTATGGGGGGCCCCGTGTCCTCCATCACTGTATGGGGGCCAGTGTCTGTTCATCACTGTGTATGCGTGTCCGTCCATCACTGTGTATGGGGACCACTGTCTGTTCATCACTGTGTATGGGGGTCAGTGTTTGTTCGTCACTGTGTACGGGGGCCTCGTGTCCATCCATCACTGTGTATGGGGGCCAGTGTCTGTTCATCACTGTGTATGGGGGTCAGTGTTTGTTTGTCACTGTGTACGGGGACCCCGTGTCCGTCCATCACTGAGTATGGGGGCCAGTGTCTGTTCATCACGGTGTATGGGGGGCCCCGTGTCCTCCATCACTGTATGAGGACCAGTGTCTGTTCATCACTGTGTATGCGTGTCCGTCCATCACTGTGTATGGGGGCCACTGTCTGTTCGTCACTGTGTATGGGGGCCTCGTGTCCGTCCATCACTGTGTATGGGGCCAGTGTCTGTTCATCACTGTGTATGCGTGTCCGTCCATCACTGTGTATGGGGGCCAGTGTCTGTTCGTCATTGTGTATGGGGGCCTCGTGTCCGTCCATCACTGTGTATGGGGGCCAGTGTTTGTTCGTCACTGTGTACGGCGGCCCCATGCTCATCCATCACTGAGTATGGGGGCCAGTGTCTGTTCATCATGGTGTATGGGGGGCCCCGTGTCCTCCATCACTGTATGGGAGCCAGTGTCTGTTCATCACTGTGTATGCGTGTCCGTCCATCACTGTGTATGGGGGCCACTGTCTGTTCGTCACTGTGTATGGGGGTCAGTGTTTGTTTGTCACTGTGTACGGGGACCCCGTGTCCGTCCATCACTGAGTATGGGGCCAGTGTCTGTTCATCACGGTGTATGGGGGGCCCCGTGTCCTCCATCACTGTATGAGGACCAGTGTCTGTTCATCACTGTGTATGCGTGTCCGTCCATCACTGTGTATGGGGCCACTGTCTGTTCGTCACTGTGTATGGGGGCCTCGTGTCCGTCCATCACTGTGTATGGGGGCCAGTGTCTATTCATCACTGTGTATGCGTGTCCGTCCATCACTGTGTATGGGGGCCAGTGTCTGTTCGTCATTGTGTATGGGGGCCTCGTGTCCGTCCATCACTGTGTATGGGGGCCAGTGTTTGTTCGTCACTGTGTACGGCGGCCCCATGCTCATCCATCACTGAGTATGGGGGCCAGTGTCTGTTCATCACGGTGTATGGGGGGCCCCGTGTCCTCCATCACTGTATGGGAGCCAGTGTCTGTTCATAACTGTGTATGCGTGTCCATCCATCACTGTGTATGGGGGCCACTGTCTGTTCGTCACTGTGTATGGGGGTCAGTGTTTGTTTGTCACTGTGTACGGGGGCCTCGTGTCCGTCCATCACTGTGTATGAGGGCCACTGTCTGTTCGTCACTGTGTATGGGGGCCTCGTGTCCGTCCATCACTGTGTATGGGGGCCAGTGTCTGTTCATCACTGTGTATGCGTGTCCGTCCATCACTGTGTATGGGGGCCAGTGTCTGTTCGTCATTGTGTATGGGGGCCTCGTGTCCGTCCATCACTGTGTATGGGGGCCAGTGTTTGTTCGTCACTGTGTACGGCGGCCCCATGCTCATCCATCACTGAGTATGGGGGCCAGTGTCTGTTCATCACAGTGTATGGGGGGCCCCGTGTCCTCCATCACTGTATGGGAGCCAGTGTCTGTTCATAACTGTGTATGCGTGTCCATCCATCACTGTGTATGGGGGCCACTGTCTGTTCATCACTGTGTATGGGGGTCAGTGTTTGTTTGTCACTGTGTACGGGGGCCTCGTGTCCGTCCATCACTGTGTATGGGGGCCAGTGTCTGTTCATCACTGTGTATGCGTGTCCGTCCATCACTGTGTATGGGGGCCAGTGTCTGTTCGTCATTGTGTATGGGGGCCTCGTGTCCGTCCATCACTGTGTATGGGGGCCAGTGTTTGTTCGTCACTGTGTACGGCGGCCCCATGCTCATCCATCACTGAGTATGGGGGCCAGTGTCTGTTCATCACGGTGTATGGGGGGCCCCGTGTCCTCCATCACTGTATGGGAGCCAGTGTCTGTTCATAACTGTGTATGCGTGTCCATCCATCACTGTGTATGGGGGCCACTGTCTGTTCGTCACTGTGTATGGGGGTCAGTGTTTGTTTGTCACTGTGTACGGGGGCCTCGTGTCCGTCCATCACTGTGTATGGGGGCCAGTGTCTGTTCATCACTGTGTATGGGGGTCAGTGTTCGTCACTGTGTAAGGGGGCCCCATGTCCGTCCATCACTGAGTATGGGGGCCAGTGTCTGTTCATCACGGTGTATGGGGGGCCCGTGTCCTCCATCACTGTATGAGGACCAGTGTCTGTTCATCACTGTGTATGCGTGTCCGTCCATCACTGTGTATGGGGGCCAGTGTTTGTTCGTCACTGTGTATGGCGGCCCCGTGCCCGTCCATCACTGAGTATGGGGGCCAGTGTCTGTTCATCACGGTGTATGGGGGGCCTCGTGTCCTCCATCACTGTATGGGGGCCAGTGTCTGTTCACCACTGTGTATGCGTGTCCGTCCATCACTGTGTAAGGGGGCCACTGTCTGTTCATCACTGTGTATGGGGGCTTCGTGTCCGTCCATCACTGTGTATGGGGGCCAGTGTCTGTTCATCACTGTGTATGGGAGTCAGTGTTTGTTCGTCACTGTGTACGGCGGCCCCGTGTCCATCCATCACTGAGTATGGGGGCCAGTGTCTGTTCGTCACGGTGAATGGGGGGCCCCGTGTCCTCCATCACTGTATGGGGGCCAGTGTCTGTTCGTCACTGTGTATGGGGACCATGTGTCCATCACTGTATATGGAGGTCCCGTGTCCGTGAGCGGAGCCGCATGTGTATGGGATGTGCAAAGCGGAGCCGTGTGTGTACAAAGTGTACAGAGCGGAGCCGCGTGTGTAAGGGGTGTGCGGAGCGGAGTCGTGTGTATACAAAGTGTACGGAGCGAAGCCGCATGTGTATGGGGTTTGCGGAGCAGAGCCGTGTGTGTACAAAGTGTACAGAATGGTGCCCTGTGTGTATGAAGTGTACGGAGCCATGTGTGTACGGAGTGAAGCCGCGTGTGTACGGGGTGTACGAAATGGAGACCTGTGTGTACGAAGTGTACGGAGCTGAGCCGTGTGTGTACGGAGCGGAGCAGAGCCATCTGTGTACGAGGTTTACAGAGTGTAGCCATGTGTGTACTGAGTGGAGCCTTGTGTGTGCAAGGTGTATGGAGCGGGAACATGTGTGTATGAGCTGTGCGGAGCCGTGCGTGTACAAGGTGTATGGTGGGGAGCATTCATACCTCCCAACCGTCCCGAATCCAGAGGAACAGTCCCGATTTTGAGAGTCTGGACCGCTGTCCCGGCCGGGAGCTTACTTTCCCGCGCACACTGGAGTACACGGTGGAGCCCCGAGGAGCACTTTAACATTCGCACGTGACGTTCTACCGGAAGTGACGTGTTGGAAGCTGACCGGAAATGAGGTAATTTCGGGAGGAGATTGTGACGGAACCATGGAGGCACTTCAGGGAATGCTTCAGATCCATCCCTGTGTACTCCTCCAACAGCGGGATCTCTTTGGAATCGGGGATGTCGGCCATGTGAGCGGATCATGATATGTCCTGCATCAGGAGGCTCAGGTGGGCATTACAATGGGAGCCGGACTACTATAGTATCTTTATAGAATCTTTCTCTTTCTTTCTCTCTGTTCTTTCTTTTCCTCTCTAATCTTTCTTTCTTGCTCTCTCTGTTTCTTTCTTTCTCTGTTCTTTCTTTCACTTTTTGTCCTTTCTCACTCTGTTCTTTCATACCCCTTTTTTTTCTTTCTTTCTTTCTTTCTTTCTCTCTGTTCTTTTTTTTTTCTCTCTGTTCTTTCTTTCTGTCCTTCCTTTCTCTCTTTCGCTCTGTTCTTTTTTTCTCTCTTTGTTCTTTCCTCTCTTTTTTCTCCCTCTGTTCTTTCTTTCTCTCTCTATTCTTTCATTCTCTCTATTCTTTCTTTCTTTCTCTTTGTGCTTCCCTTTCTTTCTCTCTCCCCCTGTTCTTTCTTTCTCTCTTTGTTCTTTCCCCTCTTTCTTTCTCCCTCTGTTCTTTCTTGCTCTCTCTATTCTTTCATTCTCTCTATTCTTTCTTTCTCTCTCTATTCTTTCTCTCTATTCTTTCTCTCTCTATTCTTTCTCTCTCTCTCTATTCTTTCTCTCGGTATTCTTTCTCTCTTCTTTCTCTCTTCTTTTTCTCTATTCTTTCTTTCTATTCTTTCTTTCTTTCTCTCTCTATTCTTTCTCTCTATTGTTTCTTTCTCTCTCTATTCTTTCTTTCTCTCTATTCTTTCTTTCTCTCTCTGTTCTTTCTTTCTCTCTCTCTGTTCTTTCCCTCTTTCTCTCTCTGTTCTTTCTTTCTCTGTTTTCTTTCTCTATTCTTTCTTTCTTTCTCTCTCTATTTCTCTCTCTCTCTCTTCTTTCTTTTGCTCTCTCTCTAGTCTTTCTTTCTCTCTAGTCTTTCTCGCTCTCTGTTCTTTTTCTCTTTCTGTTCTTTCTTTCTCTGTTCTTTCTTTCTCGCTCTCTGTTCTTTTCTCTCTCTGTTCTTTCTCTCTCTTTTCTTTCTTTCCTCTCTTTCTCTCTTTGTTCTTTCTTTCTCTCTCTTCTTTCTTTCTCTCTCGCTGCTCTTTCTTTCTTTTCCTCTGTACCATCCACTGTGTCCATAATGCCAGCCATTGTGCCCTCAGTACCAGTCAGTGTGATCAGCAGTGCTAAATGGGTGCGGTTGGTGCGTGGATATGGGTGTGATTAGTTGTGAAATGGGTGTGGTCGGGGCGTGGTCTAAGATTTGCCGCGGCGCGCTACGCGCACCGCAGCCTTTCTCCCTCTTTCCTGTCTTCAAAAGTTGGGAGGTATGCTGTATGACCGCCCTACAACATCTGGGCATGCTCCTGGTGAGCGCAGCGGATGGTCTCCTGAAGGATCTCCTCCCACACCTGGACTAAAGCATCCACCAACTACTGGACAGTCTGTGGTGCAATGTGGCGTGGTCTAAAATTTGCTGCAGCAGCCACAGCATACGGAACCTTTGTCCCTCTTTCCCTTCGTCAAAGGTTGAGAAGTATGATGGTGGGCCCCAAGAATGAATTTTCTCTGGTGGGCCCAAGGTACTCCAGTCCAACGCTGCCAGTGATGGTTGATTCGGGTCTTGAAATCACAAGTTGTTTCACCAATATACCATAGGTTGCATGGACACTGAAGCAAGTAAATTACATGATCTGAATTACACGTCAAATAATGCTTTATTTTATATTTCTTATCTGTACGTGAGTCAATAAATGTTCTCCCTTTCAACATCAATGAGCAGTTCACACATGACAGACACGGAAAACAACCTTTTCTCTCCACATCTGTAAGTGACATCTGCTGTCTTTTTTTAAAAGTCCCTATATCTGAACTGATCACATAGTCTGTAAGATTCTTTGTCTCTGTTGAGTGTTGACATGTTCCTTGAAACTCAGTTTTCCGTCGGCCATTTTGCTTTCTGTCTTTCTGCAGCTCTTGCCCTCAGTTAATATGGAGTTTCCAGTTTTCATGTTCCCGCCGTGATTCTTCCCTCTTGCTTCTTAAGCAGCCTCAGCTGAACAATCAGTGCTCCTGAATCAAGCCTCAGTCAGTCTGTGACCTGACTCCTGGAAACCTTTGACTTGTACTCCAGCTATTCCCTACTGAGGAACCTTGGAACACTTTTGGACTCTGGAAACCTGCTGTTTGGTGAATCCATGTTTGCAGAGGAATGACGGTACAGAGAAGAGATCCTGAACCTGCTTTGGAGATTTATTGTAGTACTTGAAGTTACTCTGGCCTGCTGTGTCTCCTGTCGCTGTTCCTGCAAACTGTGTGAACTTTTCAGCATGCTTGTATGAAGTAATACAAGTCAATTCATTTCAACCTATGTCTCCTGTGTTTTCCTCGCACCCAAGCACAAGACGCTATAGGAACTGTACATTATACATGACAAGATTCAGGAGACAATGTTTAGTGTCTGCTGGGTCTGGGAAAGCCGTGTCTGCTGTGACTGTGGATATCAGATGTCCGTTTAATACCTTATGTGATGACAGTGGTTGTGACTTCTCACAACCATTCCAGGTGAGCGCATTCCCTTAAAATTTTACTCTGGAGTGTTACCACAGGTAAACACTATTGTTTTTTTTTTTTTCCTTTCCTCTTCTCCTTCCAGCACTTCTGCCTTAAAAGATCTGGAAGATGGAGGCCCGCATAAAGGAACTTTGCGGAGTGACTGATACAATCCTTTCAGATGTACAGACTTTAAAAACCCGTTTTGCAAGCCTACAGGACCTCACTAATCATAATTTGCAAGTGTTTGGACAGACTACCCAGGAATTGCGAGCCAGGATTGAGGCTCTAGAGCAGGGGTGGGCAATTAATTTTGCCAGGGGGCCGCATGAGAAATTGGGATGGTTTTAGAGGGCCGGACTAATATAATTAACTCCGTTCTGCCCAATACTGTATATATACATACCTGCCCATTATCATCATCTTCTCCCCATCATCATCAATGCCTCCCCATTATCAGCAATGCCTGCCCATCATCATCTTCTCCCCATCATCAATGCCTGCCCATTATCATCAATGCCTGCCCATTATCATCATCTTCTCCCCATCATCATCAATGCCTCCCCATTATCAGCAATGCCTGCCCATCATCATCATCTTCTCCCCATCATCAATGCCTGCCCATTATCATCAATGCCTGCCCATTATCATCATCTTCTCCCCATCATCATCAATGCCTCCCCATTATCAGCAATGCCTGCCCATCATCATCTTCTCCCCATCATCAATGCCTGCCCATTATCATCAATACCTGCCCATTATCATCATCTTCTCCCCATCATCATCAATGCCTGCCCATCATCATCATCATCTTCTCCCCATCATCAATGCCTGCCCATTATCATCAATACCTGCCCATTATCATCATCTTCTCCCCATCATCGTCAATGCCTGCCCATCATCATCATCTTCTCCCCATCATCAATGCCTGCCCATTATCATCAATACCTGCCCATTATCATCATCTTCTCCCCATCATCATCAATGCCTCCCCATTATCAGCAATGCCTGCCCATCATTATCTTCTCCCCATCATCAATGCCTGCCCATTATCATCATCTTCTCCCCATCATCATCAATGCCTCCCCATCATCAGCAATGCCTGCCCATCATCACACACAGACAGCACATAAGCACTCTCTCACATACATACACACACACACACACACACACCACACACACAAAGCACCGCACTACATAGACACAGACCCACACAGAGACACGTCTTACCTGTCCAGCGTCCCCGCTCTCTGACACAGCCGGCCGCTGAATGATGACGTCATTCAGCGGCCGGCTGTGAGAGGAAGCGCCGGTGGAGCCCGGAGCTGCAGCAGCGGAGGCACGGGAGAGGTAAGTATTGTGCCAGCTGATGCCGGGGCCCTGAGACTGCCGGAGCGCCTCCGCGGGCCGGTCACTGACAGCCGGCGGGCCGGATGCGGCCCGCGGGCCGCCCCTTGCCCGGGTCTGCTCTAGAGGAACGAGCCCAGGCTCCTGCCATAACCCCGAGTTCTGGGATCCCCAAATTACCTCCTTTTCGTTTTGGCGGTGAACGTGAGAAATTCAGGGGATTTATTAATCAATGCAATTTATTTTTCTCTGCACATGCTTCACAATTTCCCACTGAACGATCCAAAGTGCTTACTATAATCATGTTGCTTACCAATAAGGCTTTGATGTGGGCAAACCCTCTGATTGAGACTGAGGATGATTGTTTGAATCACCTTGATGCTTTTATTTCAGCCATGGGGCAGGTGTTTGATGACCCCAATCGAGGTGCAACAGCTGAAGCAGCCATGTTAACTTTGCGCCAAGGTAAGCGTTCAGTAGCCGAATATGCCCTGGATTTTAGGAGATGGGCTCTTGATACCACTTGGGACACTTCCGCTAAAAAATCTATTTTTCGGAAAGGGTTGTCTCCACTGATTAAGGGTGAACTTGCTCGTGCCGACCCTCCCACTGCGTTAGGTGACTTTATTAACTATTGTATCCGTATTGATGCTCGTCTGACTGAACGCAGACAAGAGAGATGGTTCGAAAATAATCGCACTAACCTTTTACTACCTCCCTCTTCAGCTAAGGAACCTTTGAGTAGGATCACAAGGGAACCAGAACCTGAACCCATGCAGGTGGACTCTTTACAAAGACAGGTTAGTGATGCACGCAAAGAACATCGTATAAAGGAAAATCTATGTTTCTACTGTGGTAAGTCAGGGCACTTCATTATAAACTGCCCCAGCCGTTCTCGTAAGACTACTGCAGCAGTCATTCACTGTGAGTGTTGCGAGAGGAGCTCTGTCATGTCCGAGCCTCAGGCTCCAGAGAGATCTGCTGCAAGAGATCTTGATTTCTCGGACTTAAACTCTGTTAGTTCTGGGGACGATGACGGTATAAACGCTGCAATTTTTCAAGTTTCCTCAGCGGTGTCCCAGCTGAGTTGTAAAAGAAACAATTCTCATTGCTTCCTTTCCATCAAACTCTGGGTTGACTCAGTCTGGGTGTCTAGCTCTGCTATGATCGACTCAGGAGCAAGTGGAAATTTTATGGATATCTCCTTTGCTCTGAAACAGGGGATACGTTCAGTGAAGAAGGCTACTCCAGTACAGATGGAGACTGTGGATGACTCTCTACTGACTTCTGGACCAGTGGATCAAGAAACAGAGCCTTTGAGGGTCCTTATGGGTAAAGATCATCAGGAGAAAATGTCTTTTATGCTTATCTCTTCTCCCACTTTCCCATTATTCTAGGGCTACCATGGCTGCAGGCGCAGAATCCTACGATTAACTGGGAGACCAAGGAATTACACTTTCCGGAGAAACAGATGAGTCAAGGAGTTTCAGCTTGCTCTGTTCCTAAAGGAACCATGTCAGTCCCTGAACTACCAGCTGTATACCAGGACTATGTGGATTTATGTGACAAGAAGAACGCTGATCAGCTTCCTCCTCACCGTCCATATGATTGTCCAATTGAATTATTGCCTGGAGCCGAGATACCTTTTGGTAAGATCTACCCCCTAGCGGGGCCCGAGCTAAAAGCTTTGAAGAATTATATAGACGAAAATTTAGCCAAGGGCTTCATACGCCCCTCTTCATCTCCCGCAGGTGCACCCATCTTCTTTGTGAAGAAGAAAGATGGATCTCTGAGACCCTGCATAGACTATAGGGAACTCAATAAGGTTACTATTAGAAACCGTTATCCATTGCCTTTAATCCTGAGTTGTTGGAGAGAGTGCGGCATGCCAAAATTTTCTCTAAACTGGATCTCCGTGGGGCCTATAACTTGGTCCGTATTAGACCTGGGATGAATGGAAGACTGCTTTCAGGTCACGCTATGGACACTTTGAATATCTAGTTATGCCTTTTGGTCTGAGTACCACCCCAGCCACTTTCCAACACTTCGTGAATGATATCTTCAGGGATCTCCTAGATACATTTGTGGTGATTTATCTGGATGATATTCTAATTTTTTCTAACTCCACAGAGGAACATCATGGACATGTGAGAATGGTCTTAGAACGCCTAAGACAAAACCATCTCTACATCAAACTTGAAAAATGTGAATTCCATAGGACCGAAATTCAATTTCTGGGGTATGTACTATCTACGCAAGGGATTAGTATGGATGGAAGCAAGACCCAAGCCATCAAGGATTGGCCAATTCCTAGAAATGTGAAGGAGGTGCAGCGCTTCATCGGGTTTGCCAACTTCTATAGACGTTTCATTAGGAATTTCTCTGAGGTAGTGTCACCTATCACCCAACTTACCCGGAAACAGTCTAGGTTCTCCTGGACCCCGCAAGCGCAGGAAGCATTTTCCTGTTTAAAGGATAAATTTACCACCGCACCTATCTTAGTACATCCCAACCCCGAGCTTGCCTTCATAATAGAGGTGGATGCTTCAGACTGTGCCGTTGGAGCTATACTCTCTCAGAGAACAGGTGAGAAGAATGTCTTGCATCCCTGTGCCTTCTTTTCCCAGCAGTTGTCTTCGGCTGAGAGGAACTACGATGTGGGCAATAGAGAATTGTTGGCCATTATTGCCGCCTTCAAGGAATGGAGACACCTTCTTCAGGGAGCTGCACAGCAAATAGTCGTCCTGACAGACCATCGTAACCTTGAATTTATCAGGTCGGCTAAGTGCCTGACTCCTCGCCAGGCTCGCTGGAATCTTTTCCTAAACCAATTTAATTTTGTCATTTCTTATAGACCAGGATCGCGCAATGGAAAGGCTGATGCACTCTCTAGGATTCATTCAGCAGAGACACGTCCACTTACTCCTCCTAAGACTATTCTTCCTGACTCTAGATTCCTGGGAGTGATTCATAATCAAGACCTACTTAAGGACATCAAGGAAGCATACCATGCAGATTCTTTGTTGGCTCAACCCCCAAGGGACGTAAGTCTTGTCTTTAAGAGTGGTGTGTGGATTCAGGGACAACGTCTGTATATACCTGAAACAGTCAGATTGAGAGTATTGCAACTCATCCACGATTCCAAGATAGCCGGGCATAGGGGAATTCTAAAGACACAAGAATTTCTTTCTCGTTTCTTTTGGTGGCCCACTTACAGGAAAGATGTCTTAAACTATGTCACTTCATGTGAAGTCTGTGCAAGATGCAAAACACCTCGCTCCTCACCAACTGGTCTGTTGCAACCTCTTCCCACCCCGTCCCGCCCGTGGGGATCCATTTCTATGGACTTCATTGTGGAGTTACCAACCTCTCAAGGGAAGAACACCATTCTAGTGGTGGTTGACCGTCTAACAAAGGCAGCTCATTTTATCCCTTGTGTCGGCTTACCCACTGCAAAACAGACATCAGACTTGATGATTAAGAATGTGTTTCGCTTACATGGAGTACCGGATGAGGTCATTTCGGATCGAGGGGTGCAATTCACTTCAAGGTTTTGGCAAAATTTCTGTGCAGCATTGGACATTAAAGTAAACCTTTCTTCTGCTTTTCATCCCCAGACTAATGGACAGACAGAACGAACCAATCAGACCCTGGAGCAGTATCTCCGCTGTTTTATCTGCCACCTACAGGATGATTGGGTGGATCTACTTCCACTGGCTGAGTTCTCTTATAACAACTCTCAGAGCGCCTCCACTAAGCAGTCTCCTTTTTACTCCAATCTAGGTTATCATCCTAACATTCTTCCTCGATTTCCCATAGATACGCCCTTGCCGGCAGTGGCTGAAAGAATCACTTCTTTACAAAAGAATATGGATCTTCTAAAGGAAAATCTAGAATTGGCTCAGGAAAGGTACAAGAAAGCAGCAGATAAATTTCGTAAACCTGCACCAGCTTTCAAGGTAGGAGATTTGGTCTGGCTGTCAACCAGAAATCTTAAAATAAAGATTCCATCGTCTAAATTGGGACATAAGTACATTGGACCTTATAAGATCAGTAAGATTATAAGTGCTGTTGCTTGTCATCTTCAACTGCCCAGAACTATGAGAATCCACCCTGTCTTTCATGTATCCCTACTAAAGGCTGCAACACCCAATACGTTTCCTGGACGCTCTTCTCCTTGCCCTGACCCAGTGCTGGTCGATGGTCAGGAAGAATTTATGGTGGAAAGGATTCTAGATTCCAGGTTGTACAGAAATCAGTTGCAATATTTGATTAAATGGCAGGGCTACCCAGTGGAGGACAACTCATGGGAACCAGTCAATAATGTAAATGCTCCTCGCCTGCTCCGCCAGTTTCATCAGAGGTACCCTGACAAGCCTGGTCTGAGGTCATCCGGAGGTTGTCCCTAAGGGGGGAGTAATGTAAGGTTCTTTGTCTCTGTTGACATGTTCCTTGAAACTCAGTTTTCCGTCGGCCATTTTGCTTTCTGTCTTTCTGCAGCTCTTGCCCTCAGTTAATATGGAGTTTCCAGTTTTCATGTTCCCGCCCTGATTCTTCCCTCTTGCTTCTTAAGCAGCCTCAGCTGAACAATCAGTGCTCCTGAATCAAGCCTCAGTCAGTCTGTGACCTGACTTCTGGAAACCTTGGACTTGTACTCCAGCTATTTCCTACTGAGGAACCTTGGAACACTTTTGGACTCTGGAAACCTGCTGTTTGGTGAATCCATGTTTGCAGAGGAATTACGGTACAGAGAAGAGATCCTGAACCTGCTTTGGAGATTTATTGTAGTGCTTGAAGTTACTCTGGCCTGCTGTGTCTCCTGTCGCTGTTCCTGCAAACTGTGTGAACTTTTCAGCATGCTTGTATGAAGTAATACAAGTCATTTCATTTCAACCTATGTCTCCTGTGTTTTCCTCGCACCCAAGCACAAGACGCTATAGGAACTGTACACTATACATGACATAGTCCTTAATGTTTCTATTTTTCTTATAGGAGAACAACGGTGGTTTTTGAAAAAATTCAACATTAGGAAGACATTTTTCAAGCATCCCCCAGTGTCTGTGGATTATACTTGCTATATTTTTACTCTCCTCTGTATATTTGGAAACAAATGGAATCCGTGACAACATTTTTTTCTCAGGCTTCTTATTCAATAAAACTATTCTTTCCTGTTCCTTAACCCTCTCTTTACAATGAATCAATAAATCCTGCGGATATCCTCTGGATCTAAATTTATTCACCATTGTTTCATCCACATTTACATTCTCATCCACAATCCTACGAACCCTCAACAGTTGGCTTAGTGGGATAGACCAAAACCTGACCATTCTGTGTTCATTAAATGATCAATATTTCAGCATTGATGCCAATTTATTTTCTTAACCTAAACCAAATCTGGGAGGGTTTCAGCTTTCAAAAGAGTAATTTATAAAACTAATGAATGAATTTAACGTCAGGTTATAAGCTTTGATTTACATAACATGGATAAGCGACATAACTTCTGTTAGGGACTGTACATCCGGAAATTTTTGCACGTGTATAATCTTTTTGAATTTTTTTTCTGCAATAGTGAATGATCCTAGCGTGTTTAATTATACTGCTGAGGATGAAGAGCGGATTTTGGGAAGTTTGGAAGAAGATGTCGGATTTTTGAAAACACCATCTATTGGGGATTTGAAACGCAAGTAAGAGAATGATATGAGACGTAAAGTTACTTTGGAATTGCATCTAACTACGTTGGGACAATATTATAGAGAAAAGAAAATTCCCAGAGGACTATTGTCTAACATTCGTCCAAACTTGTTTTTTGCAAACCAATTTTTTTGTAATCGATTTTGTATGATTTCTAACAAGTATGCATTGGATGTAATGTTACTCAA
>JARQOD010000002.1:428566578-428799232 GCA_033576555.1 Oophaga sylvatica
AAGGAAACCAGGAGGGAGAACACGAAACTTAAACACACTAAAAAGGAAAAAAAATTTTTTATAAAAAGGGAAAAGAGGGGGCATATCTAAAGAAGAAATAAGCTGTCTGCAAAACCCTGGGGGCAAAAATCAATTATCTAAAGCTCATAAATTTAAAGGCTGCAAGGACATCAAAGCAAAAAAAAAGGGTTTTGGGATACTCAAAAGTAAAAAAAAGGCAAAGAGCTATAATTTTTACGGGATGAAATGATAAAAAGGAAAGACAGGATTTGAAAGGCTGAACTTTTAAAATCCTTTTTTTGCATCTGTTTTCTCTAAAAAAGGAAATGTAACTCAACTGATTTCACTGTCCTATTAAAGGAATAGAAAAAACCGGATATCTAAAACAAAAACAATGAGGAAACCTTAGCTAACCAAAATAATTAAATCTCCTCCAGATAAAATTAAACCCCAATACTGAAGGAAAGGGGAGAAATTCGAACCACGTCCATAATCTTTGAAAATTTTTTGGAGAACGAGAACCCAAAAGACTGGAGAAACAAAGTTTTTCCTTCTAAAAAAAAGGGAAAAAGGGGTGGCCCCCAAGAACTACGGGCCTAGCGACTTCTATACCAGAAAGATCTTTGAACAAAATTTTAAAGAACTGTAAGCAAGTCCTGGGTAAGAATGAATGATAAAAAAGAGTCAGCAGGGGTTTTTAACTAATAATCATTCAACTAACTTAATTTTTCCCTTTTATGACAGAATCACTGACTGGGTATCAGGAAAGCTTAGATATATAATCTTGACTTAACAAAACTTTTACAAGTATCCACACAAACCTTATTGAAAAAATGACAAGTATGGAATGGGCAGGGAACGTTTATGGATCATAACTGGTTATTTAAATTCGGCCCAAAGGTGGCTAAAAGGCCACATTTCATTGGAAAAAGATCAAATGGGGGGACCGCAAGGCATGTTTTTGGCCCTGTATTTTCAACATCTTTATCAAGATTTAATAAGAAGAGGGGAAACTGATCAAATTTTCTGATGACACAAACTAGGAGGGTAGCAAAACTAGAGAAAAAGAAGAGGATTCAAAAATATAAAAAAACAACTGGAGCATGGGGGACAACTAACAGAATGGATTTTAACAGGGAAAAATTCAAAGTACTACATCTAGGCAATAAAAATGAAAAAAGCATATACAAAATGGGAGGAATAGGGCTAAGTAACAGCACATGTGAAAAATACTTGGGTATACTAATTGATCACAGACTGAACATGAGTCAACAGTGTGATGCAGCAGCAAAAAAGGCAAATGCAATTCTAGGATGTATCAACAGAAGCATACAGTCTAGATCACGTGAGGTCATTATTGCCCTCTACTCCTCTTTGGTCAGACCTCATCTGGAATACTGTGTCCAGTTTTGGGCACCACATTTTAAAAAAGACATCAACAAACTGGAGCAAGTTCAGAGAAGAGCCACCAGAATGGTGACCGGTCTGCAAACCATTTCCTATGAAGAACGGCTAACAGGATTTGGGAATGTTTAGCTTGCATAAAAAAAGGAGACTGAGAGGAGACTTAATAGCTGTCTACAAATATCTCAAGGGCTGTCACATTGTAGAAGGATCATCTTTATTCTCATTTTCACAAGAAAAAACTTTTTGACAGTTAGGGTGATCAATGAGTGGAACAGGCTGCCACGAGAGGTGGTGAGTTCTCCTTCAATGGATGTCTTCAAACAGAGGCTGGACAGACATCTGTCTGGGATGATTTAGAGAATCCTGCTTTGAGCAGGGGGTTGGACCAGATGACCCAGGAGGTCCCTTCCAACTCTACTATTCTATGATTCTATATAATAAACATCTCCTGGGAAAGGTCTGATTAATTTACTCTCCTCTTTGAATGTCAAAGGTTCTTTTGTTAAAAGATAAGTGTAAAGATTGTAATCAAAAACTGGTTTATTTGCCCTGCTTGGACAATGTGACCATCCGATTGTACTTTCAATGATATTTTGCTACACTTCTTAATATAATATATATAATATATATATATATATATATATACAGTGGTGGCCAAAAGTATTGGTGTGGAGCCCAGCTGCGACTGGATTCATATCTCCCAAAGGGTGCACAGAAGGAATTCACCACTAGAGGTCACTATATACATTCACACAACTTCACCCATCCCTAAGACCACCAGAGGGAGCTGTATAGACATATAAAAGGAGGATGAAGACAGGAAAGAGAGTTCAGTTCAGTGCAGCTATGAGTTCAGTCAGCTCAGTAGCTGAGTTCAGACAAACTGAAGTCTGCAGCCTGCAGTTCAGTTCAATAGAGTGGAGGCTAGTAAAGTGGAGTAAAATCCACTCCAGACTAGTCAGAGTTGAAACAAGTGAGTGCAGCTCAGTGAGAAAGCGTGCCGAGCTTAGAGAGCGGCGAAGAGCAGCCCACCAACTGCCAGTGTGTGATCGTGTGAGGCCCGGGTAGGCCGAAGGCGAGTGAAAAGAAAAGTAAAAGAGGTAGCAGAGCCTTTACAGCTTACCTCAGCAAGTATTGACCGGACACCGGGGTCCGAGCCTATAGGATCTCCACGACCCATTAGGAGAACACCGGAGTTCCTGGAGGACTACAAGTCCCAGGAGTACTGCAGAGCTGATACATAGCAGGATCAGGAGGACGGAGTTCAGCTGGTTCCGGCCAAGGGACCCTGTTCTTTCAGAGAAGGTCCAACCACAAGGTCAGCCAAGTGCAGAACGGTGACTAAGTTAGGTCCAGCTACATGCAGGCCAGGACTTCATTACAAAAAGGCAGGGAACAGGAGGCCACACACCTACTCAGTGGAGGAATCTGGATGTGCACCCTTCACCCTACAGTGCTCCGGGAGTGCCTGCAACATCTTCAGTAAAGGTACCAAAGTGACTTGTGTGTGTGTCCCTCTTCTTACCCCTAACTGCCAGGTCCCCACCTGTCCTGCGTCCCTACACATCTATCTGCCCTGAAGGACTCAGCCTCACCTGTGGGAGGCTTAACACCTATAGCTGCACAATACCAACCCTTCAGTGGATCTGCATAGCAGCGCTGGTCACCCTGACCAGGTACCACAGGTGGCGTCTAGTGTTGAGCATTCCGATACCGCAAGTATCGGGTATTGGCCGATATTCGCTGTATCGGAATTCCGATATTTTTTCCAATATCGTATACCGGAATCGGAAGTTCCCATAATTCTTTGAGAGGCAATGTGATTTTAGTCAGCCAATGAGGAATCTTATGAAGTGTGGGCACATCCTGTAATGCTGCGGTCATCTTAACTAATGGCATGGCTGTGATTGGCTGCTGAAATGATGTCAGAATGCACTATAAAAGGCGCCGCCGCCATTTTAGCGTCACTGTGCTGTGAACTCAGTTAGGGACAGAACGCTGCTGTGCTGACTCTGAGGGTCAGTTAGAGATTGCGATTTAGTGTACTGTGCTGTAGGCAGGCTAGCACCAACCGCTGTGTAAAGCTTCCTTTTGCCTTGCAGTGTTGTTTTAACAGCTCTGTGCAAGGTGTGTGTGAGAGTGCAGGTGACGCTGCAGTTTGCTCTGCATCCACCGCTGTTTGTAGGCATCTGCACGTGTCACTCACTGACTCTTTTTTTTATTTTATTTTGTGGAATTGGTGCAGATCCATTATATTTGAAAAAAATCTAATCTATTAGTGTGACGCGCTTCCATCCGTATACAATACATTGGTTGCAAACACTATAGAAGTACAGAAAGGAGCCTTTCACAGATAGTGAACAGTTGTGTTTCAGTGTTCACTGCAGTCTGTGAGGTTTTGATTTTTTGAGTGCAGATCACGCTCCAGTTAGTTCTTCAACCACTGCTGGTTGTAGTCTGCTGAGCGTGTGTCACTGCCTCATCCTTCACATTTTTTCTCTAATTGGTGCAGCTCCATTATATTTGAAAAAAATCTAATCTATTAGTGTGACGCGCTTCCATCCGTATACAATACATTGGTTGCAAACACTATAGAAGTACAGAAAGGAGCCTTTCACAGATAGTGAACAGTTTGTGTTTCAGTGTTCACTGCAGTCTGTGAGGTTTTGATTTTTTGAGTGCAGATCACGCTCCAGTTAGTTCTTCAACCACTGCTGGTTGTAGTCTGCTGAGTGTGTGTCACTGCCTCATCCTTCACATTTTTCTCTAATTGGTGCTGCTCCATTATATTTGAAAAAAATCTAATCCATTAGTGTGATGCGCTTCCATCCGTATACAATACATTGGTTGCAAACACTATAGAAGTACACAAAGGGCCTTTCACAGCTACTGAACAGTTGTCTGCAGTGTTCACTGTAGTCTGTGAGCTTTTCATTTTTTGAGTGCAGATTACGCTCCAGTTAGTTCTTCAACCACTGCTGGTTGTAGTCTGCTGAGCGTGTGTCACTGCCTCATCCTTCACATTTTTCTCTAATTGGTGCTGCTCCATTATATTTGAAAAAAATCTAATCTATTAGTGTGACGCGCTTCCATCCGTATACAATACATTGGTTGCAAACACTATAGAAGTACACAAAGGGGCCTTTCACAGCTACTGAACAGTTGTTTGCAGTGTTCACTGCAGTCTCTGAGGAATAACCACACTTAGGCCTTATAACTTTTCTGACTTTCTTTATCAATCTACCAAGATGAAGAAGGCAGGGAGTAAGGCACGTGGTCGTGGCCGTGGAGTTTCAGCAGGGAGAGGACGTGGGGATTCTGTGGCTGCTGCCGCACCCAGTGACACAGCATCCACCAGTTTTCCCCGTGAGTGTTCCTTTATGCGCACTTTTGTAGGAGCTCAGCGTACCCCCCTGCTGCGGGAAGAACAAATTGAAGCCGTTGTTGGTTGGATGGCGCCAATGCATCGACTTCAATTGCTTCCACCTCCTCTCAGGACCACAGCACTGTTGAACAACCATCTTTCTCTTCACCGCCTGCCAAATTGCCCAGGCAGTCAGAGAGTTCTGAACTGGAGCCAGCTGAGTCTCTGCTTCTGTTCTCAGAATCTGTTGGCTTGCAAACAGGGGCCCAGCCAAGCAGCATTCTGGAATGTGAAGAAGAGGCAGTATGCAGTGATGCGCAACAGCTGTGTCTCTCTGAATGTGAAGAGGCGGGTGAGCCAGTGCCGATGGTCAGCACACCGCAGAACGCATCTGATGATGATGAGACTCAGGTGCCAGTTTCTGTTGAGCATGGTGCTGGCCAGACCACCCAACAGCAGCAGGTTTTGGAAGAGGGTAGTGGAGATGATGAGGTCCAAGACCCAACATGGCGTGAGGAACAGGAAGGTGGTGGTAGCAGCTCTGAGGAAGAGATTGCCCCAACGGTCCAAACAGTAGGGAGAGGTAGGCTGCAGACTCGGTTGCCTGTAGCCTCCAGTTTGGCACCCGTTCGTAGCAGTTCTCTTCCAACAGCCAAAACGGGCGCTCCCAGGACTTGCACTGCGTGGTCCTTTTTTGACACACTTGCAGATGATATTTGCTATGTCAAATGCAAGCTGTGTAATCAAAAAGTAAAAAGAGGTAAAAGTGTCAGTAACCTTAATACCACAAATATGTGGAAACATGTGCGGTCAAAGCACGTGGTTGAGTTACAAAGACACACTGGAGATGTAGGCCAACCTACAGCAGCACCTACATCTTCAGCTCGTGTTGGAGCCTCTTCCTCCAGCTCACACACAGCTGGTTCGGCTTCCTCACAGGATCGCCATGGAAGAACCTCTGTCACTGTTGTCCAGAGACCCAGTGTTATTCCACCCACAGCTGCAAGTTCCCTGTCATCCTCACACTCCCAGGCCACAAAACAGCCATCGGTAGCACAGGCATGGGATAAAAGACGGCCATACTCGGCAAACCATCCACGAGCACAGGCTCTGAATGCTGGCATTGCAAAACTCCTGTCCCTTGAAATGCTGTCATTCAGGCTGGTGGAGACTGACAGTTTCCGTAACTTAATGGCATTGGCAGTCCCACAATACAATGTGCCCAGCCGATTTTATTTCAGCAGGCAAGCCGTCCCTGGTCTGCAAAAGCATGTTGAGGGAAAAATTAAACATGCGCTACTAAACGCCGTCAGTAGCAAGGTCCACCTGACCACCGATGCGTGGACCAGTACCCATGGCCAGGGACGATACCTTTCCCTCACTGCCCATTGGGTCAATGTTGTGGAGCCGGGTACAGATCTTGCGAGTCGCGCTGTACGTGTTCTGCCAACTCCAAGGATTGCAGGAATCAAGTCTGTCCACATTGACTCCTCCTCCTACTCCAGTTCCTCAGAATCATCGCTGCAGGAGCCGTCACGGTCTACCTCCACATGGACCCGTGAACGCTTACCTGATGCGACCGATATGAGCACAGCCGTGGCCAAACGTCAACAGGCCGTCCTGAAATTAATTTCCATGGGGAATCGAAGCCACACAGCGCAGGAGCTCTGGAATGCCATCAAGCAGGAGAGCGACGTGTGGTTTTTGCCAGCGAATCTCCAGCCAGGCTTGGTAGTGTGTGACAATGGCCGAAATCTGGTGGCAGCTCTGGGCCTTGGCAACCTCACTCACATACCATGTCTGGCACATGTGCTCAACTTGGTCGTGCAGAGTTTTTTGAGGGACTATCCGGATCTTGATGCACTGCTGCACAAGGTCCGCCTAGAGTGCGCTCACTTGCGACGTTCCAGCATGGCCAGATCGCGCATTGCAGCTCTGCAACGCAGATTTCGCCTTCCTGAACATCGCATCATATGTGACGTACCCACCAGGTGGAATTCCACGTTACATATGTTGGAGCGGTTGTGTGAGCAGCAGCCAGCAGTAATGGAGTATCAGCTGCATCAGGCGCAATCAACTCGCAATTTGCGCCGTTCACACTTCACCACTACTGAGTGGGCCTCTATGAAGGACATCTGCCACGTTTTGCGTGCGTTTGATGAGTCAACGCGGATGGCGAGTGCAGATGATGCACTAGTCAGCCTGACTGTCCCCCTTATCTGCCTGCTTCAAAAAATACTGCAAGCAATAAGGGATGAGGTTTTGGAAGAGGTGGAGGATGAGGAGTCACAAATTCCATCACCTTCTGGACAGTCAGCGCAACGTGGTTCCTCACAAAGGGCTGGGCAGGGCTCACTTTGTGAGGAGGATGAGGAGGAGTCAATGGAGGAGGAAGACATCGCTCCAGAGGGAGGTACACAACGCTCTAGTCAGTATGTAGAGCGAGGGTGGGGTGATGCAGAGCAGGCAGAGATGACGCCTCTTGCAGGGGACAGCGTTTCTTGGCCAGTTGGGAGTCTGCAGCACATGGTTGATTTCATGCTGCAGTGCCTGAGAAACGACCGCCACATCGCCCACATTCTCACCACGTCTGATTATTGGGTGTACACCCTCCTAGACCCTCGCTACCGGGACAACTTACAAAGCCTCATCACACCGTTGAACCGGAGCGTAAAATGCGGGAGTACCAAGACACACTGGTGCAATCCATAATGTTCTCCATTCCAGCCGAGAGCACTGCTGCTGCTACTGCTTTACAAAGCAGCTCTGTGCGTCGAGGCAGTGGAGACAGCTCTGCAACAAGAGGGAGCACAAGCAGCGCCTCTGCACAGGGCAAGACCAGTATGTTCCAAATGTGGCGAAGTTTTGTGGCAGCGCCACAAATGTCTACACCATCCGAGACGGCTCCAGTCAGCAGGAGGCAACGTTTCCGTAAGATGGTGACAGACTACATGTCTTTCCCTCTCAGTGTACTCCCAGATGGCTCTTCCCCATTCAAGTTTTGGGTCTCTAAGCTGGATACATGGCCAGAGGTTAGCCAGTATGCATTGGAGGTGCTGGCTTGCCCTGCTGCCAGTGTATTATCGGAGCGCGTCTTTAGTGCTGCAGGTGGTGTACTAACAGACCGTCGCATGCGACTATCCTCCGATAATGTAGACCGGCTTACTTTTCTGAAAATGAACAAGGCATGGATCTCGCCAGAATTTGTCTGTCCGTTTTCAGATTAAATAACTGGTTCGCAACGTTATCCATGTCTCCTGTTATGTTCATCTTTCTACCACCTGAACTCTACTCCCTGGGCTACAACACTGCCAGTTGCTGCTCAGAAGTGTCGTGTCCACAGACCAATACACAAGCTATAGTGTTAGTGGGGTTCAGTAACGCCAGCTGTTCTCCTGCTGTGTGTCCGGCAAGAAGTCTCCTGTTCCCTACACATGCACAGAAAAACCCATGTCGAACATGCTCCAAATAGGGAAGAGCCGTCACCCTGATTGTTATGCTTAAAACAGGAAATTGTGAAGTTTTCCAGGCCTAGAATGATAAATTTTTATTACAAATATGGACAAATAATAATTTGTCATCACAGCGCATATCTGCACATGTCTATTACAAATGGTAACAAAAACTAAAACATAGTCTTCACTTTTTGAAATTAATGCATAAAAGTACATTTCATACTTATCAATTAATGCTTTTTAAGGAACTTTATCTGTACCTGTAAGATAATGCAGTCAATGGATGTACGAATCATAAAATCCTCATCATCATCATCACGAGTTTTATTTATGACAGACATTATAAAATACACATACTGATGCCAACTGTAACTTCACACACCATATATGAAATGGCCAGCATCTAAACCTGGTAATAATGTGCAATAATAAATTATTACATCTAGAAAGTGCATCATGCATACTGACAATAGGTAGTTATACCTGCAAGTGCTGTTGAAACAACCACAACAGATATAAATTAATAATGGTATATAGGTATCACAGTGCATAGTTACTCATGGACAATGTCGATGTAATACTGTACCTCAATAAAGTCAGCGTCAACCATTATGCTTGTTAGTCTTGTAGATTGTTAAAGAGGGAACGGTCTTTTTTGTTGGTCATAGGTGGAGTATTAGACAGTAAATGATTACTGCTGTCGTATTTTTGGCGTCCCTAGGGCGCAATAACGCTGCGTAACGTCACATTTTATAGAGTCATCTAATTGACACATGCTACCCTACCCTACGCGTGACAGTAGGAAGGTAGTGTTGACGGATAAAGCCTTGCGCAACCAGACATGCTTTTACCCTCTTCAACACTGTACAAGCAAAAAATGCATGATTGCAGCCGCAGACTTTATTGACGTACAGTATAACATCGCCATTACCCATCAGAGGCTGTCCACTGTCTGATACAGACATAGAATATACCTTTGCTATCCGTAGCCTTTGTTTCACCTACACTTGCAGGCACACACTTAAATTGTGACAATGCATTATGTTTTTTTAAATGGTTATTTTTTATCATACATTATTGTGTCATCACATAGATGAGTCCATGCTGGACATGTCATACATGGTGTACAAAGTAACTATTTTATTAACTTAAATAATTGAAATGTGTGTGACTGTCACATCTAAATTGCAATGATGATGATGATGAGTGACTATTACAAAATCCATTGTCTTCACTATGTTATGGTTTAACATAGCGTTCCTTAAGCATTATTCATAAATACAAAAATGGACTTTTATTCTTAAATTTACAACACTATATTTTGTAACCAATTTTTTGGGTGGTGTGTTGTTCCATTTCTTGTTGGCATGTGCATATATGCGTTTATATTTGCAGTGTCTTTATTTTTATTCTTGAAGTTAGGAAACATGTGTATCTTTGTACCGTGTTAGCCAGTAGATAGATAAATATTTAGACTTGAGAGTCCGCAGTGGTTGATACCTTTGAATGGATAACTGAAAAGATGGTAACAATTGCAAGCTTTCGAGGCTACTCACGTCTCTTCATCAGGCAAAGACTAAAACAAAAAATGAAGCATCACATATTTCTATACACAACAGGACACAGGAATAGTGCAATAGGTAAGACAAGTAAGTGACGTGTAGCAGAACTGTCATTATCACAGAGGGATGAACATAAATATTGGAACAGTTCCTAGATAAGGATAGAAAGTTTTATTGCCCTCTGATTGGAGTCTGGTTTTGTGTTTTCATGCCCCTGGAAGGGCAGAGACGCAGATTCCTTAATTGATATAGAATGACATAAATCCGTGTGATCTATTCATTCCATCACTAACAGTGTCAAAGGTCATGATGAGCTTATATTCTGAAACCTTTGTATCTTTCTCATATTTGAAGTTATATTTTAATACCAGTAATTCCATATCCATCATGCTATGACCGGGCATACAAAAGTGTTTTGCCACAGGTAAATCCATTATTTTTTCTCTTATTGTGTGGCGCTGATAATTCATCCTTGTTCTCATTTTTTGGCCGGTCTCCCCTCACTTGTCCCTCCCTCACTTGTCTTACCTATTCCTGTGTCCTGTTGTGTGTAGAAATATGTGATTCTTCATTTTTTGTTTTAGTCTTAGCCTGATGAAGAGACCTGAGTAGTCTGGAAAGCTTGGAATTTGTTACCATATTTTCAGTTAGCCATTAAACGGTATCAACCACAGCGGACTCTCAAGTATAAATATTTTTCTATTCTTGGAATTGAAATTCATCATTTTATTGTCCTAGTAAAACTTCATTTATTCTTGTTTGAAGTACATACATTTGCAATGGCCACGTAACAAGGCAATAACTCAATATTTTATGCCTACACCCTCCTTGACCCTGGGCTTCAACACCGCCAGTTGCTGCTCAGAAGTGTTAGATGCACAGATGAAAACAATCGCTGATGTGTTTGTGGGGTTCAGTAACGCCTGCTGTTCCCCTGCTGTGTGTCTGGCAAAAATTACTGCTGCTAACTACAACTTCAACTTCAAACATCTCATACTAGGCCTCTGCCTACACCCTCCTTGACCCTGGGCTTCAACACCGCCAGTTGCTGCTCAGAAGTGTTAGATGCACAGATGAAAACAATCGCTGATGTGTTTGTGGGGTTCAGTAACGCCTGCTGTTCCCCTGCTGTGTGTCTGCAAAATTACTGCTGCTAACTACAACTTCAACTTCAAACATCTCATACAGGTCCTCTGCCTACACCCTCCTTGACCCTGGGCTTCAACACCGCCAGTTGCTGCTCAGAAGTGTTAGATGCACAGATGAAAACAATCGCTGATGTGTTTGTGGGGTTCAGTAACGCCTGCTGTTCCCCTGCTGTGTGTCTGGCAAAAATTACTGCTGCTAACTACAACTTCAACTTCAAACATCTCATACTAGGCCTCTGCCTACACCCTCCTTGACCCTGGGCTTCAACACCCCAGTTGCTGCTCAGAAGTGTTAGATGCACAGATGAAAACAATCGCTGATGTGTTTGTGGGGTTCAGTAACGCCTGCTGTTCCCCTGCTGTGTGTCTGGCAAAAATTACTGCTGCTAACTACAACTTCAACTTCAAACATCTCATACTAGGCCTCTGCCTACACCCTCCTTGACCCTGGGCTTCAACACCGCCAGTTGCTGCTCAGAAGTGTTAGATGCACAGATGAAAACAATCGCTGATGTGTTTGTGGGGTTCAGTAACGCCTGCTGTTCCCCTGCTGTGTGTCTGGCAAAAATTACTGCTGCTAACTACAACTTCAACTTCAAACATCTCATACTAGGCCTCTGCCTACACCCTCCTTGACCCTGGGCTTCAACACCGCCAGTTGCTGCTCAGAAGTGTTAGATGCACAGATGAAAACAATCGCTGATGTGTTTGTGGGGTTCAGTAACGCCTGCTGTTCCCCTGCTGTGTGTCCGGCAAAAATTACTGCTAGCTACCTAATCATGGTGAAAAAAACATGACATGTCAAAGTGTCTAGTGCTACACATAGATATGAGGCTACACCCTGATTTCTAAGCTGTAAACATTTGAAACGTCAACTTTAAAACCATAAAATGATTAGTCTTTGTCACAAATCTGTAACAAAATAATTGTGACATATTATTACAGATATGCACATGTCGAAAACAAATGCAAACACAAAAGCCTACTTATGCTATAGGATACTGATGGTCAACCTTGTCACTCCATAGCTTAGACAAATCCAACTCACATCATGACTCAAATGCTGCAATGTTGTAAGTGCATAATGTGGGTTGAACTTTGACAACTGCTGCAGTGCGAAGGTTATACTTCAGTATTCTTGCCTTTTAAATAAAAGCATACAAGTAAATATAATAATCCAATGTTAATTAAGGGACGTGATGTACACCTGTAATATTGTGCAAACAATGCATGTAGGAATAGTCATCTTCAACATTACTTATATTTGTGTCATTTTAAAAAATACATATTTAATTAGAAAGTTAACAGCCCATATCATAAAGGTCCTTCATGTAAACATGATAATCGCTAACAAAAATCATGCATTACCTTGGTAAAGTCAATAGTGCATAGTCACAATAGCAAAATATATACCTGTAAGTGGTGCTGAAAGAACGACAACTGATAGAATAGGTGAATGATATCTATTTATCAGACTGAATAGCGACACCTGTACAATGTCGATATAATACTGTACCTTAACAAAACAGCTGTGTCACACCTCACACTCGTTTTTCTTGTAGCTTGTTATGTAATAGGGCACATGCGTGTATGTTTCATCATAGGTGCATGTTTACTGAGTAAAGCAGTCATGACAACGCCTTTGTGTTGTCGGTACGCTTGCGATGATGAACGATGCGCACCGTGAATGTTAGTCTGCGTCATAAGACGTACAGACGCTCCAATACCCAACGCGTCACAGCAGGAAGCCAGTCTGTGTGTCCAAACAAAGGCGCAACCATACATGCACGTAACCTTTTATAAAGCTATATAAAAAAAGTATGTAGTAGTAACGCACACTTTATTGAGGTACAGTATTACATCGCCATTCACCATCTGTGGCTATGCAGTCTCATCTATATATACCTTATCTATCCGTTGTCATGCTTGCAAGTCCACAGTCAGGCATAAATATCTGTTTTCACTCTGCACTATGCACTTTTTAAATTTTTGTTTGTTAATATAAATGATTGGCACATATTATCAGTATTACATGATGGAAATTTTAGATATTTTTTAAAAATTTTAGTGATATTATTCACCAAATGTAAAGTTTTATGAATGTCAAAGATAACTTGTAATGCTGATTATGTTTTTAAGTCAGCCATTCATTGTCTACACAATAAAAATGGTGTACATACTGTTACTTAGCCATCATTAATGGATTCTGATATGTACTTGTATGCTTTTATTTTAAACCGTATAGCAGATTATTTAACCTATTTTAATTGTGGTTTGCATTGCTTTTCAACATGTTAATGTATGCATTTATGTTTGTAAATTATTAATTTACATATATTTTTTAAGTTAAATCATCATCTTATGGTACTAAAGGTTATATTTCTCTTGTTTGGAGTATAGACATTTTTAATTGACACGTAACAAGGAAAATACTTGATATAGTATTTAAACATCCTCCTTGACCCTGGGCTCCAACACCGCCAGTTGTTGCTCGGAAGTGCTGTTAGCACAGTCAACACTTGCTCCTGTGTTACTGGGGTTCAGTAATGTCAGCTGTTCCCCTGCTGTGTGAACGGCAAAAAGTCCTGCTGCCTCCACCATGTTCTCTTCTCATCCTGGGCTACAACACCGCCAGTTGTTGCTCGGAAGTGCTGTTAGCACAGTCAACACTTGCTCCTGTGTTACTGGGGTTCAGTAATGTCAGCTGTTCCCCTGCTGTGTGACGGCAAAAAGTCCTGCTGCCTCCACCATGTTCTCTTCTCATCCTGGGCTACAACACCGCCAGTTGTTGCTCGGAAGTGCTGTTAGCACAGTCAACACTTGCTCCTGTGTTACTGGGGTTCAGTAATGTCAGCTGTTCCCCTGCTGTGTGAACGGCAAAAAGTCCTGCTGCCTCCACCATGTTCTCTTCTCATCCCTGGGCTACAACACCGCCAGTTGTTGCCGGAAGTGCTGTTAGCACAGTCAACACTTGCTCCTGTGTTACTGGGGTTCAGTAATGTCAGCTGTTCCCCTGCTGTGTGAACGGCAAAAAGTCCTGCTGCCTCCACCATGTTCTCTTCTCATCCTGGGCTACAACACCGCCAGTTGTTGCTCGGAAGTGCTGTTAGCACAGTCAACACTTGCTCCTGTGTTACTGGGTTCAGTAATGTCAGCTGTTCCCCTGCTGTGTAACGGCAAAAAGTCCTGCTGCCTCCACCATGTTCTCTTCTCATTCCCTGGCTACAACACCGCCAGTTGTTGCTCGGAAGTGCTGTTAGCACAGTCAACACTTGCTCCTGTGTTACTGGGGTTCAGTAATGTCAGCTGTTCCCCTGCTGTGTGAACGGCAAAAAGTCCTGCTGCCTCCACCATGTTCTCTTCTCATCCCTGGGCTACAACACCGCCAGTTGTTGCTCGGAAGTGCTGTTAGCACAGTCACACTTGCTCCTGTGTTACTGGGGTTCAGTAATGTCAGCTGTTCCCCTGCTGTGTGAACGGCAAAAAGTCCTGCTGCCTCCACCATGTTCTCTTCTCATCCTGGGCTACAACACCGCCAGTTGTTGCTCGGAAGTGCTGTTAGCACAGTCAACACTTGCTCCTGTGTTACTGGGGTTCAGTAATGTCAGCTGTTCCCCTGCTGTGTGAACGGCAAAAAGTCCTGCTGCCTCCACCATGTTCTCTTCTCATCCTGGGCTACAACACCGCCAGTTGTTGCTCGGAAGTGCTGTTAGCACAGTCAACACTTGCTCCTGTGTTACTGGGGTTCAGTAATGTCAGCTGTTCCCCTGCTGTGTGAACGGCAAAAAGTCCTGCTGCCTCCACCATGTTCTCTTCTCATTCCTGGGCTACAACACCGCCAGTTGTTGCTCGGAAGTGCTGTTAGCACAGTCAACACTTGCTCCTGTGTTACTGGGGTTCAGTAATGTCAGCTGTTCCCCTGCTGTGTGAACGGCAAAAAGTCCTGCTGCCTCCACCATGTTCTCTTCTCATCCTGGGCTACAACACCGCCAGTTGTTGCTCGGAAGTGCTGTTAGCACAGTCAACACTTGCTCCTGTGTTACTGGGGTTCAGTAATGTCAGCTGTTCCCCTGCTGTGTGAACGGCAAAAAGTCCTGCTGCCTCCACCATGTTCTCTTCTCATTCCTGGGCTACAACACCGCCAGTTGTTGCTCGGAAGTGCTGTTAGCACAGTCAACACTTGCTCCTGTGTTACTGGGGTTCAGTAATGTCAGCTGTTCCCCTGCTGTGTGAACGGCAAAAAGTCCTGCTGCCTCCACCATGTTCTCTTCTCATTCCTGGGCTACAACACCGCCAGTTGTTGCTCGGAAGTGCTGTTAGCACAGTGAACACTTGCTCCTGTGTTACTGGGGTTCAGTAATGTCAGCTGTTCCCCTGCTGTGTGAACGGCAAAAAGTCCTGCTGCCTCCACCATGTTCTCTTCTCATCCTGGGCTACAACACCGCCAGTTGTTGCTCGGAAGTGCTGTTAGCACAGTCAACACTTGCTCCTGTGTTACTGGGGTTCAGTAATGTCAGCTGTTCCCCTGCTGTGTGAACGGCAAAAAGTCCTGCTGCCTCCACCATGTTCTCTTCTCATTCCTGGGCTACAACACCGCCAGTTGTTGCTCGGAAGTGCTGTTAGCACAGTCAACACTTGCTCCTGTGTTACTGGGGTTCAGTAATGTCAGCTGTTCCCCTGCTGTGTGAACGGCAAAAAGTCCTGCTGCCTCCACCATGTTCTCTTCTCATTCCTGGGCTACAACACCGCCAGTTGTTGCTCGGAAGTGCTGTTAGCACAGTCAACACTTGCTCCTGTGTTACTGGGGTTCAGTAATGTCAGCTGTTCCCCTGCTGTGTGAACGGCAAAACGTCATGCTGCCTCCACCCTGTTGTCTTCTCATCCCTGGGCTTCAACACCGCCAGTTGTTGCTCGGAAGTGTCATTGGCACGGGTACTCACTCCTGCCCAGACTGGTTACAGCACGCCATCTGTTTCCTGTCAGTGTAAACGTCACTTAGTCTCCAATAAGTTGTCCTGTCGTGTTGCGGTCGGGTTAGCCGACTCTATGGTGCTTGGAGTTTAGGTGCTTCCTATGTGTGCTGCGGGATATGCAAATAAAGGCTGTTTCCGTTGTGACAATAGGACAATCACCCACTGTAGTACTGTGGGATTCGGTAACTGCGGCCGGCTCGCGGCCTGTCAACTTAAATTTCCATGGGTACCTTCTGCTACCCGTCCGGGTTCCAGTACCGTCAGCTGGTTCTCCGCAGTGCCTTTGGCCTAGGTGCCTCCATCTCGGTATCCGAGTTCCAGCAACGTCTGCTGGTCCTTGGTAGTGCTTTGGAGCACAGGTACCTCCTGCTTAGTAACCGTGTCCCAGTAACGTCAGCTGGTCCTCGGTTGTGCCATTGGCTCTTTTCCTTCTGCTGCCCCTCCGGGTTCCAGCACAGTCAGCTGGTCCTCGTTACTTGCATTGGCTCTTGTACCTTCTGCTACCCGTCTGGGTTCCAGTACCGTCAGCTGGTTCTCCGAAGTGCCTTTGGCCTAGGTGCCTCCATCTCGGTATCCGAGTTCCAGCAACATCTGCTGGTCCTTGGTAGTGCTTTGGAGCACAGGTACCTCCTGCTTAGTAACCGTGTCCCAGTAACGTCAGCTGGTCCTCGGTTGTGCCATTGGCTCTTTTCCTTCTGCTGCCCCTCCGGGTTCCAGCACAGTCAGCTGGTCCTCGTTACTTGCATTGGCTCTTGTACCTTCTGCTACCCGTCCGGGTTCCAGTACCGTCAGCTGGTTCTCCGAAGTGCCTTTGGCCTAGGTGCCTCCATCTCGGTATCCGAGTTCCAGCAACGTCTGCTGGTCCTTGGTAGTGCTTTGGAGCACAGGTACCTCCTGCTTAGTAACCGTGTCCCAGTAACGTCAGCTGGTCCTCGGTTGTGCCATTGGCTCTTTTCCTTCTGCTGCCCCTCCGGGTTCCAGCACAGTCAGCTGGTCCTCGTTACTTGCATTGACTCTTGTACCTTCTGTTACATTTACAAATTGAAGATTTTTTCAATGCTTTTTTGGGTAATCACTCTGGATCTCCAACAATTAAGACGACGACCCTGATGACCACCCCGAAGAAGATGACGACCACAAGGACGACGAGCATCAAGCCAACCAGCCTAAACACCATCACAAAGAATAAATAAAAGATTACCAAACAGGACTAAGAAGGTTAAGACAAACTACAAGATACAGAACAAGAGACTTAAGAACAATAAGCAGAAGATCAAAAAGCAGAAGAACATGAAGTATAAGACCAAAATGAAGAGCAAAATATATGCTCTAAATTATAAGCAGAAGAAGACTAAGCAGTGTATGGGGGTGAGTCCGTTCCTCCTCGTGGTGCCCCTGGAAAATGCCTGCTGCTGCAGGCTAAACTGAACACGGACAAATACTGTTGTAATTTAAATCTTTTGTGACAGCAAGAACGGAAGGATGAAAAATTCATACTTTGACAGATTACAAGTACAGGATTCTCTGTCACAAATAAGAATATGATGAAGAAGATGAAGTACAATATGAATAAGAATAATAGTTTAATAAGAAGAATATGAGTAATGTTAACAAAAAGATGAATAGCAAGAAGTTTAAGAAGAAGATAAAGAAGGTGAAGATGAAGAATAATTTGATGAAAAAGATGATGCTGCTGAAGATTATGAAGGAGAAAGTGTGTCAAAAGTTAAAAAGGTGAAGAGCATGGAAGTTGTGAAATATACATATTTGCCAAAATAGAAAAAACGTTAACAACATTGTCAATTTCTTCATCAATCCGAACATCTTTAAAAAAAAAAATATTTATGCTATTCCATTTGATTGGGTTAAACATCTATGCCTTTAATGTCTCCTCAACCTTCCCCAATACATTCTACATTACTCTTTGTTGTTTTCCTTCATGTACAATTAACCAACAAGGCAAGAATGGGTTTTTTTTAATTCCGATATTTTGTTCCCATAGACTTACATTGGATTTCCGGTATCGGTATCGGGTATCGCCGATATTTTTTGGGTATCGGCGATACCATTCCGATTCCGATACTTTTGGATATCGGAAAGTATCGCTCAACTCTAGTGGCGTCACGAATCCCCATACTAATATTCAACTCCCCTGTAAATATCCCACATTAAAGGGTGAGCACCAGAGCCACGGACTGAGCTGTGTTGCCGTGACATCCCCCATAGAAGTCTATAGGCTCAGATCCGAGTTCCCATTGCTCTGGAGGGCGACTCATCCCTAAACTTGGCGTCACGAACAGGATCGCGTGCCCTGCAGCAACAGAGTAATTTGTGCCCGTTGCCACCGGGTACTGTGTGCCTTAATGAAAGACTGTGATTTGTATTGTGGTGAAGATTTCCCGCCACTGCCCGCCATTTACAGCGCCACGGCGCGAAAAACTAGTGGGCGTAAGTGCAAAAGCGTGCTGAGTCCTGGACACGCCCCCAACGCTGACGCGGCGGCAGGTCCTGCGTAGAGCTTCAGTGAACGCTCTGATGTCAGAGCGCCGGTGACGCAGGTCCTTCTAGCAACTGTGCCCGGAGGAAGCTGCGGCCTACAGGAGAAAGTAGGCCACGCTTAACTAGGGGGGTGCAGAGATGTCGCAGCAGCAAGCCGACAGCGCGGCCCAGGCCGACAGCCCCAATGACTTACCCACCGGCGCTGCCGCCCAGGATGGAAACGCTGGCCCCTCACCTGGTCCTGTGGCCCCGATAGTACCGCTGACACTGCCATACATGCCTGGAGCAAAGTGGCTCCCTCAGTACAGCGGTAAGCCAGACACCCTGTCGGGATTTAAGCGCAAAATATGCAGTATAATGGACATTTACCCTATGTCAGAAAAGCAGAGAGCTGCAGTGGTATTGGGACAATTGACTGGTGCTGCAGAGAGAGAAGTAGAGACATGGTCAGCTGCAGACCAGGAATCAGTGCTTGCAATTTTCTTAAAGCTACAGACTATTTTTGAGGACCGCACTGAAACAGACCTCCGGATGAGGTTTTACCAATGCTCCCAGAAACCAGATGAAAGCATTTGGGACTACGCCTCCCGACTACAAGGGGCCCTGCGAGCACTCAGACAGGTTAACCCCATGAGTGTCGCCAAAGAGAATAAAATGTTAGAAGAACAATTTGTACGGGGACTGAGGTCCCAAGCGGAAAGCAGGACTGTGCACTGGTGGTCCTTGGATTATCCTGACGCTACCTTTGATGCCCTTAAGGATATGGCTATAAAAGGACTGCAACCCCTGGAAACACCCGAGATGGCAACCCAGCGTCACCCGAGTGAGACCACTCTAATGCCAGCAGCATCCACCTTCTCTCCGCTGGTTGCTGAAGCCAAAACGCAGGTGGCGCCCCCTACTGAGCTGGACTGTCTATGCTCAGAAGTGCGCCAGCTGACCAAAAACCTGGCCACTGTAATGAGTGCCCTCCAACTGCCGATGGAGGAAGAAGGAAAGATCCTGCTAGCTGACTGCCCAGAGGATGTCCCCTGGATGAACCGGAGGAGAAGGAGGACGTCGCCCCACCGGAGGAGGACAACACCACCCCCAGGAAGGACCCGCGACCAGCATCATCCTCGCCGAGAGATCATCTGCTACCGCTGCCACAGAGAAGGTCACCCAGCACGTCTGTGTCCTTTAAACGAGCAAATCCTGGGTCCGAGGGCCAACACCCAGGAATAGACTCTTCAGGCCCCTCAGACTGGAACCGCAGGTTTGTGGGAGGAAGACCATACCTGTCCATCATACTGGACGGGATCGCAATCCCTGCCCTGCTGGACACCGGATCTCAGGTAACCATCATACCTGATGTCCTTTACAATAGATACTGGTCCATGGACAGTCTCCAACCCCCAAACCCTGACTTTGCAGTATACGCCTCTAACGGCCTCCCTCTTGACTTACTGGGGGCTAAAAACGTAGACGTAAAAGTTAGGAGAGTGGAGCTAAAGGATCAAGGACTTCTTGTAGTGAAGACTGTTAATGAGGAAAATGGGTTGAATGTGGTTTTAGGCACTAACATTATTAGTAACTGTTTGGAGAAGGTTGTGTTTTTACTCCAACAGCTCGCCGATGTTGCCAGACCAAAGCAAAAGGGAGCGATCCAGAAGGAGATCCGGGCCCTGATGTGTCAGCAGCAAGTGAAACTGACCGGTGGTGAGATTGGTAATGTACGGGTAACAGATCCGAACCCCATTGTGATACCCCCAATGAGTGAAATGCTTATTTGGTGTAGAGCAGCAATAGGTCTGAGAGGACAGAACTACCAAGCAGTAGTAGAGCCCCATTGTTCAGAACACCGACCTACACTCTTGACTGCCAGAGGAGTAGTGGAGGTACATTATGGGAGGATGCCTGTGCGTCTTCTCAACTGGGGAGAGGATGAAGTCAAATTACCACGTTATGCCACTGTTGCTAAGTTACATGCTGTGGATAATAACTCCATTCACTCGACGGAGCCCATAACTTCCCCACAACAAGAGGAGGATAACGGCCCGACCACCAAGGTGGAGGATTGGTGTCAGCAGCTCCATGTCGGGACGGACACCACTCCAGCCCACCAGAAACAGGAAGTACATCGAGTAGTTCAGGAGTACGCACAGGTATTCAGCAACACCCACTTGACTTTGGGAAGATAAAAGGGGTCCAACATCACATCCCCACAGGCAATCATCCCCCCATTAAAGAACGGTACAGGCCTATACCACCAGCACACTACCAGAAAGCCAAGGAGATGTTGTGTGACATGAAGGAGGCAGGGGTGATAAGGGATAGTTGTAGTCCCTGGGCAGCACCTCTAGTCCTAGTCAGGAAAAAGGATGGAAGCATGAGAATGTGTGTAGATTACAGACAAGTAAATCACATTACACATAAAGATGCATACCCTTTACCACGCATTGAGGAATCCTTAGCTGCCTTAAAGACTGCTAATTACTTTTCCACCCTTGACCTCACTAGTGGGTACTGGCACGTGGCTGAGGAGGATCGGGAGAAGACAGCTTTCACCACCCCGATGGGACTCTGTGAGTTTGACAGAATGCCGTTTGGACTCAGCAGTGCCCCTGGAACTTTTCAGAGAGTGATGGAGAGCTGCCTGGGACATCTCAACTTTGAAACTGTATTACTGTACCTGGACGACGTAATTGTGTACTCCAAGACGTATGAAGATCACTTGAAGCACCTGGCAGAGGTATTCGAGTCACTGTCCAAGTATGGGATGAAACTGAAGCCTTCAAAATGCCACCTGCTCAAACAAAAGGTACAATATCTGGGACATATTGTCAGCTCAGAAGGAGTAGCGCCAGACCCCGAGAAGGTCACCGTCATCCAGAAATGGCCAGAACCGAAGAACCTCAAAGAGGTGCGACAGTTCCTGGGACTGACAGGATACTACCGGAGGTTTGTAAAGGACTACACTAAGAAACAGCGCCTCTGCAAGACCTCCTGGTGGGACAGTCTCTCAAGAGTAGGAATTCTCCATTTCACTGGGGTAAAGAACAGGCTGAAGCATTCAAGGAAATGAAGGAGATCCTGACAGGTGACGAGATCCTAGCCTACCCTGACTACAGCCAACCTTTCCTGCTGTATACCGATGCCAGCAATGAAGGATTGGGAGCTGTCCTCAGTCAGAAGCAAAATGGCCTGGAGAAAGTCACCGCCTATGCAAGCAGGAAGCTCCGCCTGACCGAGAGGAACCCCGAGAACTATAGCAGCTTCAAGTTGGAGTTCTTAGCGCTGGTCTGGGCCATCACGGAGAGGTTTAAGCACTACCTAGCCTCCAGCAAGTTCACTGCTTACACTGATAATAACCCCTTGATGCATCTTGAAACAGCTAAGCTGGGAGCCATGGAACAACGCTGGATGGCTCGGCTGTCAAACTACCATTTCACAATCAAGTACCGAGCGGGCCGCAAGAATGCCAACGCTGATGCCCTATCCAGGATGCCTCATGAATCGGACACAGAGGAAGAAGTGGATGATCTGGAAGAGATTGAACTACCTGCCCTTCACAGGAATGGGATGATAAAAGAGCAACAAGCCTGCAGGAGGCAGCGTGGTAAGACGTTAAATCCTTTACCTCACCACAGTTGGAAGGAGACTTAGTACAGCGATCCAGTTGTCAGCCGTATCAAGGAGCTGATAACTCAAGAAGGTTCCTCCTTGGAGAAGGGTGCGTCTCTACAAGCAAAGCAGCTGTGGAATGAGAGAAGCCGGCTGTTTATCTACCGTGAGAAGCTGTGCCTGAGGTACGTCAATTCAAAGACCCATGAGATGGTATGGCAGATAGTGGTCCCCAGAGCAGACGTCCAGATGGTGTTTGAAGCCTACCACGATCAAGCGGGGCACTTTGGCTGGAAGAAGCTAGAGACCCTGTTGAAGTGTTGTTTCTACTGGGTGGGAATGCGCAGCTCCATTGAGAGGTGGTGCCAGAACTGTGGACCCTGTGGCCTCAGAAGAAAAGACTACATCAGTCAGAAGGCACCCCTGCAGCCCATCAAGACGACTCGACCCTTAGAGATCGTGGCCCTGGACCATGTCAAGTTGTCACCCAGCCGGTCAGGATACTCCTATGCTCTGACCATGGTGGATCACTATTCCCGGTTCCTGGTGGTTGCCCCTGTCAAAGATCTGACGGCAGAGACAGCAGCAAAGACATTCCAAGCGTATTTCTGCAGACCACATGGATATCCTGAGCAGGTGCTAACTGATCAAGGCCCAGCCTTCGAGGCCGAATTGTTCAAAGAGTTCTGCCATCTGTACGGATGTAAGAAGGTAAGAACCACACCGTACCACCCCCAAACCAATGGTCTCTGTGAAAAGATGAATCACATCATCATTGACCTGCTGAAGACTGTACCCCTCGAGGAGAGGAATCGGTGGCCAGACCTACTACCTGATTTGGTAGATCTGTACAATCACATACCTGTGAGTTCCACCAATTGCACCCCAGTCTATCTCATGCGGGCAAGACCAGGAAAGCTGCCCATGGATCTGGAGCTTGGTGTTGTAGAACCAGAAGCAGATGTGACTACTGAAGACTGGGACACAAACAGACAGGAACAGTACAGAAAAGTACAGGCCTGCGTTGAAGATAGTCTCAATCGAGTGAGGGACAAACAAGAGGATTACTACAATAAAAGTGCGCCAGCTGAACCTTTCGCACCTGGTGAAGTCGTGCTGAAAAGAAAGAGGAGGATGCACAAACTCGACGATCAATGGGAAAGAGAGCCCTACGTTGTACAGAATTCAAGGTTTGACAACAAGAAAACGTGTATAGTTAGTAAAGATGGAGGAAGAACGACTACAATTGTATGCAGAGATCACCTAAAGTTGTGTCCGGGTCCGTTAAAGCTTCAAGAGGAAGAATCTGTTGTCAATAAGGAAGAGTGTGATGAAGCAGTCA
This sequence comes from Oophaga sylvatica, assembly GCA_033576555.1. NCBI lineage: Eukaryota > Metazoa > Chordata > Amphibia > Anura > Dendrobatidae > Oophaga > Oophaga sylvatica. Next base: position 428,589,932 of record JARQOD010000002.1, read on the forward strand.
TACATAAAAAACTTAGGAGATTTCCCTGCGGATTGGCCCCGAATTGGAGAAGCTGTAATCATTCCTGTACTCCAATTCTATCAACAACAAGGAGAATTGAGCCGGTTGTTGCAGTAGAGTCAGTTCCAGAGGAATCTGCTCCAGCAGAACCCCAAGAAGTGGAATCCCAAGAAGCAGATTCTCAAGAAGCTGAATCTCAGGAAGAAGGATCCCTGTCGAGACAGAACCGGTTCACCCAATTCACAGTATACTTGCCAGCCCAGTGGGGAGGTTAAGGCAATTCTACAATTCACTTGCACGTAGAACAGATAGATTAACTGACACCTCACCTATCACTGCACTGCGTAGGTCAGTACGCATTACAAGGGGACAATTACCTGTTAGGTACAGAGACTAGATACCTAATAAATGTAAATAATTGTCTAGAGTCATTGTACTTAAATGTATATATTGTTGCTTACATTATGCCTTAACATACCGTTATTTATTAATCTGTTTTCCTTTTTGATACCCAAAACAAGTGAAATGGACATTATATTTTACTTGTCCCGCTACCTTTGAGCAGCCTTTTTCCAAAAGAGACTAGGACTTTTTGGGTTGCTCATTTTCTCATTGTTTTAATAATGTATATAGTTATTTATTCACTTATGCAACGGTTCAAGATCCTTACCTCCCGTGAAGGGAAGATATATTTGTATAATGTTTATTGTTATATGTTTTGTATTTCAGCCCCGGAGTGCTGAGTTCTACTAGGGGGAAATGTGGAGCCCAGCTGCGACTGGATTCATATCTCCCAGAAGGGTGCACAGAAGGAATTCACCACTAGAGGTCACTATATACATTCACACACCTTCACCCATCCCTAAGACCACCAGAGGGAGCTGTATAGACATATAAAAGGAGGGTGAAGACAGGAAAGAGAGTTCAGTTCAGTGCAGCTCTGAGTTCAGTCAGCTCAGACTGAACTCAGACTGAAGTCTGCAGCCTGCAGTTCAGTTCAATAGAGTGGAGGCTAGTAAAGTGGAGTAAAATCCACTCCAGTCTAGTCAGAGCTGAAAGAAGTGAGTGCAGCTTAGTGAGAAAGCGTGCCGAAGCTTAGAGAGCAGCGAAGAGGCAGCCCACCAACTGCCAGTGTGTGATCGTGTGAGGGCCCGGGTAGGCCGAAGGCGAGTGGAAAGAGAAGTAAAAGAGGTAGCAGAGCCTTTACAGCTTAACTCAGCAAGTATTGACCAGACACCGGGGTCCGAGCTATAGGGATCTCCACGACCCATTAGGAGAACACCGGAGTTCCTGGAGGACTACAAGTCCCAGGAGTACTACAGAGCTGATACATAGCAGGTTCAGGAGGACGGAGTTCGGCTGGTACCGGCCAAGGGACCCTGTTCTTTCAGAGAAGGTCCAACCACAAGGTCAGCCAAGTGCAGAATGGAGACTAAGTTAGGCCCAGCTACATGCAGGCCAGGACTTCATTACAAAAAGGCAGGGAACAGGAGGCCACACACCTACTCAGTGGAGGAATCTGGATGTGCACCCTTCACCCTACAGTGCTCCGGGGAGTGCCTGCAACATCTTCAGTAAAGGTACCAAAGTGACTTGTGTGTGTGTCACTCTTCTTACCCCTAACTGCCGGGTCCCCGCCTGTCCTGCGTCCCTACACATCTATCTGCCCTGAAGGACTCAGTCTCACCTGTGGGAGGCTTAACACCTATAGCTGCACAATACCAACCCTTCAGTGGATCTGCATAGCAGCGCTGGTCACCCTGACCAGGTACCACAGGTGGCGTCACGAATCCCCATACCAATATTCAACTCCCCTGTAAATATCCCACATTAAAGTGTGAGCACCAGAGCCACGGACTGAGCTGTGTTGCCTTGACATTCCCCATAGAAGTCTATAGGCTCAGATCCGAGTTCCCATTGCTCTGGAGGGCGACTCATTGGCACCCCTGCAATTCTGTCAGATAATACTCAGTTTCTTCCTGAAAATGATTGCAATCACAAATTATTTGCTATTTTTATCTTCATTTAATTTGCTTGCAAGGAAAAAACACAAAAGAGAATGAAGCAAAAATCAAATCCTTGATCATTTCACACAAAACTCCAAAAATGGGCCAGACAAAAGTATTGGCACCCTCAGCCTAATACTTGGTTGCACAACCTTTAGCCAAAATAACTGCGAACAACCGCTTCCGGTAACCATCAATGAGTTTCTTACAATGCTCTGCTGGAATTGTAGACCATTCTTCTTTGGCAAACTGCTCCAGGTCCCTGATATTTGAAGGGTGCCTTCTCCAAACTGCATTTTGAGATCTCTCCACAGGTGTTCTATGGGATTCAGGTCTGGACTCATTCTGGCCACCTTAGAAGTCTCCAGTGCTTTCTCTCAAACCATTTTATAGTGCTTTTGGAAGTGTGTTTTGGGTCATTGTCCTGCTGGAAGACCATGACCTCTGAGAGAGACCCAGCTTTCTCACACTGATCGCCCTACATTATGCTGCAAAATTTGTTGGTAGTCTTCAGACTTCATAATGCCATGCACACGGTCAAGCAGTCCAGTGCCAGAGGCAGCAAAGCAACCCCAAAACATCAGGGAACCACCGCCATGTTTGACTGTAGGGACAGTGTTCTTTTCTTTGAATGCCTCTTTTTTTTTCTGTACACTCTATGCTGATGGTTTTTCCCCAAAAAGCTCGACTTTTGTCTCATCTGACCAGAGAACATTCTTCCAAAACGTTTTAGGCTTTCTCAGGTAAGTTTTGGCAAACTCCAGCCTGGCTTTTTTATGTCTCGGGGTAAGAAGTGGGGTCTTCCTGGGTATCCTACCATACAGTCCCTTTTCATTCAGACGCCGACGGATAGTACGGGTTGACACTGTTGTACCCTCGGACTGCAGGGCAGCTTGAACTTGTTTGGATGTTAGTCGAGGTTCTTTATCCACCATCCGCACAATCTTGCGTTGAAATCTCTTGTCAATTTTTCTTTTCCTTAAACATCTAGGAAGGTTAGCCACAGTGCCATGGGCTTTAAACTTCTTGATGACACTGCGCATGGAAGACACAGGAACATTCAGGTCTTTGGAGATGGACTTGTAGCCTTGAGATTGCTCATGCTTCCTCACGATTTGGTTTCTCAAGTACTCAGACAGTTCTTTGGTCTTCTTTCTTTTCTCCATGCTCAATGTGGTACGCACAAGGACACAGGACAGAGGTTGAGTCAACTTTAATCCATGTTAACTGGCTGCAAGTGTGATTTAGTTATTGCCAACACCTGTTAGGTGCCACAGGTAAGTTACAGGTGCTGGTGATTACACGAATTAGAGAAGAATCACATGATTTTTCAAACAGTGCCAATACTTTTGTCCACCCCCTTTTTTAGGTTTGGTGTGGAATTATATCCAATTTGGCTTTAGGTCAATTCTTTTTGTGTTTTTTCATTAAAGACAAATTAAATGAAGATAATAATACCAAAGAATTTGTGTTTGCAATCATTTTCAGGAAGAAACTGAGTATTATCTGACAGAATTGCAGGGGTGCCAATGAGTCGCCCTCCAGAGCAATGGGAACTCGGATCTGAGCCTTGGCCATCACTGTATATATATATATATATATATATATATATTATATATATATCTGATTGAAACCATATCAATCAGGGCGGAACTATAGTGGAAGCAGGGGAAGCAGGTGCCGCAGGGCCCGGGCTAGAAGGGGGCCCGTCCCTGCTGCAGCTGCCCTGTGATTTAGGAGCAAAAAGGGGGGCCCGAGCACGCTGGCAAATGGATCCGCGCTCGGGCCCCCTCCCAACATTTTGTTCAGGCTTCTGACTCTAAACGCTGATGCATAACAACACTGTGTTGTTTTAAAGAGACACTACAGTGTTGTAAATGCAGACAGCGAACAGAAATGAGCACTGTAGCTTTAAGCTGCGGCCCAGTGCATTATGGTCCGTCTGTCACAGCGTGTGTGCATGTGGGGGCGGACAGCAGACGGCCAGGCAGACCACATGAAGCAGCAGGCTGACTGGACAAGCAGGTGGAAGCCCGGGCGAGCAGGGTGAGTACCGTGAGTCTCTCAACAGTGAGAAGAGGCTTGGCTGCTCAATGGTGACTGGGAGGGCAGGTGCAGGCAGGATCTAACAGGGCCCACATTCAACAGGGCCCAGGCCCCAGGCTGCAGTGCAGGGGGCCCACATTCAACACAGGGCCCAGGTAGCAAGGGGCCCGCATTCCAACAGGGCCTCGGGCTCCTGGGCCCTGTTTGACGCAAGCCTCAAGTCACCACTAACCTCCCCCTGGGCCCTGTTGGGCACGGGACCTCAGTCACCAGTAGCATCCCCCTGGCCCAGTAACAGCCTCATGGTTGCTACAAGTGACGAGTGACACCCTGATCTCTGCTACATGTGACAAGTAACAACCTCAGCTCTGCTTATGTGACAAGTAACAACCTCAGCTCTGCTCATGTGACAAGTAGCAACTTCAGCTCTGCTACATGTGACAAGTAACCTCAGCTCTGCTACATGTGACAAGTAGCAACCTCAGCTCTGCTACATGTGACAAGTAGCAACCTCAGCTCTGCTCATGTGACAAGTAACAACCTCAGCTCTGCTCATGTGACAAGTAACAACCTCAGCTCTGCTACATGTGACAAGTAGCAACCTCGGCTCTGCTACATGTGACAAGTAACCTCAGCTCTGCTACATGTGACAAGTAGCAACCTCGGCTCTGCTACATGTGACAAGTAACAACCTCAGCTCTGCTACATGTGACAAGTAGCAACCTCAGCTCTGCTCATGTGACAAGTAACAACCTCAGCTCTGCTCATGTGACAAGTAACAACCTCAGCTCTGCTACATGTGACAAGTAGCAACCTCGGCTCTGCTACATGTGACAAGTAACCTCAGCTCTGCTACATGTGACAAGTAGCAACCTCGGCTCTGCTACATGTAACAACCTCAGCTCTGCTACATGTGACAAGTAGCAACCTCAGCTCTGCTCATGTGACAAGTAACAACCTCAGCTCTGCTCATGTGACAAGTAACAACCTCAGCTCTGCTACATGTGACAAGTAACAACCTCAGCTCTGCTACATGTGACAAGTAACAACCTCAGCTCTGCTACATGTGACAAGTAGCAACCTCAGCTCTGCTACATGCGAGGAGTGACAGCCTCATCTCTGCTACATGCGCGGAGTGACAGCCTCAGCTTTGCTATACAAGTAGCAGAGCTGAGGCTGTCACTCCTCACATGTTGCAGAGATGAGGCTGTCACTCCTTACATGTAGCAGAGCTGAGGCTGTCACTCCTCGAATGTAGCAGAGCTGAGGCTGTCCCTACTCACATGTAGCAGAGCTGAGGCTGTTCCTCCTCACATGTAGCAGAGCTGAGGCTGTCACTCCTCACATGTAGCAGAACTGAGTCTGTCACTCCTCACATGTAGCAGAGCTGAGGCTGTCACTCCTCACATGCAGCAGAGCTGAGGCTGTCAACTCCTCACATGTGTAATTGGTGAGGGCGTGGTGCAGAAGTACGGTATACAGAACAATCTTAGATTATTCTGTATACCGGACTGTTGTTCTACTGAATAAATCATCCGTTTTGAAAGCAATTTGCAGGCTGGATTACAAGTTTCTTCACATATTTACTCTGGAGAAAGCCTACCTTCGTCACTACCTCAGTTGCTTCCTGGGAGTTGGTTCTTTTCTGTTATTTCACTATCATTACTCCAAAAACCTCTAATTTTGGATAATAAAGGTATCTTTCTTAACACAACTTGGGTAGACCGGGATTGGCAAGCGCGCGAGGGGGGGGGGCCCATTGTGAAGTTTGCTGTGGGGCCCTGCCGTTCCTAGTTACGCCCCTGATATCAATAATTATCTGGGCTCAGTCTCAGCGCTCAATTTGACATTTTGCAGCTTATACACAGATACAGCCTGCACGGTGGAAAGTGAAATCACACTTGAAAAACTCAGTCCAGAGCAACAGTCCAAGATAAACTCAGTACATGACAGATTCACAGTCCTGGTGGCTTGTTTCTCCACCCCTTTATCAAATGAAATTAAACAAAGTTACTGTATTTTTAGGTTTGTTGGTCCAATTTACTGTGCCCAGAATGACCTTTGAAATTTTCTACTGTAGCAAACAAATATTTCTATTCTAGATGATAATTACTAAATAATATATATTTATATCATATATGTATAGACTTATACACTGAAAATAAATCATAACTCCAGAATATCAAACACCAGTTATCAAACACATCAAATTCATGTCAATCACATTTGTATAATAATGATCATAATTACCAGTACAATCATGTTAATTGAGATAAAATAATGTTAATACTAATCAAAATCAGTACTATTAAATATTTCCACATTTTTTCAGAAAAAAACAACCCAAACCAATATGCTAACCAAACAGAGCTATACCAAGAACAAAAGACTGACATTAACAAACAAGCATTAAAGGTACTGTCACACTAGGCGAGATCGCTAGCGAGATCGCTTAAGCGACACCGATTTTATGATGCAGCAGCGACATCGTCAGCAACGTCGCTGTGTGTGACATGTAGCAGTGATGTGGCCCCCGTTGCAATGTCGCTGATCGTGCACGAACGTTCTGGGCCGTATTTTGATCGTTGGCGTCCCGCTGGTGAGCCTGAATCGCTGAGTTTGACACCCATTATGGACGACGAGCGACCTCGTTGGCAACTCATATGTCAGCGGCGCAGGCGGGACTAGGTTTTCTTTCGTAACGCCTCTCAGCTCCGATTGGTGGCCACAACATCACCTCAGCAATAAATGAAAACGTAACTGCGCCCCATCCATTGTTCCAGAGCGCTTTGTGGATGACTCCAACGTTCTGTCCTTTGTGAGTTGTTGCGAGGATAGTATCGTGTGTGAGGGTTTTGCGATCCTGTCAGAGTCGCTACAGTGCTTCATCTTTGCCATTTATACCTTCTGGATATTTGGATTTCACTTGCAAGGTACATATTGTTTGTGATGTTGTGTGATGCGTTTTTTGGTTAACACACCTTTTCTTTTTGTCTGCTTACCTCCAAAATATATATACAGATGTTTTGACGGGATTTTTTTATTTTTTTGCTGCGCCCATCACTGCAAGCTGTTTTTTCAATGTTAACTAATGCAATGTTAACAAGAAACAATTACTTTATTTTTTAAACACTTTAGTAATTAACTATTCTCTTCTTTACCAGGCAGGTTGCACATAATGAACATGACCACCGCGTGTGATTGTGGCAGCTGCATTACTGATGGAGGGAGATCGACAAGAAGAGGCGCAGGTGGAAGAGAGGCGCTCCAAACAAAAGCGTCGCATGTGGACCAGAGAATGGCTGGAGCAGAGGTCCAAATTCACCCACATGCATCTAGTGAGGGAGTTGCAGGAAAAGAATCCGCAGGATTTCCGAAATTATCTACGGATGTCGGAGGATTCATTCAAGCTCCTACTGGAATGTGTGAGGCCACTCATTGAACGGCAGGATACACGGATGCGTACAGCTGTTTCAGCAGAGGAACGTTTGGCAGTAACGCTGCGATTTCTGGCAACCGACGTTCAATGAAAGACTTGCAATTTTCTGCTGCTGTTTCTCGATCGCTCCTTAGCGTATTAATTCCAGAGACATGCAACGCCATCGTCCGCAGTTTACGGAGCTACATGCCTTTTCCAAAATCAGTGGCGGAATGGCAAATAATTGCCTCTGATTTTGAACGTATTTGGCAGTTCCCAAACTGTGGTGGTGCCTTGGATGGCAAACATGTGCGGATCACGCAACCAGCCAACAGCGGATCCTATTTCTATAACTACAAGGGCTACTTCAGCGTGATCCTCATGGCCCTTGCTAATGCCAATTATGAATTTATTAACGTTGATATTGGCATGAACGGAAGGGTTTCTGACGGTGGCGTTTTGGAGCACACTATTTTTGGTGAACGCTTGAATAACAATGATTTGCACTTGCCAACCAACATGGACACCACCGCCAACCTTAACTTTGTTTTTGTGGTCGATGAAGCCTTCCCCCTTCATGCGCATCTTGTGAAACCGTACCCACAAAAGACTTTGACAGAGGAAAGGCATATTTTTAATTACAGACTGTCAAGGGCACGGAGCGTTGTTGAGAATGCCTTCAGCATAATGGCCAACGCCTTCAGGGTTTTCCACACTCCAATCAACATGAAGCTGGAATCTATAGACTCTGTGGTGTTGGCCTGTTGCGTGCTGCACAATTTTCTTCGGCAACGCGATGCTGTCGCTTACAGTCCGCCAGGCTTCACAGACTCAGACAGCAATGGTGACGTGGTTCTCGGAGAATGGCGTGAGAATGATCCCGCTATTGCAGGCCTTCAACCTGTCAATTAAGGCAGGAGCAAGGACGATGCGAAGGCCTGCCGAGACAAGTACTGCCATTACTTTAACGGGCCTGGTGCAGTGAGTTGGCAGAATCAGATATAGTTTGCATTTGAAAATTTTTTAGTTGAGCCTTTTTTTTAACTTTCTGTTAATAAAAAAAAATTTATTTTAAAAATGCCTTCGTGTTCTTTCAATTATTTGACCAATATGGGAGGAGGGCAAAAAGTGAGTGAGAAGGAGAAGTAATGGTGAGAGGGCTAATGATGGGTGAGATGTGGTGAGGGGAGTAATGGGGATAAGGCAAAATGAGGGGTGTGTTTGGGGAGGTGGGAGTTATGGGTGGAAGGAAAAATAATGGAGAGAAGGATAATGATTGCAGTAATTGGGATCAAGGATTAATATTAATGATGGTCAGGGCGTTATCAAGCTCAAGATGGCCAGATATAATTGGTGTGTTTTCAATTGTGTATTTTTTAAATTTTGTTTCTAAATTTACAAAAAAGTGTTTTTATAATGTTTTTTAGTTTTTGGCGGTGTTTTCATTTTTGTTTTCATTGATGAATTTGGGCCTTTGGAAAAAAGTTGACACTGCAACGGTTATAAACTTTAACTTTCTATTTAACTTCAACAAATAAAAAAGGGAAATTATTGACTGCCCCCCCTTTGGAGGCCAGCCACAAACCTCTCCAGTATCACCCGTGGTCATGCATAGCTGCCATAGTTGCGGTCATCGCTGACATCAGCCGCCTGTGCGATGCAAACAGGTCCTGGGCAGTGGGATTTCTTTGGAAGTAATGGTAACAATTAACCAGGGAACCCTTTGTGTCACACTTGCGTGCTCGAAGCCGACGCAAGACGCCACTGCGATCGCAAAGTGACGCTTCCAAGCATTTCTAGCATGGTGCCCCTGCCACGCACAGACATGAGACGCCATTGCGATAGCAAAGTGACGGTTCATAAAATATTGACACTTTATTACAGAAGTAATTACAATGAATGAAAACTTTTGTAAACATGGTAAAAATGCGGTCTGTAGCCCACTAGATCTGATGCTGCCAAGTAACAGCCCAGGCCAGTTAATCGCATCGTCCTTGCTCCTGCCTTGATAGGCTGGGGCGCCTAGCTGGGAACCATCACTTAGCGATCGCAATAGCGTCTCTTGTCTGTGCGTGGCTGGGGCGTATAGCTGGAAACCATCACTTAGCGATCGCAACAGCGTCTCATGTCTGTGCGTGGCTGCGGCGCATAGCTGGGACCAGTCACTTTGCTATCGCAATAGTGTCTCGCGTCGCAAGTGCGACCCGTTCGTGTCGCACGTACGCTGTGACTCACGACGCTGGCGTCGTTCATGCGGCGATATTCACATGTGAATAAAATGGCGGCTAGGCAGCGCTGTGCTCCATGGGGTGACGCAGAGGTGCGCTACCTGATACGGAAATCTGACAAATGGGACTACCAATGCAGGCTATCTGTTGCGCATCCCATGCGCAATAAGAAGGTGGTCCTGCGCAAAATCCAGAGGGGCCTGTCTCGACGCTTCGGGGTGGAGCGGACCCCGACCCAAATACGGAAAAAGCTGGCCGACCTGCGCTACCGGTCCAGCGAGAGGGTCGCCAGCATCCGGGCCCAGTTTCGCAGGCATCTGAGTGAGTGTTGATGAGGGTATCTGGAGAGGTTATGTTTTGTGGGTTATCTACCTATATCAATGCACCCGCAGTGACGGGAGTACCGGCAGTGATGGGGTTACAGGCAGTGATGGGAGTACCAGTAGTGAGGGGGTTACAGGCATTGACGGAAGTACTGGCAGTGACGGGAGTACCAGCATTGACGGGAGTACCAGCAGTGATGGGGTTAGAGGCATTGACTGAAGTACTGGCAGTGACGGGAGTACCAGCAGTGACGGGAGTACAGCAGTGATGGGGTTTGTAGAAGGATTATTTCAACTCAATTGTATTTTTTGTTTGCAGCACCACCTTCACCAGCTGAACCACCATCCCCTGCAGCGCCATCACCACCTGCAGCACCATCCCCAGCTACCCCTTCGCCGGCAGCTACCCCCCCCCCTCACTTTTGGGGTCATCTACCCCTTCACCCAATGGATTTTCTCCAGCGTCACTCCGTGACATTTATGCAGGCTCGCCTTCAGGTAATTTACGCACATAATATAAGCTTCCGACAAGTTTGACAACATTGTTAGGTCTTAAAATGTGTAAGGGCTGTCGTGATATATATATTTTTCTGTGTTTCCCTAGCCAGTGGTGCCACAGGTTCTGGGTGGGCGTTAAGCGCCTCCTCCGGTGAAGCGCAATCGGCCCAAAACCGTAAGTGTTAAACAGCAAACGTAACTAAAGTTGATGTTGCAACAGAATTCCCTGGTTAACTTTTTACCATTACCTCCACAGAAATACCCACTCCCCAGGACCTGTTGGCATCGCACAGGCGGCTGATGTCAGCGATGACCGCAACAATGGCAGCAATGCATGACCACGGGGTGATGCTGGAGAGATTTGTGGCTGGCCTCCAAACGGGGGGCAGTCAGCAACGTTTTTTTTTTTGTTTTTGTTAAATGTTGAAAAAAAAAGTTATTAAAAATATACATTTATATATTTTAAGGTTAAATACGCAGGTGTGCTGTATTATTTGTTATTATTTTTTATTATAAGGTTTTAGCGCTAGTGTGACTACGGCTTTTAAAAGAAATGTTAATTTTTGAAATTTTTTTTCATTTTATTTTTTTTACCTATGCTGGAACTCCTATGACTGCTGGTACTCCCATGACCCTGTGTGTGCCAAGTAGAAGCAAGTTGATGGAATAAAAATAAAACATTTTAATAGTTGTCAACAATATTGTTGACATTAATAACAAACACAAGAATAAAAGACCACAATTCACTAGATAAATAAGATTTTTATTAAAATAAACTGAAACAATTTAAAAAAATATATACATAACAAAAAACTTTAGAAAATATTTGACAAACTACAACTGTTGGTAAAATGTTTTGTTGTCATTACCACGTTGCCTTGGCGGTGTATAAAAAAAAGGTGGTGGAACAAGGCTTGGGTTCGGCTGATGTATCCCTCTCCTCATTGTTGTGTCGAGAGGCTCAGGATTGTGCAGCCAAGAGTACTGGGGTAGTGCTGTCTGTCCGTGACACCCGACGTGTCTGTAAGTTTTCCAGTTGCCGCTTGACTCAACACCTCAAGCATCACTTTTTCAGCATGGACACGCTGTATCGGATCCAATGTAATGTATCGGATCAAATGAGAAATTTGCATAGTAAGCAAAGCCTGTGATTTGGGGTTGGTTCTGTGATGTCGTTAGGACTTTTTTGCCTATTTCGATAAATTCTGGAGTAGCTGAGGTGGGGGCCTTCCTTTTTCTGCCTGAAAATGTAAGTCGGCTCCGCACAGATGAGGATGGTGGCTCAAATGTTTGGTCCTCTTGTACCAACACCATGCTGTCTTCTTCAGTTGTGTTTGACGGAGGTGTGGAGACAGCCTCTTCTGTGTCCTGCGTGAACAAAAAACGAATGTTACAAATAAAATGAAATTTATCTTCACACTATAACACCCAAATACTGCAAAAATGTGAAAACGGGACTTGTATCAATGGTTATTAACTGTCCTTCAACGGTATGTTAAATGGATAGGCCTCAACCGTTGAACTAGATAAATTATCAGTACATGAAGGGATAAATTTACCGTATATACTCGTGTATAAGCCGAGATTTTCAGCACCTTTTTTGTGCTGAAAATGCCCCCTCGGCTTATACACGAGTCATAGGGCAGAAACCAGCGGGGAGGGGATGCGGCGGCAGGAGCCGGTGGCTGGGACATCATACTCACCCTCCCCGTGCCATCGCTGAACGTCCCTGCAATCCTGCGTTCTCCCCGGCTTCCTGCAGCTCCCCCCGGCTTCCTGCAGCTCTCCAGCGCTGAGCGGTGACGTAATACCCACTCATTAAGGTCATGTATTATGGACGCGACGCCACTCCCATGGGCGTGGCCTCCATATTCATGGCCTTAATGAGCGGTATTACGTCACCGCTCAGCGGTGATGGAGGAGGATGGGGGGAGCATGGAGGAGGACAAGGAGCATGGAGCAGGACGGGGGGGAGGACGGAGAGCACGGAGCAGAACGGGGGGAGGACGGAGAGCACGGAGCAGAACGGGGGAAGACGGAGAGCACGGAGCAGGACAGGGGGAGGACGGAGAGCTCGGAGCAGAACGGGGGGAGGACGGAGAGCACGGAGCAGAACGGGGAGGACGGAGAGCACGGAGCAGAACGGGGGGAGGACGGAGAGCACGGAGCAGAACGGGGGAGGACGGAGAGCACACAGCAGGAGGGGGTGGGCACAGAGGAGAATGGGAGAGTGCAGAGCTGGATGGGGGAGCACGGAGCAGGACGGGGGAGGATGGAAAGCACGAGCAGGACAGGATAATGGAGCAGGAGGAGGGGAGCACAGAGGAGAATGGGGGCGCACAGAGCTGGATGGGGGAGCACAGAGCAGGACGGCAACTTATACACCCGGCTTATACGCGAGTCAATAAGTTTTCCAAGTTTTTTGTGGCAAAATTAGGGGGGTCGGCTTATACACGGGTCGGCTTATACATGAGTATATACGGTAGCTATTTTATCTACATTTTACAATTATATTTTTAATTTCAAGTCCACTTGGGCATGTACATTCAAATGTGTTTTAATACAAAGGTACTTACATGTACGACAAGGGAGTCCTGCCTGGATCACTGGGTCTGGTGCCAACATGGAAGCCATTTGTCTTGGTACTTCTTGGTCCCTTGTGAAAGCAAAAAGATCAAAGTACCACAATTTGGGGACATAAACATCTTCAGACCCGGCTCCAGACTTGCTAAAATTCTCTACTTTATTAAGTTCCTTCTTGTAAACTGTGCGGAGGGCCTGAATCCGTTTTTTGACCGATGACTCATCCACTGGTTCATCGGGGTAACGGTTTTTGCAAAGCTCCACCAGTTTTTGGTACGCCTCCTTCTTTTTCAGCCTGTTGCTGCAATCCGCCGACTTTATTTTCCACAGGCAAGGCATCGAGCGGTACATCTCGATGAAGTCACGCAGGAAATCTTGCATATCGGCCATCTGTAATAAAAAAAGGATTATGTGAGAATGGCAGAATAGTTAAATAAAGTGCGTACATAGCCTACAACATAGAACACAGCAGGGATCATAAAATGGTGGTGGTGGGCGCGACAGGACAAAACAATGGCAGACCTAAATAAAATTCATAGATGAACAACTACAGTAAAATCAGCAGGGATCAGAAAATGGTGGTGGTGGGCGCGGCAGGACAAAACAATGGCAGACCTAAATAAAATTCATAGCTGGACAACTACGGTAAAAACAGCAGGGATCATAAAATGGTGGTGGTGGGCGCGGCACGACAAAACAATGGCAAACCCCAAAAAATTCATAGATGGACAACTACGGTAAAACAGCAGGGATTATAAAAGTGGTGGTGGCGGGACAAAGCATGGCAGCAAAAAAATCTAGATGGACAACAGGAAAGCACGGATCATAAAAGGTGGTGGGGCGTGCACCAAAACAAAGGCAGACCAAAAAAAAAAAAAAATAGATGGATGACAACGGTTAACAACAGCGGGGATCTTAAAATGGATCTTTAAAATTAAATGTGACAAAAAAATAACAGTACCTACCTTACAAGACATTTTTGGGATCCTGAAAAAATGAATCCGTGGCAAACGCAATAGCGGCACCTACTGGATCGCAGTAGCTGCAAAGCAGAAAGCTAGCAGGACGCAGAATGGAACGATGCTGGAAATTCGAATGAACCGCTTCCGCTCGAGAACAATGGAAGGGAGCGCTAATACGTCGTCTTTTGTGACGCGGTCGTCCAATCACAAAGCGAGAGAGCTGTGACATAAACAGTCATGACATACAGTGACCACCAATCTGTGCTGAGGGGCGTGGAAAAGGTTGCGCTCAATCACGCCTATCGAGGTCGGGATCTTTAACAATACATGCTGTGTGACAGGTCCCAACGACCGCCGAGGTCGTTATACAGATCGCTGATCGCTGATGTGTCGTTGATGAGATCTTTGTGTTTGGAAGCTAACTAGCGACCATATAGTGATCACACCAACTATCTCTCCAGGTCGTGTCGTTGTCGTGATCGCAGGTGCGATCGCTTAGTGTGACAGTACCTTAACTGCTTCAAAACCCAATATGCATGGGAGCTACCAAAAATAAAAAATGTGAAAAACTCAAAAAATAAGTCAAACAAAATATATTCAGTACTGCAAAAACAAACTATTTACTGTGCACTGTTAGGGCCCCGTCTCACATAGCGAGATCGCTGCTGAGTCACAAGTCTTGTGACGCAACAGCGATCTCAGCAGCGATCTCGCTATGTCTGACACGTACCAGCGATCAGGCCCCTGCTGTGAATCGCTGGTCGTGTCAGAAATGCCAGGACTTTTTTTTGATCGCTGGTCTCCTGCTGGCCAGCACGCATCACTGCGTGTGGCAGGCAGGAGACCAGCGATCAGCTGGTAACCAAGGTACACATCGGGTTTCCAGGCGCGGGGCTGTGCCTGGAAACCCGATGTGTATGTTGGATACCAGCACGCTGCTGCAGGGGAGCTGGTGACCAAGGTACACATCGGGTTTCCAGGCACCGCGCAGCGCCTGGAAACCCGATGTGTACCTTGGTTACCAGCTCCCTGCATCAGCGGGCTGGTATCCAACGTACAGTGGTGGCCAAAAGTATTGGCACCCCTGCAATTCTGTCAGATAATACTCAGTTTCTTCCTGAAAATGATTGCAAACACAAATTCTTTGGTATTATTATCTTCATTTAATTTGTCTTCAATGAAAAAACACAAAAAGAATTGACCTAAAGCCAAATTGGATATAATTCCACACCAAACCTAAAAAAGGGGGTGGACAAAAGTATTGGCACTGTTTGAAAAATCATGTTTTGCTTCTCTAATTCGTGTAATCACCGGCACCTGTAACTTACCTGTGGCACCTAACAGGTGTTGGCAATAACTAAATCACACTTGCAGCCAGTTAACATGGATTAAAGTTGACTCAACCTCTGTCCTGTGTCCTTGTGTGTACCACATTGAGCATGGAGAAAAGAAAGAAGACCAAAGAACTGTCTGAGTACTTGAGAAACCAAATTGTGAGGAAGCATGAGCAATCTCAAGGCTACAAGTCCATCTCCAAAGACCTGAATGTTCCTGTGTCTTCTGTGTGCAGTGTCATCAAGAAGTTTAAAGCCCATGGCACTGTGGCTAACCTCCCTAGATGTGGAAGGAAAAGAAAAATTGACGACAGATTTCAACGCAAGATTGTGCGGACGGTGGATAAAGAACCTCGACTAACATCCAAACAAGTTCAAGCTGCCCTGCAGTCCGAGGGTACAACAGTGTCAACCGGTACTATCCGTCGGCATCTGAATGAAAACTGACTGTATGGTAGGATACCCAGGAAGACCCCACTTCTTACCTCGAGACATAAAAAAGCCATGCTGGAGTTTGCCAAAACTTACCTGAGAAAGCCTAAAACGTTTTGGAAGAATGTTCTCTGGTCAGATGAGACAAAAGTCGAGCTTTTTGGGAAAAACCATCAACATAGAGTGTACAGAAAAAAAAAAGAGGCATTCAAAGAAAAGAACACGTCCCTACAGTCAAACATGGCGGAGGTTCCCTGATGTTTTGGGGTTGCTTGGCTGCCTCTGGCACTGGGCTGCTTGACCGTGTGCATGGCATTATGAAGTCTGAAGACTACCAACAAATTTTGCAGCATAATGTAAGCCCAGTGTGAGAAAGCTGGGTCTCCCTCAGAGGTCATGGGTCTTCTAGCAGGTCAATGACCCAAAACACACTTCCAAAAGCACTATAAAATGGTTTGAGAGAAAGCACTGGAGACTTCTAAGGTGGCCAGCAATGAGTCCAGACCTGAATCCCATAGAACACCTGTGGAGAGATCTCAAAATGGCAGTTTGGAGAAGGCACCCTTCAAATATCAGGGACCTGGAGCAGTTTGCCAAAGAAGAATGGTCTACAATTCCAGCAGAGCATTGTAAGAAACTCATTGATGGTTACCGGAAGCGGTTGTTCGCAGTTATTTTGGCTAAAGGTTGTGCAACCAAGTATTAGGCTGAGGGTGCCAATACTTTTGTCTGGCCCATTTTTGGAGTTTTGTGTGAAATGATCAAGAATTTGATTTTTGCTTCATTCTCTTTTGTGTTTTTTCCTTGCAAGCAAATTAAATGAAGATAAAAATAGCAAATAATTTGTAATTGCAATAATTTTCAGGAAGACACTGAGTATTATCTGACAGAATTGCAGGCGTGCCAATACTTTTGGCCACCACTGTATATATATATATATATATATATATATATATATATATATATATATATATTAAACATCTCCAGGGAAAGGTCTAATTAGCTAAAGGCCCCGTCTCACATAGCGAGATTGCTAGCGAAATCGCTGCTGAGTCACAAATTTTGTGACGCAACAGCGATCTCAGCAGCGATCTTGCTATGTCTGACACGTACCAGCGATCAGGCCCCTGCTGTGAATCGCTGGTCGTGTCAGAAATGCCTGGACTTTTTTTTCATCGCTGGTCTCCCGCTGGCCAGCATGCATCGCTGCGTGTGACAGGCGGGAGACCAGCGATCAGCCAGCCGGAGCTGGTAACCAAGGTAAACATGGGTTTCCATGCGCCGGGCGGTGCCTGGAAACCCGACGTGTACCTTAGATACCAGCGCGCTGATGCAGGGGAGCTGGTAACCAAGGTACACAGCGGGTTTCTAAGCGCCGAGCGGTGCCTAGAAACCCGCTGTGTACCTTGGTTACCAGCTCCCTGCACCAGCGCGCTGGTATGCCGGTAACTAAGCGACGTGTGTCGTTTGTTACCGGCGTACTAGCTGTCCTGAACGCTGCTGAGATTTGCCTGTTTGGCAGCTCAGCAGCGATCATGTAGCGACTCAGCAGCGATCCTGACAAGTTCACATCGTTGTCGGGATCGCTGGTGAGTCGCTATGTGAGACGGGGCCCTTACTCTCCTCTTTGAATGTCAAAGGTCCTTTTGTTAGAAGATAAGTGTAAAGATTGTAATCAAAAACCGGTTATTTGCCCTCCTTGGACAATGTGACCATCTGGTTGAATTGTCAATGATCTTTTGATACACTCCTTGATATATATAACTTATTGAAACCATATCAATAATTAGTAAAATAATTAATTGGAGTGTTGAAACTATTAAAAATAACTTACCACACCTGCCAGGGGTGAACCTAGCCTCTCTGCTGCCTGAGGCGAACTGCAAAACGGCGCCCCCCCATTGTAAAATCAGTACAAAGCTCCACCCCCTTCTGAACGCGCGGTGAATCCGGATGTGCTCATTGAACACATCCGGAATCACCGCAGCGCTACACAGGCCTGTGTATTTCCCTTGTCGGGAGATCATGTTTTCAAGTCCCATATAGTAACTTAAGTAGTTGCATTAATAACTAGTCACCGACCTGGCTTCTCCTAACTCTGAGCATAAGGGGAGGGAGTCACAAGGATATCAAGGAAGCAGCAGACCGTGCGCAGCAGTCAGCAGCATGGGCGTACCCAGGATCAAAACTAGGGGGGCAAGCCAATGTCACATCTTATACAGGTCACATCATATACACTGTACATTATACTGCATATTAGTATGGAGCATTAGAACTGTTGTATATTGTATAATACAGCAGTGTATGCGACACTACGCTGTATATACCATATATTATACATGGCACACTCACCTCTATACAAAGAATAAGAGGCATTATAACCTGTATATGAAAAGTATAATACAGCAGTGTATATACACTCTATATACCGCACACGATGTGCATGACCCTGTATACACCATATACTACACTCTTATTTTGAAGTAAAAAAAAAAGAAACAGGAACAAACACAATACTTAAAATAAAGAACAAGTAAAGTTAAAAATCAACAAACTTACTGGTATTTCAATGGAAACTATGGGCCTGCTTTTGGTTAATGAGATGGTCAATGTTCGGTTCCATATTTGTCACAAGTGAAGCAATTTTTCTCTTTCTTGATATCATTATTTCCTAGGGATTCCAAATTGCTATTAGTAAAATACCAATATATATACAGCGCTACAAAAACAATATACCAGCAATAAAACTGCCCACACAGAGACATACAGCCTGCACTGCCCATCACTGCAGCCTTGCCAATCCATATAATTTCATCCTTATCAGTGCACATATTGGCGCAACTCCGCTTTTAGCTCAGGCTCAGACTGGTGTGGTGCGAGAGTCCCTAATAGGCAGCTAAATGTCCCCAATAGGCAGCATTGGTCCCCAATAGGCAGGTAAATGTCCCCAATAGGCAGCATTGGTCCCCAATAGGCGGGTAAATGTCCCCAATAGGCAGCATTGGTCTCCATTAGGCAGGTAAATGTCCCCAATAGGCAGCATATGTTCCCAATAGGCAGCATAGTCCCCAATAGGCAGCATATGTCCTCAATAGACAACATATGTCCTCAATAGACAGCATATGTCCTCAATAGACAGCATAGGTCCCCAATAGGCAGCATAGGTCCCCAATATGCAGCATAGGTCCCCCAATAGGCAGCATAGGTCCCCAATAGGCAGCATAGGTCCCCAATAGGCAGCATAGGACCTCAATAGGCAGCATAGGTCCCCAATAGGCAGCATAGGTCCCCAATACGCAGCATAGGTCCCCAATACGCAGCATAGGTCCCCAATACGCACCCCAATAAGCCTTTAAACCAACATACTGGAGGGCCTCATGAGAAAAATGTTCCCATTAGAAGACAGTGTGTCTCCCATAGTGCTAGCCTATGCATTGAATGCAAAGCCTGTCCTGCACCAAATTAACACACACACCAATAAGACTTTGAACTCACCTACTGGATGGCCACATGAAAACCAAGTTCACATTATTCATTTGGTACTCCCATACTGTTTGCTTAGGCATTGAATGCAAGGCCTGCCCTGCCCCAACGTTACACGCACACCAATAACCCTTTGAACCAATGTACTGGATGGCCACCTGAAAACCTGTAGTGGATAATTTCAATGTTGATGCTGAAGAACCTGCAGTGGAAAATTGCAGTGTTGAGGCTAAAGACCCAGCAGTGGAGCATTGCATTGTTGAGCCTGAAGAACCAGCAGTGGAGACTTGCAATGTTGAGGCTGAAGAAACTACATTGGTGAATTACAGTGGTGAGGCTGAAGACCCAGCATTGTAGCATTGCAGTGTTGAGCCTGAAGAACCAGCAGTGGAGACTTGCAATGTTGAGGCTGAAGAAACTACATTGGTGAATTACAGTGGTGAGGCTGAAGACCCAGCATTGTAGCATTGCAGTGTTGAAGATGAACAACCAACAAAGTTCACAATATTCGGAAGTGGGTCTCCCATACTGTTTGCCTATGCAGTGAATGCAAGGCCTGGCCCAAATTTGGACGCAGCCAAATACCACTTAGAAGAGACGTGGAGGAAGTCCTCCTAAAAATCTATTTCCATGACAAAGAAGCAGGTCTCCTATTCTGGCTGAGCTGGAGAGGACTGCAGATTTTGCTGCTACTCAGACGGATTCGGCAAAAGCATCTGCTAGGAATCCTGTCGCTTTCTGTAAAAGTGGGAGAGAGTCTAGGATCTCTTCCCTGGAAGTCCCTGAGTTAGATGGTCCTCCAATGTACGCAGCCAGTGGAACAGTGATCTTGCTACACATGTTGAGGCTACGTTGGCTTTAAGCATGGTTGTAGAGGTGTCCCAGGACTTCCTCAGCAAGCTTTCTATTTCCAATCCATAGGATCTTTGAGCTGGGACGCATCAGCAAAGGGAAGAGCAGTCTTTTTAGTTACCCTGGACACCTGCACATCAACCTTGGGGATTTCCCATATCGAGCAATGCCCATCCAAGGGAAAGCGATTCCTTAATTCTGAGGGGAACGTGAGTCCTTTCTCAGGGAGGGCCCATTTTCGCATAACTAGATTTCGGATATTTTAATGAATGGGGAAACCTTTCTGGTCTTTAGGATTCAGCCCCCCAAGCATCTCATCCTGAATTGAGTATTCCACTTCCTCCTCCAACCCCATAGTGCCCCTCACCATACTAATTTCCCCATATCCTCGGATGAGAAATAGTATTTCTTTTTATCAGGTTTGGGCGAGGAAGTGGAACCCTCATTTTCCCCACATATCCTCTGAGTTAGAGGTATCAATTTAGCCCGAATCGGATTCAGATTCCACCGGTGCCATTTTCCTGTTTCTAGGAGGTGGGTGTGTGGTTTCGGGGTCTGGGAAATTGTCGCCATAGAAGATTGGACATCTTGTCTAATGAGCGATTTTATACTGTCCAGTAGTGAGGGCTGTTCCGCACATAATACATCATCTGTGCAGGGTTGACAACGTTTCTTCCTATATGCATAGGGAAGTCTGGAACCACACACATATTTGCGGCTGGGTCTATCCTTTTTAAGGGCAGGGGGACCTTATCTCCCAGCAATAGAGAAAGGTATACTAAGTCACCCACAAGAAACTACTTGGACAGTACAAGCGGGACCCATCCCACTACTTACAGTAGAAGAGTGAACGCTGGGCTCTGCAGAAGCAGGCAGTACGGGTTTGTCGCCGTCCATGGTCAGTCTGTCACATGTACAGCCAATGACCTTACCTGTGGACGCACCCAGACCAGGATTTAAATAACCGAGGTACTCAGCGTTCTATGCTCCTCCTCCCCTGGTCCACAGGTTAGGGCCATCCTGAATAATGGCAATCTCACGCAGCTGTTCCCTCCTGCCGCTCTCAGCGGTAAGTGTTATGTTAGGTAGCTGAGGAGGACAGGAACAACAGCCGGGCAGCCGAACACCTGAGATGTTGGTAACTAATGGGTTGCAGATTCCTAAACTAACCACACAACTAGAGGTAGCCGTGGAGCGTTCCTACGTTGATTCTAGACGCCTCGTCACAGCCTGAGAGATAACTACACCTAAAGGTAGAAAGATGAAAGCTATCTGCCCCGGAGCAGATCCCCAAAGAAAATAGGAAGCCCCAAACATGTAATGGTGGTTAGACAAGAAGAAAGTACGGACACAGACAGAAAATAGAATGAGCAAACGCTGGGGCCACAAGCTGACTAAATAGGATAGGACAGGAAAGATTACTTTCTGCAACCCAGAAAACCCTACAAAAATCCAACAATTCTGATTACAAAAATACTGAGATCACACGATCTCGCCACCCACTAAATCAGATCTCAGTGTGAACAAAACCAAGCCTCAGCCGCTGAAAA
Source organism: Oophaga sylvatica (assembly GCA_033576555.1). Taxonomy (NCBI): domain Eukaryota; kingdom Metazoa; phylum Chordata; class Amphibia; order Anura; family Dendrobatidae; genus Oophaga; species Oophaga sylvatica. The sequence goes on from JARQOD010000002.1 coordinate 428,611,647, forward strand.
AGCAGGAAAAAGCAAATGAAAAAACAACAGTGGCTACAGACAAACTGTGAGGAGCACAGGCCCCAGGAGGGGACCCGGCTGTCCTCCACAAATGTGCAGAAAACTATACAAGTAGCAAGCACAAAAAGAGAAGCAGAAAATATCTTATCTGAAAGTAGCAGACGCAGGCAAGACACCAGCAAACTTCCAAATGAATCAGGAACAACAATTGAAACCAGAACAATTGATCTCCGGCGACCATCATGGGAGGGAACCTCCCTTATATCAGTCCAGTCAGTGATCCCAGATTGCCATTTCTCGCTGGACGGTTCAGTACTGTCTGTAACCACAGAGGGAGCCTCTGCTCATTCACAACAGTACCCCCCCTTGAGGAGGGGTCACCGAACCCTCACTTGTGCAACCAGGCCGATCAGGATGAGCTCGGTGATAGGCACGGATCAGTCTCCTAGCATGGATGTCCGAAGCAAACACCCAAGAATTGTCCTCCTGACCATAACCTCTCCACTTAACCAAATACTGGAGCTTCCGTCTAGAAAAACGAGAATCCAATATTTTCTCAACCACATACTCCAGATTGCCCTCAACCAAAACAGGGTCAGGAGGCGCAGCCATAGGAACCACTGGCTCGACAAACCTCTTCAACAAGGACTTGTGTAACACGTTATGGATCTTAAATGTCCCTGGAAGAAGCAAACGGAAGGAAACCGGATTAAGAATCTCCATGATCTTATAAGGTCCAATGAACCTAGGCTTAAACTTTGGAGATGCAACCCTCATAGGGATATTTCTTGAGGACAACCAAACCAAGTCCCCTACTTTAAACCGAGGACCATCAGTCCTATGACGGTTGGCAAACCGCTGGGCCTTCTCTTGAGAGAGAGACAACCTCTCCACTACCTGGTCCCAAATCTTCTGCATTCGCTGCACAACAGAGTCAACACCCAGACAGACAGAAGCCTCCGCCTGTCCCGAAGAAAATCGAGGGTGAAACCCAGAATTGCAGAAAAATGGAGACATCAAGGAGGCAGAGCTAGCCCTATTATTAAGAGCAAACTCAGCCAAAGGCAAAAGAGAGACCCAGTCATCTTGATCAGCAGACACAAAACATCTCAAATAAGTCTCCAAGGTCTGGTTTGTTCTCTCGGTTTGTCCATTGGTCTGAGGATGAAATGCAGAGGAGAAAGATAATTGAACACCAAGTTTAGAACAAAATGTCCTACAAAATCTGGAAACAAACTGGACTCCTCTGTCAGACACAATGTTCTCCGGAATGCCGTGCAACTGAACCACGTGCTGAAGGAACAAAGTCACCAACTCGGAGGAGGAAGGCAACTTAGGTAATGGCACAAGATGTATCATCTTGGAAAACCTATCACAGATTACCCAGATAACGGTCATTCTCTGAGAGACAGGGAGGTCGGAAATAAAATCCATAGAGATATGGGTCCATGGCCTCTTGGGCACAGGTAATGGCATCAACAAACCACTAGAGCGAGAGCAAGGCTTGGAACGAGAGCAAGTCCCACAGGACTGCACAAAGTCCCTGACAACACGAGACAAAGTAGGCCACCAAAAGGACCGACTCACCAAGTCTCTGGTACCAAAAATCCCGGGATGAACAGCCAACGCGGAACAATGAATCTCAGACATCACACTCTTTTTCCACTGTTCTGGGACAAACAATTTCCCAATAGGGCAGCGCTCAGGTTTATCCTCCTGACACCCCTCCAGAGCCAGTCTTAAATTGGGCGAGATGGCGGAAAGTACTACACCCTCTTTCAAAATAACAGCAGGATCAGATAACTCAGGAGAATTCGCAAAGAAACTCCTTGAGAGGGCATCAGCCTTAACATTCTTAGTGCCAGGAAGAAAAGAAACCACAAAATTAAAACGTGGAAAAACAAGGCCCACCTGGCCTGTCTAGGATTAAGTCGCTTGGCTGATTCGAGATAAACCAGGTTCTTATGGTCCCTGAGGACCACCACCTGATGGTTGGCTCCTTCCAGCCAATGTCTCCACTCTTCAAAGGCCCACTTCATGGCCAATAACTCCCGATTACCCACGTCATAATTACGTTCAGTTGGAGAAAACTTTCGAGAGAAAAAGGCACAAGGGTTACTCTTAGAGGTCTCTGGATCCCTTTGGGACAAAACGGCACCTGCCCCAATTTCAGAAGCATCAACCTCCACCTGAAACGGTAGAGAAACATCAGGCTGCCGGAGAACAGGAGCATAAGTGAATCTCTGCTTAAGTTCCTGAAACGCAGAAACTGCCTCAGGAGGCCAATTCACCACATCAGAACCCTTTTTGGTCCAATCAGTCAATGGTTTAACAATACCGGAGAAATTACTAATAAATTTACGATAAAAATTGGCAAAACCCAAAAATCTCTGAAGAGCCTTTAATGAAGTAGGTTGAACCCAATCACAGATGGCCTGAACCTTGACCGGGTCCATTTCAATAACAGACGGAGACAGAATGAATCCCAGAAATGAGAACTTCTGTACGCCAAAAAGACACTTTGATCCCTTCACATACAGTGCATTCTCTCTCAAAATCAGGAACACAGTCCGAACATGTTTCACATGAGAGTCCCAGTCGTTGGAAAAAATCAAGATATCATCCAAATAAACAATCAGAAATTTATCCACAAAATCCCTGAAAATATTATTCATGAAGGATTGGAAGACGGAAGGAGCATTAGTGAGCCCAAAAGGCATCACTAGGTACTCAAAATGCCCCTCTGGGGTATTAAACGCCGTCTTCCATTCATCCCCGTGCTTAATGCGAATAAGGTTATACGCCCCCTGAGGTCAAGCTTGGTAAACCAACTAGCACTTTTCACTCTGGAAAACAGGTCAGAAATCAAGGGTAACGGATATTGATATTTCACAGTGATCTTCTTCAGGAGGCGATAATCAATACACGGCCTCAATGAACCATCCTTTTTGGCCACAAAGAAAAAACCGGCGCCCAAGGGTGAAGAGGATGGTCTGATATGACCCTTCTCCAATGACTCCTTGATATAAGATTGCATAGCATCGTGTTCAGGTACAGATAAGTTAAAAAGGCGACCCTTAGGAAATTTACCACCAGGCAATAACTCAATAGCGCAATCGTAGCTTCTGTGAGGAGGTAATGACTTAGACTTACTTTCACTAAACACATCAGAAAAATCAGTCAAAAAGTCAGGGACATCCTGAGACTGGGGAGAGGCAGAAAAAACAGGAGTGTCAGTATTAACACATTGGCAACCCCAACTGGTCACAGACACAGATTTCCAATCCAAAACAGGATTATGAGTCTGTAACCAAGGGAAACCCAGTACAATAATGTCATGCAGATTATGCAACACCAGAAATTTGCAACTCTCCTGATGATCTGGTTCAACCCTCATTATCACCTGAGTAGAAAACTGGGGTTTATTCTCAGCCAAAGGGTAGAATCAATGCCCAGCAAAGGAATAGACTTCCTCAGGGGTATCATGGGAAACCCACAACGTTTGGCAAAGTCAAAATCCATCAGGTTAATAGCTGCTCCTGAATCAACAAAAGCCTGAGCCGAAAATGTGGACATGGAGCAAATAAGGGTAACAGTCAACAGAAATTTAGTCTGAACACTACCCAAGACAACTGAGCACGTAAAACATCTTCCCCACTTAGGACAGACGGAAATAGCATGAGAGGCGTCACCACAGTAGAAACATAACCCATTGCGCTTTCGAAACTCATGACGCTGTGCCCCAGAAGTCACTCCATCACACTGCATGGACTCAGGAGCTGGCTCATAAGGCAACACCATCTCACGCATACCTCTGCGCTCACGCAAACGTCTGTCAATTTGAATAGCCAATGACATAGAATCATTGAGACCAGAGGGAACAGGGAAACCCACCATAACATCCTTTACATTCTCTGACAGCCCCTTCCGAAAAAGGGCTGCCAAAGCATCATCATTCCATTTGGTCAGGACTGCCCACTTTCGGAATTTCTGACAGTACAACTCAGCGTCTTCAAGACCCTGATTTAATGCCAACAAGGTTTTTTCAGCTTGATCAGTGACATTAGGTTCATCGTACAATAACCCCAGAGCCTGAAAAAAATGCATCAATATCATTCAAAACAGGATCCCCAGGTGTCAGGGAAAAAGTCCAATCCTTAGGGTCGCTGCGCAGGAGAGAGATGACAATTTGAACCTACTGTGCTGCGCTCCCCGAGGACTTAGGCTTTAAGGCAAAAAACAACTTACAGTTATTTTTGAAATTCAGAAATTTAGCCTGATCCCCAAAAACAAATCTGGCATGGGAATCCTAGGTTCCACAACGGGCAACCTAGCAAGATAGGTAGCAATACTCCGAACCTCAGTGGCAAGCTGATCCACACGGCCAGACAACTGTGCAAACTCCATTGAGAGAGAAAAAAAAATCCTCCTCAGCACCCAGAGAAAAAGAGGGAAAAAATGCAACAAACAGAAAAAAAAAAAATCTCTGACAACTCTGACAACTTTTTTCTTTCCACACTATTTTTCCCTTCTGTGAGTATCATATAATTTTCAGTTTGGCCGGTGATACTGTTATGTTAGGTAGCCAAGGAGGACAGGAACAACAGCCGGGCAGCCGAACACCTGAGATGTTGGTAACTAATGGGTTGCAGATTCCTAAACTAACCACACAACTAGAGGTAGCCGTGGAGCGTTCCTACGTTGATCCTAGACGCCTCGTCACAGCCTGAGAGATAACTACACCTAAAGGTAGAAAGATGAAAGCTATCTGCCCCGGAGCAGATCCCCAAAGAAAATAGGAAGCCTCCAAACATGTAATGGCAGTTAGACAAGAAGAAAGTACGGACACAGACAGAAAATAGAATGAGCAAACGCTGGGGCCACAAGCTGACTAAATAGGATAGGACAGGAGAGATTACTTTCTGCAACCCAGAAAACCCTACAAAAATCCAACAATTCTGATTACAAAAATACTGAGATCACACGATCTCGCCACCCACTAAATCAGATCTCAGTGTGAACAAAACAAAGCCGCAGCCGCAGAAAAAGCAGGAAAAAGCAAATGAAAAAACAACAGTGGCTACAGACAAACTGTGAGGAGCACAGGCCCCAGGAGGGGACCCGGCTGTCCTGCACAAATGTGCAGAAAACTATGCAAATAGCAAGCACAAAAAGAGAAGCAGAAAATATCTTATCTGAAAGCAGCAGACGCAGGCAAGACACCAGCAAACTTCCAAATGAACCAGGAACAACAATTGAGACCAGAACAATTGATCACCGGCGATCATCATGGGAGGGAACCTCCCTTATATCAGTCCAGTCAGCGATCCCAGATTGCTATTCCTCGCTGGACGGTTCAGTACTGTCTGTAACCACCAGAGGGAGCCTCTGCTCATTCACAACAGGTAAGGCTGCTATTCAGTGCGTCCTATTGATAGGGCCTGCTTCACTCCGCTGCTATGCCACACTGCCGGAAATTGCAGGCCCCGCATGCCTTTCAGCCTGGAATGCAATAGGAAGCGAACCGGAAGTCTGGCGCCGGCCCCGACATTACTTCCGGTGCGCACGCACATGCGGTACCGGAACAGCTGCACGGGGAGGAGCTCCAAGAGGACCCCAGCTGCACGTCATCGCCCCGCTTTACCCCCTGCCCCCGAAGAGGAGCAGGAGGGGCGGGAAGGGGGATCCTGAGTCCATGCCATATGGAGACGGGAGCAGTTTTACCAGAGGAGAGCAGAGCCCCCGACCTCAGCTGCCCGGCATGCAGGTATCGATCCAGTGCTCCCGGTCGCTGGCCACGGCAGCACTACTCATGGACCTCTTCATGCCCCCATAAGGGACAGGAAAAAGACTGGTGGTGCAGGAAGGGGAGGGTTATTTAACCTCTTGTGTTTCCTGTCCCCTATTAGGGCGGGGAGACATCCTCGAGTATGGCTGTCATGGAAGGTGACTAGAGAAATAAATAAACCCTCATCCGGTATGTTAAAACCAATAGTGTCGTTCAATAGTACGACTCGACCCGCAAAGAAAGCAAGCCATCACATGGCCATATTGCCCAAAAAATTATTTTTTAAAAAAAGTTATGGCTCTGGGAAGAAGGGGAGCAAAAAAAAAACGCAAAACCGAAAATACCTACGGTCATGAAGGGGATAAAGACCATAATGGCTGCCGCTTCGGTTTCAGGGTATAGACAAGGTCCATCTTGGGGCTAGGGGTGGTGACCTTGTTAGGACGCTGCATCGAAGGGAGATTAAGGGTATGTGCACACGTTGCAGATTTGCCTGTGGACTTTTCTACGCAGATTTTTCCTCTCGGCAGAAAACGCAGTTAAAAAAATCCAGACACACACACACAAAAAACATTTTGAAAGATGGCGGCGCCCATGGGGGTAGACAGACGGACACCGGGACTCGGGAGGTACCGGGGGGGAGTGAGAAGGGGGTGGGATCAGACCGCGAGGGGAGCGGAGGACAGGACGGAAGGGAGGTAAGACTGACGGCGGTGTCAGATCGCCGCCGTCAGTCGGTGGCGGGGGCAGATCGCGGTCTCCAGCCATGGCTGATGATATTGCAGCATCGGCCATGGCCGGATTGTAATATTTCACCAAGTTTCAATAATAATATTAATAATAATCTTTATTTATATAGCGCCAACATATTCCGCAGCGCTTTACAGTTTAACAGTTTCAAAACACAAGTCATTAGTAGCAACGCTAACAATACAATAATTAAAGCAAAATAAGACGACCCTGCTCGTGAGAGCTTACAATCTACAATGAGGTGATGTATTACAATTGCTCTGATAGGCTGTTGAAAGTGAAACAGCCAATCAGAGCGATTGTAGCCATGGGGAGACAGCAAAGCCACCCCCGGGGTGAAGTACAAGTCCTCCTGTCCCTGCGGGTCGGGTGACCCTGGTCACCTGACCTGCAGGAACGCAATCCCACCATGACGCATATGCTGCATCACAGGTCGGAATGGCACATGTTTTCATGATGCATACGCTGCGTCACAGGTTGGGAAGGGGTTAAAATAGCTGCCCCTGTTCCTCCTCTGATATATTTGCCCCAGTCCCTCATGTAATGTATATATGCTCCTAGCCCCTTATGTGATGTATATGCCCCAGTCCCTCTTGTAATGTATGCGCCTCCAGCATCTCCTGTGATGTATATGCCCCAGTGTATATGAGTCGCACAGCCAGGGCCTGTGGGGTACTCGGCACCGAGCCCGTTCACTTCAATGGGGGATGTCACGGGTAGCACAGCTCGGTCCGTTGCCCTGGGGGCTCACCTCAATAAAAGGGGGATATTTACAGGGGATTATAGGTTTGTAGAAATGTTCGTGACGCCACCTGTGGTACTGGTCAGGGTGACCAGCGCTGCAGGGTAGATCCTATGAGGGGTTGTTACTGGGCAGCAAGGTGTTAAGTCTTCCACAGGCAAGACTGATCCTCAGGGTATATGGCGGTGTAGGGGTGCAGGATCAATAAGGCAGACACACACAAGAAAGTCTCTTTCTGTACCTTTGCTGATGGTAGATGCAGGCACGTCCCGGGAAGCTGGCAGGGTGGAGGATGCACGTCCAGTAATCCCACTGAGTAGGTGTATGGCCTCCTTACTCCAGTTGTGTGAGTTTCTGACCTGTATAGAACGAAGTCTAACTCTATCTTCAGTTATGCGCCCGGCTGACTTTGTGGTGAGGCCTTCTCTAGGATAGAACAGTGTCTCTGTATGCAGGGCCCTGCTAGATTCCGTCTTCCTGACCCCGGTTACGTATCAGCACTGATGGGCCCCTGCGACATGAAGTCCCACAGGGTCTCCGGTATCTCCTACTAGTCGTGTAGATGCTAGCAAGCTCGGACCCGGTGTCCGGTGGTGCAGAGTAGAGGTAAGCGATCAATGCTGTTTCAACCTCTGTCACTCTCTTCTTCCTTCCACTCGCCTTTCGTCCTACTTCGACCTTTAGCATAAGCACACACTAGCAGTGGATGGCAGTTTCTCCTTCTCTTCACCGCTCTCAAAGTGTCGGCACGCTTACTCACTGAAGGTACTCTCAGTTGACTCGGTTCTGACCAGACTTAAGTGGCTATCTCCCTCCACTCTTACTGGACTCCACAAAGTAAACTAAGTACAAACTGTAGTCTTCAGGCTTTCAGCAACTCTCTCTCTCTCAGCTCGTCTGAGGTAAAAACTGACAACTACTCACTGCTCTCTAAGACGTTCTGACATGTTCTGAGGTAACTGCCGTTCTGAGGTAACTCACATGTCTACACTGCCTTATATGCTGCCAAAGGGCTCCCTCTGGTGGATCTAGGGAATAGTGCAGATGTGTTGTGTGCATATAGGTCATTGTGGGTTTACCTTGGTTGCATCCTCCTGGGAACATGTGGCTCCAGTCACAGCTGAGCTACACATCCTCCCCTAGTTATCATCAGCACTCCCGGGCTGAAAAGAAATAAATTTTAAAACATCAACATTAACAATAACAATAACTCTTCCCTTGCGGGAGGTGAGGTCACTTCAAACGTTGCAATAAATACAAGTAACATATATTCAGATATTTACACAATTCTTATATACATTTTTACACTTGGACACTAGTTTACTGGCTTACATTTGCTAGGCCTACTCTTGGTACCTAACAGGTAACCTTCCTTTTGTTGTGCGTACTGACCTAAGTGGTGTTGCGTCAGGTATGGTAGCATCTGGCCTATCTGTCCTACGTGCCGGTAAACTATAATACTGCCTTAACCTCTCTAGGGATCTGGCAAGCATACTAGTGCCTGGGCGATGCGGTTCTGTCTCGGTAGGGGATTCTTCTTCCTGAGACCCAACGTCTGGAAGTTCCACATTTTGAGATTCCATTTCTTGAGATGCTTCAGGAGCAGGTTCCTCTCGAACTATTTCTTCCGCTGCGGCAACTGGCTCAACTCGACGTTGGGGTGCTTCTTGTGGTTGGTAAAATTGAAGTACTGGAATGATCACAGCGTCCCCGATACAAGGCCAATCTGCAGGAAAATCTCCTAAGTCTGTGTGTATGACTTCACCTGGTTTCTCTTTGTCAATAACAGGTTCTTCTTCGCGAAGCTTTAACATATCTGGACATAGTTTTAGGTGGTCTCTTGATACGGTTGTGGTCGTCCTTCCTCCATCTTTGCTAATGGTACACGTTTTCCTGTTGTCAAACTTGGAATTTTGCACGACATATGGCTCTTTTTCCCATTGATCGTCTAGTTTGTGCATTCTTCTTTTTCTCTTCAGCACAATTTATCCAGGTACAAAAGGTTCAGCTGGTGCACTTTTGTTGTAGTTTTCCTCTTGTTTTTCCCTTACTTTATTGAGACTATCTTCCACGCAGGCTTGTACTCTCCTGTACTGTTCCTGTCGGTTCGTGTCCCAACCTTCAGTAGTAACATCAGCTTCTGGTTCTACAACACCAAGTTTCAAATCCATGGGCAGCTTTCCTGGTCTTTCCCGCATAAGGTAGGCTGGAGTGCAGTTGGTGGAACTCACAGGTATGTGATTGTACAGATCTACCAGGTCAGGTAGTAGGTCTGGCCACCTATTCCTCTCCTCAAGTGGTACCGTCTTCAGCAGATCAATGACTATGTGATTCATCTTTTCACAGAGACCATTTGTTTGGGGGTGGTACGGTGTGGTTCTTATCTTCTTGCATCCGTACAAATGACAGAACTCTTTAAACAATTCGGCTTCAAAGGCAGGACCCTGATCAGTTAACACTTGCTCTGGATACCCATGGGGTCTGCAGAAATACGCTTGAAACGTCTTTGCTGCTGTTTCAGCTGTCAGATCTTTGACAGGGGCGACCACCAGGAACCTGGAGTAGTGATCCACCATCGTCAGGGCATAGGAGTATCCTGACCGGCTGGGTGACAACTTGACATGGTCCAAGGCCACGATCTCCAAGGGACGAGTCGTCTTGATGGGTTGCAGGGGTGCCTTCTGACTGCTGTAGTCTTTTCTTCGGAGGCTACAGGCTACACAGTTTTTACACCATTTTTCGATGGAACTGCGCATTCCCACCCAGTAGAAACGACACTTCAGCAGGGTTTCCAGCTTCTTCCAGCCAAAGTGCCCCGCTCGATCGTGGTAGGCTTCCAACACCATCTGGATGTCCGTTCTGGGGACTACTATCTGCCATACCATCTCATGGGTTCTTGGGTTGAGGTACCTTCGGCACAGCTTCTCACGGTAGATAAACAGCCGGCTTCTCTCATTCCACAGCTGCTTTGCTTGCTGAGACGCATCCTTCTCTAAGGAGGAACCTTCCTGAGTTATCGGCTCCTTGATATGGCTGACAACCGGGTCACTGTCCTGGGTCTCCTTCCAGCTGTGGTGAGGTAAAGGGTTTAACGTCTTACCACGCTGCCTCCTGCAGGCTCGTTGCTCGTGGATCATCCCATTTCTGTGGAATGCAGGTAGCTCAACCTCTTCTAGGTCATCCAATTCCTCTTCCGTGTCGGACTCATGCGGCATTCTGGACAAGGCATCAGCATTGGCATTCTTATGGCCCGCCCTGTACTTGATTGTGAATTGATAGTTCGACAGCCGAGCCATCCAACGTTGCTCCATAGCTCCCAGCTTGGCTGTTTCAAGATGTGTCAAGGGGTTATTGTCAGTGTAAGCAGTGAACTTGCTGGAGGCTAGGTAATGCTTGAATCTTTCTGTAATGGCCCAAACCAGCGCCAGGAACTCCAACTTGAAGCTACTATAGTTCTCTGGGTTTCTCTCGGTCGGGCGGAGCTTCCTGCTTGCATATGCGATGACTTTCTCGAGGCCATTTTGCTTCTGACTGAGGACAGCTCCCAATCCTTCATTGCTGGCATCAGTGTACAGCAGGAACGGCTGGCTGTAGTCAGGGTAGGCCAAGATCTCATCGCCTGTCAGGATCTCCTTCATCTCCTTGAATGCCTCAGCTTGTTCTTTACCCCAGTGGAATGGAGAATTTCTGCTCTTGAGGGATTGTCCTACCAGGAGGTCCTGCAGAGGCGCTGCTTTCTTGGTGTAGTCCTTTACAAACCTCCGGTAGTAACCTGTCAGTCCCAGGAACTGGCGTACCTCCTTGAGATTCCTCGGTTCTGGCCATTTCTGGATGGCGGTGACCTTCTCGGGGTCTGGCGCTACTCCTTCTGAGCTGACAATATGCCCCAAGTACTGTACCTTTTGTTTCAGCAGATGGCACTTTGAAGGCTTCAGTTTCATCCCGTACTTGGACAGTGACTCGAATACCTCTGCCAGGTGCTTCAGATGATCCTCATACGTCTTGGAGTACACAATTACGTCGTCCAGGTACAGCAACACGGTTTCAAAGTTGAGATGTCCCAGGCAACTCTCCATCACTCTCTGGAACATTCCCGAGGCACTGCTGATTCCAAACGGCATCCTGTCAAACTCACAGAGTCCCATCGGGGTGGTGAAAGCCGTCTTCTCCCGATCCTCCTCAGCCACAGCTACTTGCCAGTACCCACTAGTGAGGTCAAGGGTGGAAAAGTAGTTAGCAGTTTTTAAGGAAGCTAAGGATTCCTCAATGCGTGGTAAAGGGTATGCATCCTTATGTGTAATGCGATTCACTTATCTGTAATCTACACACATTCTCATGCTTCCGTCCTTTTTCCTGACTAGGACTAGAGGTGCTGCCCAGAGACTACAACTATCCCTTATCACCCCTGCTTCCTTCATGTCACGCAACATCTCCTTGGCTTTCTGGTAGTGTGCTGGAGGTATAGGCCTGTACCGCTCTTTAATGGGAGGATGGTTGCCTGTAGGGATATGGTGTTGCACTCCCTTAATTGTCCCAAAGTCAAGTGGGTGTTTGCTAAATACCTGTGTGTACTCCTGTACCACTCGAAGTACTCCCTGTTTCTGGTGGGCCGGAGTGGTGTCTGTCCCGACATGGAGCTGCTGACACCAATCCTCCACCTGGGTTGCTGGGTCATTATCCTCCACTGGTTGGGAGGAGGCTAAGGACTCCGTTGTGAGAATGGAGTTATTATCTACGGTATGTAATTTAGCAACAGTGGCATAACGTGGTAAATTCACTTCATCTTCTCCCCAGTTGAGAAGACGTACTGGTACCCTCCCATTTCGTACTTCCACTACCCCTCTAGCAGTCAAGAGTGTAGGTCTGTGTTCTGAACAATGGGGCTCTACTACTGCTTGGTAGTTCTGTCCTCTCAGACCTATTGCTGCTCTACACCATATAAGCATTTCACTCATTGGGGGTATCACAATGGGATTCGGGTCTGTTACCCGTACATTACCAATTTCACCATCTGTCAGTTTCGCTTGCTGCTGGCACATGAGGGCCCGGATCTCCCTCTGGATCACTCCCTTTTGCTTTGGCTTGGCAACTTCAGCGAGCTGTTGGAGCAAAAACACAACTTCTCCCAGACAGTTATTGATAATGTTTTGGCTCCGAGTATATCAACAGGGAGACCATTAGAGGTGTACACAGCAAAGTCAGGGCTCGGGGATTGGAGACTGTCCATGGACCAAAACTTATTATACAGGACATCAGTTATGATGGTCACCTGAGATCCAATGTCCAGCAGGGCAGGGATTGCAATCCCGTCCAGGATGATGGACAGGTATGGTCTTCCTCCCACAAACCTGCGGTTCCAGTCTGAGGGGCCTGAAGAGTCTAGTCCTGGGTGTTGGCACTCGGACCAAGGATCTGCTCGTTTAAAGGACACTGTCGGGCTAGATGACCTTCTCTGTTGCAACGGTAGCAGATGATCTCTCGGCGAGGATGGTGCTGATCGGGGGTCGCTCCTGGGGGTGGCGTTGTCCTCCTCTGGTGGGGCGACGTCCTCCTCCTCCTCCGGCTCATCCAAGGGACATCCTCTGGGCAGTCAGCTAGCAGGATCTTTCCTCCTTCCTCCTTCCGCAGTTGCAGGGCACTCATTACAGTGGCCAGGGTTTTGGTCAGCTGGCGCACTTCTGAGCGCAGACAGTTCAACTCAGTAGGGGGCGCCACCTGCGTTTTGGCTTCCGCCACCAGCAGGGAAAAGGTGGATGTTGCTGGCTTTAGAGTGGCTTCACCCGGGTGACACTGGGTTGCCACCTCGGGCTTCTCCAGGGGTCGCAGTCCTTTTATAGCCATATCTTTAACACTAGGACTACTGGACTCGTGACCCCGCCTAGAACTACTGAAAGGAGTCATTTTGACTCCTTGCTTGTTTTCGTTTATTTTTAGAGTTTCATTTGTGGTTATTTATTAATAATTATATTTTTTGTAATGTATTATTATTGTGAGATCCAACAGTAATGCTTTTGATTGTTTTTTTTCTGCTTTTCTTATTTTTCTACAGAAAATAACAATAATTATAATAGACGTTTTTCAAACATTTTTTTTTATTCAAGTGCACACATATAAACAACAACTGAAGAACAAAAAGCAGAGAAAATGTAGGTGGAGGAGCATAAAAATGAAAATATGGCGCAGAATTCACCTTCTAAACATTTGGTGTTTCGCATTTTAGGCATTGCCTTTGATTTATGGCAGTACATTGCCCACACAAAGACTTACCACAAGTCTTACAATTGCCGACAGATCTATTTTTCTTGCACTTTTCTTTGATCTGGCAAAATTTTGTTTGAACCATCACTTCTGAGCATGTAGAAACTTGGGACGTGGAACCCTTTTCCCTATCTGTGACATAAGGACCACTCAACTCTCTCACAAGCGTTTGCAAAAATGCCTTGCGTGACATTTTTTGGTGGGTTATCTCATTGAATATTATCCATGCATTTATACCCGCAAAGTCTAAGGCATTTTCAAATGCATGAACAGGCCATCTCCTTGTGCATGTTCGTGTGGTATATTTTCGTGCCATCTGATCCACTACATCTACTCCATATTTTGTTTCATTGTAAAACTTTACCGTTTCTGGAGTTTTTTTAGCGGAATCAGACGCAACAACAACATCTGGATGGACGGAACTCAAAATGACAACATTTTTGTTGGGCTTTCCTTGATATACTGTAAGTGTAAAATTGTCTTCATTTCTAAACACTTTAGTGTTGTACAATTCCTCTTTCATGGATTTTATTTCTTTAGGCACTTCTCGCCTTATCTTGTTCAGTGTTCCCACGATGGTTGTTCCTTTGCTTTTTAGCTGTTTAGCTAATTTTACTGAAGTAAAATAATTATCGGTTGTAACATTGCGACCTTTTTTCAAAAACGGGTCCAATAACTTCATTACCACATGGTCAGCTAAACGGTCCTCAGCACGGCGTGTGTCATCTTTGCCTAGATAAGGGAAGCCATTTGCCAGATATTTGCTCTCCTTATCAACAGCTAGCCAATATTTGTGGCCATATTTATCTGGTTTGGAAGGCATGTACTGCGTGAATGGACACCTAGTTTTGCTTGGGAAAAGTTGCTCATCCACCGTTATGTATGGGCCAGGTTTGTAACACGCAATACAATTTTCAATAAACCTGTCCCACACAGTAGAAAATAGAGCAAACTTGTCCGTTTGCAGTCTCTCCGATCGAGTAGATTTCTCATCAAATCTGAGAAACCTCATAATTTCAACAAAGCGGTCCCTAGACATTGTCGCTTTGCAAAACGGTATTCCCCAGTCATTACACCAAATACTGCTAATCGAGTGACGGTTCGTGCCAGATATTCCACGAGCATAGAATATTGCAATGAATGCATCTAGCTCCTCATCAGATAGAGTAAACTGTAAATTATTGTTCCTGCATGCTTCTGCAAGCGTACAGTTCTTTATATGTGTCAATATATATGAATCAAAAATTAGCATAAGATAAGAGCCTAGAGTAAACAAGCTATTTTGTTCAGCATTACACAGTAATACAAGCAGGTAAAACACAAGGAAAATGTGAAAAGTTGACATGTAAATTGAACTACATCTATATGAACATCAGGGTAAATAAGACAGAGTGAAAAAATTATGCACAAAACTTTATAGCAACATTTAGTGACAAAAGGACCTCAAAATATAGTAGGGAGTCAAAATGACTCCCTTCAGTAGTTCTTGGTAAATTTTGAAAAAAACGCGCAAATTTTTCACCAAAATTATTTATTCTCACAAAATCTTTTTTCACATCATATTTGAGGAAAAGTCACCGAGTTTCAAGCCAGAATTCTGAAAAATGTCACAGAAGAGAAATAAAAAACGAAAAGAGTCAAAATGACTCCATCAGTAGTTCTAGTGTTAAGGGCATCAAAGGTAGCGTCAGGATGATCCAAGGACCACCAGTGCACAGTTCTGCTTTCAGCTTGGGACCTCAGTCCCCGTACAAATTGTTCCTTCAACATTTTATTTTCATTGATGGCACTTATAGGGTTAACCTGTTTGAGAGATCGCAGAGCCCCCTGTAGTCTGCAGGCGTAGTCCCTAATACTGTCATCTGGTTTCTGGGAGCATTGGTATAACCTCATCCGGAGATCTGTTTCAGTGCGGTCCTCAAAAATAGTCTGTAGCTTTAAGAATATCGCAAGCACTGATTCCTGGTCTGCAGCTGTCCAAGTCTCTACTTCCCTTTCTGCAGCACCAGTCAGTTGTCCCACTACCACTGCAGCTCTTTGTTTCTCTGTCATAGGGTACATGTCCATTATGCTGCATATTTTGCGCTTAAACCCTGACAGGGTGTCTGGCTTACCACTATACTGAGGGAGCCACTTTGCTCCAGGCAGGTATGGCAGCGTCAGCGGTACTATTGGGGCCACCGGACCTGGTGAGGGGCCAACGTTTCCATCCTGCGCGGCAGCGCCGGCGGGTAAGTCATTGGAGCGGTCGCCCTCGGCCGCGCTGTCAGCTTGCGGCTGCGACATGTCTGCACCCCCCTAGTTAAGCGTGGCCTACCTTCCCTGTAGGCCTCAGCTTCCTCCGGTTTCAGTAATCAGCAAGACCTGCGTCGCCGGCGCTCTGACGTCAGAGCGATCACTGAAGCTCTCCACAGGACCTGCCGCCGCGTCAGCGTTGGGGGCGTGTCCGAGACTCAGCGCGCTTTCTGCAGGTACGCCCCTTCTCTTCGCGCTGTAGAGCTGCAATTTGGCGGGCAATGGTGGACAATTGGCGCCAAAAATCACAACAACAGCAAAACAGTCTTTTTGCACACAAACAGTCCACTTCAGGCACACAGGACTCACATTTAGCGAGCTTCGTATCCTGTTCGTGACGTCAAGTTTAAGATGAGTCGCACAGCCAGGGCCTGTGGGGTACTCGGCACCGAGCCCGTTCACTTCAATGGGGGATGTCACGGGTAGCACAGCTCGGTCCGTTGCCCTGGGGGCTCACCTCAATAAAAGGGGGATATTTACAGGGGATTATAGGTTTGTAGAAATGTTCGTGACACCACCTGTGGTACCTGGTCAGGGTGACCAGCGCTGCAGGGTAGATCCTCTGAGGGGTTGTTACTGGGCAGCAAGGTGTTAAGTCTTCCACAGGCAAGACTGATCCCTCAGGGTATATGGCGGTGTAGGGGTGCAGGATCAATAAGGCAGACACACACAAGAAAGTCTCTTTCTGTACCTTTGCTGATGGTAGATGCAGGCACCTCCCGGGAAGCTGGCAGGGTGGAGGATGCACGTCCAGTAATCCCACTGAGTAGGTGTATGGCCTCCTTACTCCAGTTGTGTGAGTTTCTGACCTGTATAGAACGAAGTCTAACTCTGTCTTCAGTTATGCGCCCGGCTGACTTTCTGGTGAGGATAGAACAGTGTCTCTGTATGCAGGGCCCTGCTAGACTCCGTCTTCCTGACCCCGGTTACGTATCAGCACTGATGGGCCCCTGCGACATGAAGTCCCACAGGGTCTCCGGTATCTCCTACTAGTCGTGTAGATGCTAGCAAGCTCGGACCCGGTGTCCGGTGGTGCAGAGTAGAGGTAAGCGATCAATGCTGTTTCAACCTCTGTCACTCTCTTCTTCCTTCCACTCGCCTTTTGTCCTACTTCGACCTTTAGCATAAGCACACAGTAGCAGTGGATGGCAGTTTCTCCTTCTCTTCACCGCTCTCAAAGTGTCGGCATGCTTACTCACTAAAGGTACTCTCAGTTGACTCGGTTCTGACCAAACTTAAGTGGCTATCTCCCTCCACTCTTACTGGACTCCACAAAGTAAACTAAGTACAAACTGTAGTCTTCAGGCTTTCAGCAACTCTCTCTCTCTCAGCTCGTCTGAGGTAAAAACTGACAACTACTCACTGCTCTCTAAGACGTTCTGACATGTTCTGAGGTAACTGCCGTTCTGAGGTAACTCACATGTCTACACTGCCTTATATGCTGCCAAAGGGCTCCCTCTGGTGGATCTAGGGAATAGTGCAGATGTGTTGTGTGCATATAGGTCATTGTGGATTTACCTTGGTTGCATCCTCCTGGGAACATGTGGCTCCAGTCACAGCTGGGCTACACATATACTGTGATTTACATGCCCTAGCGTTACCTGTGATATACGTGCCCCAGTGTATCCTATGTAATGGATATGCTGCAGCCCCAGTGTCTCCAATATGATGTATATTCACTCTCTCGGTAGACATTAGGCCTTAGGTAGCTATCACACGGGCAATGCAATTTTGCTCCAAACTTATGCAGTTTTTAGTGCTTTCTACAGGTTGCACAGCACCAAAACCACAAAATTGTAAACATAAATCCCTAGGCTTGTCCACGATGACTCTTGAGGTCCCTTCCAAATCTAACATTCTATGATTCTATGATAAACGGTATAGACCATGACTACTACAAACATCTCTAAGCTAGCCACAGTTCAGTCAAACAAAATTGCAATAATCCATAGCAACCACTTAGGCCGGCGTCACACTAAGGCCGGCGTCACACTGCCGAGTTTGATGCGAGTTAGTCGCGAGGCGGCATAGAAATACATGCAGCCGCACACTCGGGTCCGAGAGCGGGCGGCCGTGCCGGGTGTTGATGCGAGAAAGTCGTGCGACTAACTCGCATCAAACTCGGCAGTGTGACGCCGGCCTAAGGAGGAATACGGACGAGTGAGAGGCGTGAAAATCACGCATTACACACGGACCAATATTTGTCTATGGGGCAGCTCTGATCATGCGTATATTTCTCGGCCGTATTTTAAGGTGAGAGACACTCGCAGCATGCTGCGATTGTCTTCGTATTACGCCCGTTGTATGCCAATGAAAGTCTATGGGTGCGAGAAAAATATGGATTACACACGGACCACACGTGTGACTTGCGAGGAATATGCAAGACTTCTGCAGCTTACAGGAAATGGTGCACTCAATGAATCAGGAAGCTGACACATGCAAATTAGCTCAAAAAGAGCGCCAGACATCCCGGAAGAACGCCTCCACTGAGTCGGCCATCATGTCTACACACATAAATGTGGAGATGCTGATCGTTTTGGTCCAGGAGAGGCCCGAAATTTGGGACCAACGTGATGCACACTATGCAGACCGTGCAAGAAAAGAGGCGGCATGGAGGCACATCTGTGGGCTGATGTTTCCCAACTTTGGGGACAGCCCACGCGAGGAGCAGCAACGAATGAGTAAGTTACCTGATTTTTTCCCAAACATCTTCAAGGGCAGAACGTACTAATTGAGATGATTTTCCCTAAAATAATTTTTTTTTTTTAAGCACCAAAATGTTAGAATACTGACATCCGACTAGGCCCCCATGTCTATGTGAAATGTATGTAGAACAATGTGGCATTGTGCAGCTAGATACTGTAAATGATGTCAAGGTACGACTAACTTTTGTTATTAAATGTACTATATTTATTCCTCTTTCCCCCATCACTTACTTCCACCATGCTGACATACGCTCTACCAGTTTTGCCTCCATTAATCCTCACTCTCCTTCCCGATCCGCAAACTCTAGCACCCGCTAACCAACTACTAATCTTGCTTCCCTCTTACCTCCACACCTAACCTCCTCCGCTGACCTGCTCCTCAACCTCAGATCTCTCCTAATAAGACACAAAACAAGCTGCTCACTGTCCTTCTCCCACATACTTTGTCTCTCTCTGCTTCTCCTCACTGATGGTGACATATCTCCCAATCCGGGACCCCCACAGCTCATACCTCCCATTATTACCCCCTCCTATCTCTCCCAACCCAGTATTAACACCCGAAATCCTTCCAACCTAAAATCCGTGCCCTTGACGCCCACCACCCTGTTCCCTCTCTCTGAATCACTCTGGAATGCCCGCTCCGTCTGCAATAAACTCCATGTGATTCACGACCTCTTTACCTCTCATAATTTTACCTTCCTTGGCCTCACTGAAACATGGCTGACACCCTCTGACACCGCCTCCCCTGCTGCGCTATGTTACGGCGGCCTCCACTTCACCCACACTCTCCGCCCCGGCAACAGACATGGTGGAGGTGTGGGCCTTCTCCTTTCTTCTAACTGTATCTTTAACCCAATCCCACCTCTTCCTTCCCTTATCCTCCCCTCTTTTGAACTCCACTCTGTCCGCATCTACTTTCCCTCCAACCTCCAAGTGGCCGTCATATACCGACCTCCGGGCCCGACCACTGCCTTTATTGACCAATTCTCCACCTGGCTCCTCCACTTTCTCTCTGCTGACATTCCCATCATCATCATGGGTGACTTCAACATCCCCATTGACACCCACCAGTCGGCAGCCTCTAAACTCCTATCCCTTACATCATCTTTTGGACTTACCCAGTGGTCCTCCTCAGCCACGAACACAGACGGGCACACACTCGACCTGGTCTTCACCCGTCTCTGCTCCATATCTAACTTCACAGCCTCCCCTCTCCCCCTATCTGACTACCATCTACTCACTTTCTCATCCCTGTCCTCATCACCTGTCACCCATGTCCAGCAACATGCGCACCCCCGCAGAAACCTTGCTCACCTAGACACCCACAAACTCTCTGACTCTATTCTACCACTGGCATCCATATCCTCACTCCACGACACAGACACTGCCACTAGTTTCTACAATGCCACTCTTGCATCAGCCATCGACTCGGTCGCCCCTGTCATGCATAACAGACTGCGACAAATCAATAGACAACCCTGGCACAAAAACACCACAAAAAAGCTTCGGAAAGCATCCAGAATTGCTGAACGGCGCTGGAAGAAAACGCATTCACAAGACGACTTCACTGCACTCAAACAAGCAACACTTGCATTCAAATCAGCTCTCACCTCTGCTAAACAGGCCTACTTTACATCCCTTGTATCTTCCCTATCCCACAACCCCAAACAATTGTTCAATACTTTTAACTCCCTCCTCCGCCCACCACTGCCCTCTCCTACCTCCCTTATCTCTGCTGAGGACTTCGCCATGCACTTCAAAAACAAGATAGACCAAACACGGCAAGTCTTTATTATTCAACCACCACAACCCCTTTGTATATCTGACCAATGCCCGAACCCCATAACCTCCTTTCCCAACATCACGGAAGGGGAGCTTGCTCATCTTCTCTCCAAATCACACCTCACCACTTGTGCACACGACGCCATCCCATCCCACCTCCTCCCCAACCTCGCCACCACTCTTATCCCATCACTAACCTCTTCAATCTATCACTAACTTCTGGTACCTTCCCTTCTGCTTTCAAACATGCCACAATCACGCCTATCCTCAAAAAGCCAACCCTCGACCCAACTGCTATGTCCAGCTATCGCCCAATATCGCTGCTCCCACTCGCTTCCAAACTCCTGGAACAGCACGTCCACCCTGAACTTTCCTCCCATCTCTCATCTAGCTTGCTCTTTGAGAATCTACAATCTGGTTTCCGCCCCCATCATTCCACTGAAACAGCCCTGACCAAAATTACTAACGACCTACTCACAGCCAAAGCTAATGGACAATACTCTATACTCCTCCTTCTTGACCTGTCCTCTGCTTTCGACACAGTTGACCACTGTCTTCTACTACAGATTCTCTCCTCCTTTGGCATCAAGGACCTTGCCCTATCCTGGATCTCCTCATACCTTTCCAACCGCACATTCAGCGTCTCCCACTCCCACACTACCTCCTCGTCCCACCCTCTCTCTGTTGGAGTCCCCCAAGGCTCTGTTCTAGGACCCCTACTCTTCTCAATCTATACACTTGGCCTGGGGCAACTCAAAGTCCCACGGATTCCAGAACCACCTTTATGCTGATGACACTCAGATCTACCTCTCTGACCCAGACATCACCTCTCTGCTGTCCAGAATCCCTGAGTGTCTATCAGCCATATCCTCCTTCTTCTCCTCCCGCTTCCTCAAACTCAATGTGGACAAATCTGAACTCATCATCTTTCCCCCATCTCACAGATCTTCCTTGCCTGACCTATCTATAACAATTGACAACACCACGCTTTCCCCCGTACCGGAGGTCCGCTGCCTCGGAGTAACCCTTGACTCTGCCCTGTCCTTCAAACCACACATCCAAGCTCTTTCTACCTCCTGTCGCCTCCAGCTCAAAAATATTTCCAGAATCCGTCCCTTCCTCAACCCTCAATCTACTAAAATGCTTGTGCATGCCCTCATCATCTCCCGCCTCCACTACTGCAACATCCTTTTCTCTGGCCTCCCTGCTAACACCCTCGCACCTCTCAAGTCCATCCTTAACTCTGCTGTCCGACTAATTCATCTCTCTCCTCGCTACTCCTACGCATCTCCCCTCTCCCCTCTCCACTGAGAGGGAGACAGCCTCCGACTCAGAGGCCATTATAGACCCGTTGGGGGAGGTGAAGAGGTGGCTGGGCCATCATCTGACCCTCCCTGCTGCATCCCCCAAGCTTACAAGCACCAGGACCTGAGCAACCCGCTGCACCTCTACCTGTACCTGACCCACCAGCTGCAGCAGCAGCCCCCAGTGTAGAGGAAGCAGCAAACAGCAGCAGCCCCACTGTACCTCTGGGGTCTCCCCCCCATGCTGCTGCAATATCCCGCCGTGGGATAAGACGTCGAGACAACACAGCTTCTGATACCCGGAGGCATGTGGACACTGGGGTCCTCAATTATCTCTCAAGGGCAGCTGTGGATGAGGGTGAGGAGGCGTATTCCCGTAGCCTTGCCCGTTACCTTCGTCCCCTACCCCGTTAGGTCAGGTTCCGTGTGCGAGGATCTATTCAGATCCTAATTGATGCACATCCCCCAATACCCCATATGAAGTGTTTGAATTCCTTGAGAGGTGGCAGCTCTCACCCCATAACCTTATGCGCCTTACCCCCCCTAAAATGTGCATGCCCAGTTAGGATCTGAGGATCCTCCTGCACGTGCGCCTACACCTCAACCCATTCCCCCACAAAACCAACCTTGGCAACAACAGGGTCAAATGGCAGGCTAATAACCCAACTTCCCAATATGGCCACTTGTACAGATCCAGTGTTGGAGGCTGGTCCCAACCTGGATTTGCTCAACATGGTCATATTGGGGGGTATGATTCTCGTGGGTACCAGCTTCCCCAGGAGTATAAACTCCATTATCTTTATGGCAATGTGCCCAAACACCAACCTGACCGTGGGCAAATGTTATCTCAGGGCCCTGAAAATCCACCCCACCAGGGTGATTCTCAAGGTGGTCAACAAAGCCAACAACACAGAGATGCTGGTCATCTGCCAACCCCACCACCCACATACCACCAACTCTGATTTGTTATTTTCATTATATATTATTTTTTCAAAAGCAGTTTGTTATTTTTTTATATTTATTTTAACAACATGTTGTGTAAAGCATATTTGCACTAATCTGAATGCCTCAAAAAACTATATGGTACAGATATGGTCTTCAGTGGGCTCAGTGAAAGTTTGTTATTTTCATTAACTATTATTATTTATACCAATGTTATTTTTTATCTTTACTTTTACCCCATGTTGGCTTATGCATAATTGCAATAGTCTAATCTTACAAATCAAACATATGTGTGACATATGGTGTTCACTAGTCATAGTGAAAGTTTGTTATTTTCACTATCTACTATTATTTTTTGAAAAGTTTGTTATTTTTTATCTTTATTTTTACTCCATGTTGGCTTATGCATAATTGCAATAGTCTAGTCTTACAACTCAACCATATGGGTCAGATATGGTCTTCACAAGGCATAGTGAAAGTTTGTTTTTTTGATTATGTATTATTATTTATTCAAATGTTTGTTATTTTTTTATGACTTATTTTGGTACTTGTGTCATAATGCAGAATTACAGTATTGTGCTTTGAATACATATACCATATGCCAAAAATATGGTTGTCACTACCTCAAGTGAGAGTTTGCACATATAAAAACATATTTTTATAGAACGTTTGGACTCTTCTTTCATAAGTTCTTTCTACTAAACCACCAACACATCTGTTATGACCATTAACACCAGACACAGACTATGTCAGAGAAAAAAAATATGTATCTATACACACAGAAACACATTACAGCATAGATAATGTATCATCTTGCCAGGTTGTAGTACCTTCAGGTGACACAAAATACTGGGTAAAGATATCACGGGTTTTCAGTCCTGAGGGTGGATGACGTAAAGGGATGACATGGGGCCTAGGCATATCACCATTGGTCACCACACTTTCACCAACATCAGATGGGCCACAATCATGCATTCTGGTGAAATTATGTAAACAACACATGCTTTGATGACCTCATTCACGTTGGCTTCACTCAGCTGAATAGCAGACTGGAGGACCCGCTATTTTGCACATAGAATGCCAAAGGCACACTCCATCAGGCGCCGGGCCAGTGATAGGCGCGAGTTGAAGATCCTACGACGGTGGTCAAGGTGTCGTCGTGGATATGGCCTCATTACATTCCTTGATAGTTGGAAGGCCTCATCCCAACTACAACATATGGTACAGGTTCTAGATTGGAGCCAGGAAGTTGACGTGCTGCTGGTAGGTGCAACTGGTTATTGTGCAGCCGCCGACCCATAATGGAAGAATTGAAGACTCTAGAGTCTCCAGTTCTTCCATAGGCCCCAATGTCTACAATTATAAACCTGTAGTTACTGTCAACCAGAGCCAACAGCACTACAGAAAAATATTGTTTATAATTATAGAATTGGGACCCTGAGTTCGGCGGCTTACGCACACGGATGTGCTTCCCATCCAGGGCTCCTATACAATTTGGAAACTGGCATTGCTCCTCAAATCCCCTGGCAATCCTCATCTAGTCTTCCATCTTTGGCTCAGGCATGACCACTTGATGTAGTCTGTCCCAGAGTTGTGAGCATGTATCACGAACAATGCCAGATATTGTGGATCTCCCAATCAAAAACTCCAGATGGAGTGCGGCATATGAAATACCAGTAGTTAGGAACCTACAAGTAAACAAATGTAGAGAGAAAATCATTACACAAGCCCAAAGGTTTCACAAATGCAGTATACATCACCATAAAAGGATTTAATTTCCTAACAATCCTAATTTTACACAAGTCAAAGGTCTATGTGATTGTGACATACACATCATTGTTCTGGTACTTCGAGCTGATATATGGGATATATTATGAGGATATTTAAGCAACAGCCATAAGGGAAAAGGCAAACTTGTGGGAAAACACATCATCAACAGACAGTATGTAGGTGAGGAATACATACCATAAGGTATGGAGAAGTCGCTCCTCTGCAGAGATAGCTTTGCGCATCCTGGTGTCCTGGTAGGTGATCCCAGGGCGCACGATCTCCAACAAAACATCAAATGTGGCAATGGTCATCCGACAATAGAGAAAAAACTTGTCAGGATCAGTCCGCAGAGATGCATAAAGGCGGTGAAAATGGCCTTTAGTGAGGCGTTGCCTCAAATGCTGATGCACCCACATTCGTCTGGTCCTCCGCGGAGCAACGATCACTGGGTATGGCTGCCCAAAGCGTTGGGACAAAACACAGTTGTACAGAACTCGATCAGTTGGGGTGAACTGAAGAGTGTCAGACATTTTGGCAACCAAGAAGCAGTACTCCAACACAAGCACAGCACAAAAATGGCCAGATTGGGGGCTGGCACCTGATGCTGAGCCAATAAATAGCCTTGCTGATGATGGTTTGAATGATTTTCAGGCCTAAAAACCGTTAAATGTCCATTTTGCAAGGCTGCGAGAAAAAAACGCATAACGGTTGCCATAACGGATTGCATACGGATGCTTACATGCGCAAAATACGCAGCCACACCCTGACAACGGATGAAATACGAATTACTGTGCTGGGAACATTTTGGCGTATTACGGCCGTACAATGCGGTCCGTATTTTTATACGTTGAGTGTGACGCCGGCCTTATACTTACAGTTTGGAGTACACTGCCTGTGCAGACTCTTCTCAAAGAGATTCTGACGTTCTCTCTTCAACTTCAAGACACATCCAGTCTGTGCAGCCTCCCCATTAGACTAACTTAAATGATTACTTAGCTTATTTATATGCAGAGCTAGCCAGGTGTACTAATCAAAGCCAGCACACCTAGAATTTAACCCCAGCTTAGCTGGCATACAATATACAATAGTCTGTGTCTCCTATGTGATGTACAGTATATACTCCAGGCCCCCAACTGCTTGTATTCTATAAATGTAACATGAGCAGAGACGGGCGGTCACGTGGATGTTCGGGCCCGGCGGGTTCAGCTGAACAGTTACAAAAAGTTCGGGTTCGGGTACCAGAACAGTACCAGACCATATTCACTTGAATAAGAGCCCGAACATCCAGTGTTTTCCACGCCGTCATGTACATGACAGTGCAGCAAATACAGCTTCTGATCGGTGGTAAAATCATCACCGCCGGTCAGACAGCCGCGGTTCCCACAGTCATTCGAGCACAGAGCTGTGATCACTGCTGTTGGCTGCTGGAACTTCTGCTCCCATCAGCCGACGCCTGCTGGGTTACTATATATTTTTAATAATCCGCCAGGCAAAACTCAGAACTGAGGGCTGCAACCCTCAGCTGTCAGCTTCAGCCCTCAGCTGTCAGATTCAGCAAGGTTGGTTATCAAGAATAGAGGGGTCCCCACTCCTATTTTTTAATTATTTAACTCCTTAACCCCTTAACTGTCCCACTAGTTAACTCCTTTAGTGAACCCCTTAAAAAAAAGGCAAAAAAACAATGCTTTATCATCATAACGCGGAACAAAAAGTGGAATAACATGCGATCAAAAAGACAGATATAAATAAACATGGTACCACTGAAAACATCATCTTGTCCCACAAAAAACGAGCTGACATACAGCATCATCAGCAAAAAAATAAAAGTTATAGCTCGCAGAATAAAGCGATGCAAAAATAATTATTTTTTATATAAAATTGTTTTTATTGTATAAAAGCGCCAAAACATAAAAAAAAAAATGATATAAATGAGGTATCGCTGTAATCATACTGACCCGAAGAATAAAACTGCTTTATCAATTTTACCACACGCGTACCGGTGTAAACGCCCCCCCAAAAGAAATTCAAGAATTGCTGGTTTTTGTTCATTCTGCCTCCCAAAAATCTGAATAAAAAGCTCTCAAAAAATGTCATGTGCCCAAAAATGGTACCAATAAAAACGTCAACTCCTCCCGCAAAAAATAAGACCTCACATGACTCTGTGGGCCAAAATAAGGAAAAAATTATAGCTCTCAAAATGTGGCGATGCAAAAACTATTTTTTGCAATAAAAAGCGTCTTTTAGCGTGACAGCTGCCAATCATAAAACCCGCTATAAATAGTAAATAAAAACCCCCTTTATCACCCTCTTAGTTAGGGAAAAATAATAAAATTTAAAAAATGTATTTCCATTTTCCGGGTTAGGGTTTGGGCTAAAGTTAGGATTAGGGTTAGGGTTTGGATTATGGTTAGGGGTGTGTTAGGGTTACGTTTGTGGTTAGGGTTATGGTTAGGGGTGGGACTAGGATTAGGGGTGTTTTGGGGTTAGGGTTGGAGTTAGAATTAGGGGGGTTTCCACTGTTTAGGCACATCAGGGGCTCTCCAAACGTGACATGGGGTCTGATCTCAAATCCAGCCAATTCTGCGTTGAAAAAGTCAAACGGTGCTCCTTCCTTTCAGTACTACAGTAGATTACCCCCACGTATGGGGTATCAGCGTAATCAGGACAAATTGCACAATAACTCTTAGGCCCAATCTCTTCTGATACCCTTGGGAAAATAAAAAATTGGGGGTGAAAATATCATTTTTGTGGAAAAAAATATGATTTTTTTATTTTTATGGCCCTACGTTATAAACTTCTGTGAAGCGCTTGGAGGTTCAAAGTTCTGTCCACACATCTAGATAAGTTCCTTGGGGGGTCTAGTTTCCAAAATGGGGTCACTTGTGGGGGTTTCCACTGTTTAGGCACATCAGGGGCTCTCCAAACACGACATGACACCTGCAGACCATTCCATCAAAGTCTGCATTGCAAACCGTCACTACTTCTCTTCCGAGCCCTGACATGTGCCCACAGAGTAGTTTTCTCCCACATATGGGGTATCAGCATACTCAGGACAAATTGGACAACAACCTTTGGTGTCCAATTTCTCCTGTTACCCTCGGGAAAATATAAAATTGGGGACTAATAGATCATGTTTGTGGAAAAAATATGATTTT
The DNA here is from genome assembly GCA_033576555.1 of Oophaga sylvatica. Lineage (NCBI taxonomy): Eukaryota > Metazoa > Chordata > Amphibia > Anura > Dendrobatidae > Oophaga > Oophaga sylvatica. The sequence goes on from JARQOD010000002.1 coordinate 428,639,138, forward strand.
TTTATTTTCACGCTCGGGCGTTATAAACTTTAGCGAAACACCTGGAGTTCCTTGAGGGGTTTAGTCTCCAAAATGGTGTCATTTTTGGGGGGTTTCCATTGTTTAGGCACATCAGGGGGTCTCCAAACACAACATGGCGTCCAGCCAATTCTGCGTTGAAAAAGTCAAATGGCGCTTCTTCCCTTCCGAGCTCTGCCATGCACCCAAACAGTGGTTTACCCCCACATATCAAGTATCAGCGTACTCAGGACAAATTGAACAATAACTTTTGGGTTCTTGTTACCCTTGGGAAAATAAAAATTGCGGTGAAAAGATCATTTTTGTGGAAAAAATATGATTTTTTAATTTTACGGCTCTACGTTATAAACTTGTGCGAAGCACTTGGTGGTTCAAAGTGCTCACCACAGATCTAGATAAGTTCCATAGGGGGTCTAGTTTTTAAAATGGGGTCACTTGTGGGGGGTTTCCACTGTTTAGGCACATCAGGGGGTCTCCAATTGCAATATGGCGTCCAATCTCAATTCCAGCCAATTTTGGTTTGAAAAAGTCAAATGGCGCTCCTTCCCTTCCGAGCTCTGCCGTGCGCCCAAACAGTGGTTCCCCCAACATATGAGGTATCAGTGTACTCAGGACAAATTGGAAAACAACTTTTCTGGTCCAATTTCTCCTGTTACCCTTGGGAAAATAAAAAATTGGTGACTAAAAGATTTTTTTTGTGGGAAAAAAATAGGATTTCTTATATTCATGCCAGGGCATTATAAACTTCTGTGAAGCACTTGAGGATTTAAAGTGCTCACCACAGATCTAGATAAGTTCCTTAGGGGGTCTAGTTTCCAAAATGGGGTCACTTGTGAGCGTTTCCACTGTTTAAGCACATCAGGGGCTCTGTAAACTGAACATGACACTCATCAAAGTCTGCATTCCAAAACATCATTACTTCCTTTCGAAGCCCTGCCGTGCGCCCAAACAGTTTCCCACCCCCCACATATGGGGTATCAGCATACTCGGGACAAATTGAACAACTTTTGGGGTCCAATTTCCTTGGGAAAAATCAAAAATTGAGGACTGAAAAATCATTTTTGAGGATTTTTTTTTCCACACCCAGGCATTATAAACTTTAGTGAAACACTTTGGGGTTCAAAGTACCCACAGCAGATCTAGATAAGCTCTTTAGGGGGTCTAGTTTCCAAAATTGTGTCACTTGTGGGGGGGGGTTTCTACTGTTTAGGCACATCAGGGGCTCTCCAAACGTGACATGGCGTCCAATCTCACTCATTTTCAGCCAATTTTGGTTTGAAAAAGTCAAACGGCGCTACTTCAATTCCGAGCCCTGCCATGCGCCCAGACAGTGGTTTATCCCTACATATGGGGTATCGGCGCACTCAGGAGAAATTGCACAACAACTTTTTTTGTCCATTTTCTCCTTTTACCCTTGTGAAAATATTTTTTTTTTTGTAAAAGGTCATTTTTGTGACTAAAAAGTTAAATGTTCATTTTTTCCTTCCATGTTGCTTCAGCTCCTGTGAAGCACCTGAAGGGCTAATAAACTTATGAGTACCTTTAGGGGTGTAGTTTTTAGAATGGTGTCACTTTTGGGTATTTTCTGCCATATAGACCCCTCAAAGTGACTTCAAATGTGAGGTGGTCCCTAAAAAAAATGATTTTGTTAATTTTTTTGAAAAATGAGAAATCGCTGGTCAACTTTTAACCCTTAGAACTTCCTAACAAAAAAAATTTGGTTCCAAAATTTTGCTGATGTAAAGTAGACATGTGGAAAATGCTATTTAGTAACTATTTTGAGTGACACATTTCTCTGTTTTAAAGGGAATAAAAATTCAAAGTTTGAAAATTGCTAAATTTTCTACATTTTCACCATATTCTGTTTTTTTCATAAATAAACGCAAGTTATATCGAATAAATTTTACCACTATCATGAAGTACAATATGTCACGAGAAAACATTCTCAGAATTGTGACGATCCGTTGAAGCGTTTCAGAGTTATAAACTCATAAAGAGACAGCGGTCACAATTGTAAAAATTGGCCTCGGTCATTAACGTGCAAACCACCCTTGGGGGTTAAGGGGTTAATGACCAGAGGTATTTTTGGTTTTGCATTTTCATTTTTTGCTCCTATTCTTCCCAGAGCCATAACTTTTTTATTTTTTTGTTAAAATGGCCATGTGAGGGCTTGTTTTTTGTGGGACAAGTTGAACTTTTGATTGACACCATTTGTTTTACCATGTTGTGTTCTCGAAAACAGAAAAAAAATTCCAAGTGCGGTGAAATTGCAAAAAGTGCAATCCCACACATTTTCTCGTTTGGTTTTTTACTGGGCTCACTAAATGCTACAACTGACCTGCTATTATGATTTTTCAGGTCATTTTGAGTTCATAGACACCAAACATGTTAAAGTTCTTATTTATCTAAGTGGTGAAAAAAAATCCCAAACGCTGCTAAGAAAAAAAAGAAAAATTACGCCATTTTCTGATACCCGTCGCATCTCCATTTTTCGTAATCTCGGTTGGGTGAGGGCTTATTATTTGTGCGACGAGTTTATGTTTTTAACCCCTTCACCCCAAGGGTGGTTTGCACGTTAATGACAGGGCCAATTTTTACAATTCTGACCACTGTCTCTTTATGAGGTTATAACTCTGGAACGCTTCAAAGGATCTTGGCGATTCTAAGAATGTTTTCTCGTGACATATTGTACTTCACGTTAGTGGTAAAATTTCTTCGATATAACTTGCATTTATTTTTGAAAAAAATGCAAATATGGCAAAAATTTAGAAAATTTTGTAATTTTCATACTTTGAATTTTTATTCCCCTAAAGCAGAGAAATATGTCACACAAAATAGTTAAGAAATAACATTTCCCACATGTCTACTTTACATCAGCACAATTTTGGAACCAAAATTTTTTTTGCTAGGAAATTATAAGGGTTAAAAGTTGACCAGCGATTTCTCATTTTACAACAAAATTTACAAAGCCATTTTTTTAGGGACCACCTCACATTTGAAGTCAATTTGAGGGGTCTATATGGCAGAAAATACCCAAAAGTGACACTATTCTAAAAACTGCACCCCTCAAGGTACTCAAAACCACATTCAAGAAGTTTATTAACCCTTCAGGTGCTTCACAGGAGCTGAAGCAACATGGAAGGAAAAAATTTATATTTAACTTTTTAGTCAAAAAATGATCTTTCACAAACTTTGTTTTATTTTCACAAGGGTAAAAGGAGAAAATGGACAGAAAAAGTTGTTGTGCAATTTCTCCTGAGTACGATAATACCCCATATGTTGGGGAAAACCACTGTTTGGGCACACGGCAGAGCTCGTAAGGGAAGGAGCGCCGTTTGACTTTTTCAAACCAAAATTGGCTGGAAATGAGTGAGATTGGACGCCATGTCGCGTTTGGAGAGCCTGTGATGAGCCTAAACAGTGGAAACCCCCCACAAGTGACACCATTTTGTAAACTAGACCCCTATGGAACTTAGCTAGATCTGTTGTGAGCACTTTGAACCCCCAAGTGTTTCACAAAAGTTTATAATGCCTGAGTGTGAAAAAAAAAACAATTTTCCACAAAAATGATTTTTTTAGTCCCCAATTTTTGATCTTTCCCAAGGAAATTGGACCCCAAAAGTTGTTGTCCAATTTGTCCTGAGTACGCTGATACCCCATATGTGGGGGAGGGAAGCTGTTTGGGCGCACGGCAGGGCTTGGAAAGGAAGTAATAGCGTTTTGGAATGCAGACGTTGATGGGGGTCATGTTCCGTTTGCAGTGCCCCAGATGAGCCTAAACAGTGGAAACCCCCCCACAAGTGACACCATTTTGGAAAATAGACCCCCTAAGGAACTTATCTAGATCTGTGGTGAGCACTTTGAACCCCCAAGTGCTTCGCACAAGTTTATAATGCCCGGGCATGAAAATAAAAAATCCTATTTTTTTCCCACAAAAATTATCTATTAGACACCAATTTTTTATTTTCCCAAGGGTAACAGGAGAAATTGGACCACAAAAGTTGTTGTCCAATTTGTCCTGAGTACGCTGATATCCCATATATGGGGGGGAACCACTGTTTGGGCGCACGGCAGAGCTCTGAAGGGAAGGAGCACCATTTGACTTTTTCCAAACAAAATTGACTGGAATTGAGAATGGACACCATGTTGCATTTGGAGAGCCCCTGATGTGCCTAAACAGTGGAAACCCCCCACAAGTGACCCCATTTTGAAAACTAGACCCCCTAAGGAACTTATCTAGATCTGTGGTGAGCAATTTGAACCCCCAAGTGCTTCACACAAGTTTATAACGTAGAGCCGTAAAATTAAAAATCAATTTTTTTCCACAAAAATGATCTTTTCACCCCAATTTTTATTTTCCCAAGGGTAACAAGAATCCAAAAGTTATTGTGCAATTTGTCCTGAGTGCGCTGATACCCCATATGTGGGGGTAAACCACTGCTTGGGTGCATGGCAGAGCTTGGAAGGAAAGGAGCGCCGTTTGACTTTTTCAATGCAGAATTGGCTGGACGCCATGTCGTGTTTGGAGAGCTCCTGATCTGCCTAAACAGTGGAAACCCCCGAAAAATGACACCATTTTGGAAACTAGACCCCTCAAGGAACTTATCTAGATGTGTGGTGAGAACTTTGAACCCCCAGGTGTTTCACTAAAGGTTATAACGCCCAAGCATGAAAATAAAAAAATCATATTTTTTCCACAAACATGATCTTTTAGTTCCCAACTTTTTATTTTCCCAAGGGTAACAGGAGAAACTGGACCCCAAAAGTTGTTGTCCAATTTGTCCTGAGTACGCTGATACCCAATATGTGGGAGAAAACTACTGTATAGGCACACGACGGGGCTCGGAAGGAAGTAGTGACATTTTGGATTGCAGACTTTGATGGAATGGTCTGTGGGCGTCATGTCGCATTTGGAGAGCCCCTGATGTGCCTAAACAGTGGAAACCCCCCACAAGTGACCCCATTTTGGAAAATAGACCCCACAAGGAACTTATCTAGATGTGTGTTGAGCACTTTGAACCCCAAAGTGCTTCACAGAAGTTTATGACGTACAGCCGTAAAAATAAAAAATCTTTTTTTACAAAAATGATTTTTTCGCCCCCAATATTTTATTTTCACAAGGTAACAGGAGAAATTGGACCCCAAAAGTTCACCAATATACCATATGTTGCATGGACACTGAAGCAAATAAATTACATGATCTGAATTACATGTAAAATAATGCTTTATTTCATATTTCTTATCTGTACGTGAATCAATAAAAGTTCTCCCTTTCAACATCAATGAGCGGTTCACACATATGACAGACACGGAAAACAACCTTTTCTCTCCACACCAGTAAGTGACATCTGCTGTCTTTTTTTAAAAGTCCCTATATCTGAACTAATCACATAGTCCTTAATGCTTCTATTTCTCTTCTAGGAGAACAACGGTGGTTTTTGAAAAAATTCAACATTAGGAAGACATTTTCCAAGCATCCCCCTGTGTCTGTGGATTATACTTGCTATATTTTTACTCTCCTCTGTATATTTGGAAACAAATGGAATCCGTGACATTTTTTTCTCAGGTTCTTATTCAATAAAACTATTCTTTCCTGATCCTTAACCCTCTCTTTACAATGACTCAATAAATCCTGCGGGTATCCTCTGGATCTAAATTTATTCACCAACAAATCCATTGTTTCATCCACATTTACATTCTCATCCACAATCCTACGAACCCTTAACAGTTGGCTTAGTGGGATAGACCTCAACATATTCCGTGGGTGTTGACTATTATATAGCAATAGATTATTTCTATCCGTTTCCTTTATATACAAATTTGTATTTAATTTCCCATTATTTTGTGTAACCAAGACATCCAAAAATTTTACACTCACTCTCGATAATATCAAAGTGAATTTCATGGTACTGTCGTCGCTGTTATCTTGTTAACCCTTTCCTCCTCGGAATGTGGTACCAGAGAGAATAAGACACAAACCAAAGTGTGCGTCAATAGACTCTATAGTTTATTGCTAACAAAGGGGCTTATATACACCCCTGAAGCAGGAAGCGGAATTACCATATATGGCATATATAACATACTGTTTTTTCTTTTTTTTTTTTTTTAACCAAACTTTCCATCCTTGCTTTAGCCCCTGATTTCGGCTCCTAGCACAGAGTATCTCTTTAGCTCAGGGGGAGTATTATCAAGGAAGGAACATTCTTTTCTTATCTTCCCTTCTGCTATGCCTCAGCTTCCCAAGGCCTTGAGAAGAAATGCTGAATTAACTCTAACATCCCCTCCTTTTTTTCCTTCATTTGATCAATACACATCTTCATACCTCCTCTTTGTCCTAGTACATCGTCTAATACACATCAAACAAATTTTAAAAACTAAATAGATAGCAAGACATATCAATAAAACCTGTAGGCCAGCTTGTATTATCCCAGTCAGCCATCCCCCTATGCCTTTGAACCAATTTGCGGGGTTAAGAAAGGAGAAAGTATTTGCCCACCATGAATCTTGATTCTTCAGATTTGCCTCATCATATAGTTTCCTTAACTTTATGACATCCTCTAGCTTATGTTTAAGGGTTAAAACACTAAATTATCAATATAATGGCAACATGCAGGTCCAATAATCTGGCACATCCCTCCTTGAGCTGCAGTCAGGTAATCTAACACGAGGGTATGTTGGTTAGTAACAATAATTAGCTGGTTCTGTACTGCAAGGGACCCATTGAGGATATCTAAAATATCCCATATTTGATCATCTAGGTAATCTGTGGATTCTACCAACTTATCCCACGTCTGAGTTATCATAGGGTAGATGAATAATGCACTGAAAAATTTATTTGTCATCCCCATCTCCACTATGTGTGGTCTCCCATTTGGGCGAGGTCTATTGTCTGCAGATCGTTTATGTAGTGTATATTTTGGAATAGACAATGGATCTAATCTATCTGGAGTGATGAGATAGGTGGCTGGTGTCAATCTAGCTAGGGTGCATTTCCCGGTGACTCCTACTGGAAGCCACTTAAATGCCCTGTCCCCACATACCCAATACATTGATGGTGGAAGGTTCCATATAGCTGAATGCTGTAATACTAATCGGTGTGCCAAATCTATAAACTTTGAAATATTACTCATCATACACCATCCGGGCTTTTGTCCTAGTGGGGAGCAGTATCCTGCGGTAGGTTCTCCGCAGGTGGGAGTGTTCTTCTGATACCCTTCATCTGTATTACACCTCAGGTTACCTGGTTTGTTAGCACAAGTTTCATTATTTCCATTCTCAAAGAAAACATTATTTTCCCATCTATCAGTGTGTAGATATCGTTCTAATAGGGAGGGTTTGAAAGCATCTAAGCTTCCTGTAGTGACCCCAAAACGTATCTTTAACCCCTGTGTCGGTATTTCTCCCAAAGAGGTTATGCTAGTTCTATTTCTGGGTACCCATGCCCCACCTTTAAAAGATAGATACAGTCTTGGAATTATCTGCCCTGTTAGATTTCCCTGCCACCATGGAAAATCAGTCCAACCCACTACCGGTATTCCTACCGTAGTGTTCCAAAGTTTTTGAGTGGCATTGTTGCTTAATGTGTCTGCACAGTTACCCCAAGAGTTAATTTCTTCCCACGAGACTGGGACTGCAAGAAATGGTAGACTGGTGGATGTCACCGGCGATGTGTACAAATCCAACAGTTTGCAACATTTTGGTTTTGTTCTTTCAGTCCATCCACTAAAGCTAAGTGGTGTCTAATGAATCTGTTATCATCTCCATCTACACGGCTAAGTCTGTTCCAAGCATCCGTTACTGCAAGGATGCAAGCAAATGTCATTAGTAGCATCATTCCTCTTCTGGAGGCTCTCCAAGGATCTTCTTACAATGCGATGCGTGGATCCAAGTTTCCTTGCCTTGTAGCTTGACTGCGGTACTTGTCGTCAGTAGAACTTGAAAAGGTCCATCAAATCTCGGATCCAGACTCTTTCTCACGTGTCTTTTAATGACTACCCAGTCTCCGGGCTGCAGGCTGTGACTCCCAGGATCCTGGTTCGGATCTGGAAGAGAACTGAAGACATTATCATGTACTTTCTTAAGTCTTTTATGCAAATCCCTTACATATGAGCTTAATACATGATTACTCATCTCCAGTGCTTGGGGAAAGAAACATCCTAAGCTAGGCACTTTGCCAAATAGTACTTCATACGGAGAAAGTCCAGTTTTTCTATTTGGAGTGTACCTTACTGAGTATAGGGCTAATGGTAAACATTCAGGCCAAGATTTCCCTGTTTCAGCCATGGCCTTTTGGATTTTTAACTTCAATGTCCCATTTAGTCTTTCTACTTTTCCACTGCTTTGTGGATGATATGGGGTATGAAAAGCTTGTTGAATTCCCAGAGCTGTCAAGACTTCATTCATTATTTCACCTGTGAAATGTGTACCTCTGTCACTTTCGATCACCTCTGGTACTCCATACCTGCACACCACCTCCGCAAGCAGCTTCTTTGCGGTTGCCGCAGCCGTAGCCTTGGCAATCGGGAAAGCCTCCGGCCAACCTGAGAATAAATCAATACAGACCAACACGTATTCCCATGATCCTGATTTTGGCAGCTGAATATAATCAATCTGCAGTCTCTGGAAAGGATAGAGGGGCCGAGGGGTGTGTTTGGGTGGTGTCTTGACTACCCTTCCCTGATTATGTGTAGCACATACCATGCATCCCTGGATCAAACCTTCTATACAGGTGGAAAAACCTGGTGCCACCCAATGCTTCTGCATCACGCTCATTACAGCAGTTTTGGACTGGTGGGTTGGCCCATGTAACATCTGGGCGACCGCAGGGTACAACGCCTTGGAAGGCATCGACGCATCCCTCTTCCCCATACCCCATTTGCTTCATTCAGACATGCACCTTCTTTTTGCCACTTTTCTACTTCCTCCTGGCGCACCTGAGCCTGCATCTGGGATAAGGCATCCTCCGACACAAAGGGATTTTTGGGAGCGCTTACCTGGTGCATCGTTACCCCTTGGAGTGGTCTACTGGCTGCTGTTTTTGCTGCTGCATCGGCCATTGCGTTTCCTTTACTCACCTGATCAGTGCGTCTGGTATGTGCTTTAACTTTTATGACAGCTACCTCTTTTGGTAATTGTAATGCATCAATTAACTGCTGGACTGCGTCAGCATTTTTAATGGGATGTCCTGCTGCCATCAGGAATCCTCTAGATTTCCAAATTGGACCAAAATCATGAGCTATACCGAATGCGTATCTAGAATCTGTATAGATGTTAACAATTCTACCTTCAGCTATCTTACAGGCCTCGGTCAGAGCCTTAAGTTCAGCCTCCTGGGCCGACTGATGTGGGAGCATTGGTTCTGCTTTGATCACTGCATTCAGGGAGACGATGGCATACCCGGTGTGGAAGGTACCTGAGTCATCTTGGTGGCGAGATCCATCTACAAAAAATTCAAAATCAGCATTAAGTCTTTCAGTTTCAAACACTGTGGGTAGACCTGCTGTTTCTTGTGCCATAAGCTGAACACAGTCATGAGGAATCTCCTCTCTTGGATCTTCTTTGTACAATACCGTACCTGACCCCTCCTTTAGATCCGAGAGAGGTAACAACGTGGCAGGATTAAGTGTGGTACATCTCTGCAAAGAAACATTTGGAGGCATTAAAAGTGCACATTGCAATCGAAGGTGACGTGCAGCTGAAAGGTGTGCCGGTTGCACCTGGTTCAGTATGGTATATACATCATGAGGTGTAAGTACTGTCAGTGGATGATCAAGAACGATATCTGACGATTTGTGAAGCAATAGTCCTACAGCATGTACTGCCCGTACACAGGACGGGGCACCTCTAGCCACTGCATCTAGTCTTCCACTGAAATAGGCTACAGGCCTTTGATTGTCACCATGTAACTGAGTCAATACCCCTGCCGCGTGTCCCTGCTGTTCGTGGAGATACAGGGTGAATGGTAGTTCATAGTTGGGGGTTCCTAGCGCTGGAGCTGCCACAATCCTGTTTTTGAGAGAATAAAAACAGTCTATACCTTCAGGAGTTAGTTTAAAAGGCACAATGGTGATACAGTCATAGAGAGGTTGCATGAGGATTGATACAGCATGAATCCACTGCCTGCAATAGGAAACCAGTCCAAGAAATGTCCTAAGAGCGGCAACATTAACAGGCATAGGAAAGTTCTGTACAGCTTCTTTGCGAGCGCTGGTCAGATGTCGCGCCCCTGGTGTAATGCAATGTCCCAAAAAGATAACTGAAGATTTACAAAATTGCAGTTTATCCTTTGACGCTTTACATCCAGATTGGTACAGAAACAACATGAGTGATATCGTTGCACTGCGGCACTGTTTCCTGGAGGGGGCACAAATCAGTAAGTCATCAACATATTGCAGAACAACTACTTTTGGCATTTTCCATCTTTCCAGTATCTCTTGCAGACTGGCAGTATACATAGTGGGTGAATTTTGGGCACCCTGGGGCAAAACAGTCCACGTATACTGGTTCCCTTGAAATGTAAAGGCAAACAAATACTGGCAGTCAGGGTGCAATGGGACACTAAAAAATGCGTTTGCCAAGTCAATCACTGAAAAACAAAGAGCACCAGCCGGGATCTGAGACAGAAGGGTGTGAGGATTTGGAACAACTGGTGTGAGGAGCTCTGTAGCTTTGTTCACTAACCGGAGATCATGGACCATTCTGTACGCTGCTGGCTGCCCCGGTGCTGTTTTCTTTTTAACTGGGAACAGAGGGGTGTAAGAGGGGACTGGTCTTAACTAAAACACCAATTGCTACCAGTTTCTGTATCTGCTGAGCAATAGCCGTTCTTGAGCTGAACTAAGAGGATACTGTCTCTGTTGGGGCAGAATTGCACCTGGCTTTAATTTGACCATGACTGGCTGCACCCTTAATCTGCCCACATCTGTTTTATCTGAAGCCCAGAAATCATGCGGTATCACACCTTCTAACATTGAAGGAAATTCATTTGTGTCCTCTATACTAGCAACGTCTAACGACATGATTTTACAAAGAGTGCTCGGCTTTAATCCTGGTGTCATAGTGACAGTCCCATCAGGATGATACTCAATATGTGCTTGCAATTGAGACAATACATCACATCCTAAAAGATTACATTGACCCCGCGGTGATACCATTAACTGTGTGTGTACAGTGGTTCCTTGAATTTGCAGGGGAATCTTTTTAGTGACGGGGAGCAGGATAGATGGAGAGTTATAAGGAGTCGCTATAACATGGTGGGAGAAATCACTTTTCCCAAATGGCCAGTCCTCTTCTGTAATTACTGAATTGTCTGCCCCCGTGTCCACTTGGAACTCAACCTCATGTCCCCCTGGTAGGTTCACCTGCACTGTGCAATTAGGAGTGGGGGGTAGGGAGACAAGGGGGTTCATGTGCAAGCTACCATTATCCTATGGGAGCGACCCTAATTGGTCTTGGGGCCTCCTGCAGGCGGGTCATTTGCATATGGATTAGTTGGACAGGCTGGATATGGATTAGTTCTGCAATCTCTCCTGAAATGTCCTGGTTTCTTGCACCCGTAGCACAATTTCTGTCCATCTCCTGGCACTCGTCTCCTCTCCCTGTTGTTTGCAGGACGAGTACCTACAGCATGTATCCTTGCTCCTCTTTTAGCCTGCGCTAAATCATGTTGTGCCCCCTGTGCTATTCTGGCTAGATCCTCTGCTTTTACTGATCTCCAATCAGGTCTACTTACCTTCACTTTCTCTGCCACTTCCTTTTTTAACCCATTCATATAAGCACTAGCCAGTACTCTCTCACTAGTCTTGTTTTCTGGGACAAAACCCATTTCCACCCAAGTTTTTCTTAGAGCCCAGAAATAATCTTTTGGCTCTTCCCCTTTTCCCTGTACTCTGTCTTCTAGTGTAACTTCCTTTTCTGCTTGTCTATCTTTACATGCTTTTTTCAACGCTTCTGTAAACATAACCCCTGCTGCTGCGTCATTGACCTCTGCATCATCAGGTCCGTTCCTACCGACATAACACTTGTATGTCTAATCTATCAGTCTATCGTATCTGGCTTCATATGCCAATTTCCCTTTTATAAGTGCTTCTAGATCCTGTCTAGTTGCTTTATATGTATCCTGCATTGTAGCTAACATTCTAGCGAACCCCATTGGTGACTGTGAAGGGTCCGGGAGTTGCGTTATTAGAGCCAACTGCTCTGAAGGGCTCCATGGTCTGTATAACACTGCTGTCCGGGGGGCGCCTTGAGCTACTCCGCCCTCCACTCCTCCTGCAGCACCCAGGGTACCAGGTACCATTACTGTCCTCATTGGAAATAGATTGGCCGGGGGAGGTCTGGGTCCACCGCAACTTACACAGACATCTACCGTCAGGGGATTTTGCTGTCCACACCTGGGGCAGACTCAACAGTTTGGTTCATGGGAAGTCTGTGGGAAGGTCTGATACTGGGGTGGAGGTAACGTAGGGGGCAAACAGGAGGGCAAATCAGTCATCCCTGTTTTTGTCAGTCTGTAATGTCCGTCTCCCAATTCTTCAGTCTTGCCCTCTAAGTAATCACACGCACTCATCCACAGGTTCACTGTTTTCAACAGTCCTTTGTCTCTCAACCATCCATGATGTGAGTTATAGAACCTTTTCCATTTATCACTGTTCAATTCTCCGTTTTCACTCATGCCTGCTTTACACAATACTTTGTCAATGCCTATCAAAGCTTGCTTCCCTTCTCTGCGCACAACTAAATCTTTAGCAGAAATGCCTTCCTTGGCATTTTGGTTCCCCATTTTTATATCTCCTCACCTAGAAGAGATTCTCTTGTCACCAAGACAAGTTTGTCACCAAGACTCTGTCACCAAGACAATTGCGTCACTTAGACAATGGGCCACAAAGGTTTCTGAACCATTCCACTGCTCGCTTTCCAAGATTTGTACGCCAACCAAATAAACAATCCAATCACACCAACACCAAGACAAAACCACAACACAATCATTGGATCCATACTGTCATTATTCAAAGGAGGAAAGGCAGGACTGACAATTAATCTGAAGGTCTACTGGTTCAAAGGGACCTGAGCCAGGAATACCTGTGATTTACCTGGAAAGCTGACCGCTCGGGGAAGAGGGAGTCCACTATACAGTGATATAGATTTTAGGTAGAATATAATAAGTATTCTTACCCCAGCGCTGTATGTATATCACCAACAGAAGGCTCCGCTCATCCCACGTCTCCGGACCGGTCAGGCTTCCTCAGAATAGAATAACTCAGTCCCCTGGTCGGGCGCCAGTTGTCGTCGCTGTTATCTTGTTAACCCTTTCCTCCTCGGAATGTGGTACCAGAGAGAATAAGACACAAACCAAAGTGTGCGTCAATAGACTCTATAGTTTATTGCTAACAAAGGGGCTTATATACACCCCTGAAGCAGGAAGCGGAATTACCATATATGGCAGTTAATACAACTTATCATTAAAGCACGTAACATACTGTTTTTTCTTTTTTTTTTTTAACCAAACTTTCCATCCTTGCTTTAGCCCCTGATTTCGGCTCCTAGCACAGAGTATCTCTTTAGCTCAGGGGGAGTATTATCAAGGAAGGAACATTCTTTTCTTATCTTCCCTTCTGCTATGCCTCAGCTTCCCAAGGCCTTGAGAAGAAATGCTGAATTAACTCTAACAGTACCATCAATTTCATTCAAAAAGTCATGAAACTCATTAAGTTTCCCCTCTGTTCCAGAACACAGGAGGAAGACATCATCTATGTATCTCCACCACTTCAGCACATGCTGAAAGTGGTGGGACACATAGAGAGGTCCTCCTCCAGGGTTTCCATCACAAGATTTGCGTACGCACGGGCCATATTGGCCCCCATAGCCGTACCATGTTTTTGCCAATAGTAGGTGTCGCCAAATAAAAAATATCTATTTCTCAAAATCAAGTTTAGAACATCAATTATAAAATTTTTTGTATCTTCAGACAAATTCTCTCCTGCCAATCTTTTTCTAACAGCCTCCACACCCATATCATGATCAATAGACGTATATAGTGAGACCACATCAAATGAGGCTAGTATCACATCACTTTCAAGTTGAACCCCCTTCAATTTATTCAAAAAATCTGTAGTGTCTTTTGTTAGGGTTCGAGTTCCCGCTGCTGCACAAGGGGAGTCTCGAACCGGTCCCGCTTCGGTCCCCCATTCATCTCCGGCCGCAGTGGAGCCTGCTCAGCAGAGACATCGGTCCCAGCGTTTGCCCATTCCAGTACTGTGCAGAGACTTGCTGCTGCCTCTCCTGGATCTGCTATTATAGCCAGTACTGGAGCAGACTCTTTGGGACGAAGTCCTGCGTTTCCCCTTCTGAGCATGCCCAGGGTAAGATCTCTCATTGGAGATCTGGGGTCACATGTTCAGGTACTGCAGCAGCTCCTATTGGTCCGCCAGGAAGGTCATGAAACTACATGTGTTTGGAACAGTTTCTCATTGGTCCTTGTTTCTGGCAGGTCCTGTAGCTGTTGCTATAAAAGGGTGGCATGGCTGGGCCGCCATGCGCTAATATCAATCATTATATGCTTAGCGCCAGTGTGGTCATGCATGTGTGTGGTTAGGGCCCGGCTGAAATAAGCCCCTAGAATACCGACTTAATCGGTGAGGAGTTTGGTATGCTAGCTGGTCAGGGTCGGTGTCCTAGATGCCCTAGATTGCCGGCATAACCGGTGAGTAGTTTGATTGCCGTATTCAGGGCCTGGCGTTCAGACGCCATAGATTGCGGGTGACTCCCGCGAGGACATTAGCGCATGATCACGTTCTATGTTCGCTTAGCTGTTCACTGTGTACCTGGGTGCCTGACAGGACACAGAATTTGTCTCAGCGGCTCTGTGACGTAACAGGGTTCGCTTTCAACGCTAGACAGCGCCCTTGCGTGTTTATTTTGCGACTCAGTTGTGTTAAGTGAGTTCGCACACATCGCCATATAGCGCTGCGGCACTCCTTCTAGCGGCTCTGTGGATTAACAGAGTTCGCATATATTGCCACAGCGCGTTACGGCGTTTATTTTGGCGACTCTGCGGGATAACAAAGTTCGCTTCTTGCGCCATTTTACTAGCAGCAGGCTCCGCCTGCACGGTGGACCCCGGGCTGCGAACGCACCTCTCCACATCTTATATTTGGTGCGTTCCGTAGACCCTAACATAATATTAGCGCCAGGGTCTGGCTAGTAAAATGGCGGATGAACAGCGTTTACAGCTGTACATCCAGCAGCTGGAGGGTAGGTTGGCGGCTCTTGAGCGCACAACCTCAGCTGTGGATGTTACCGCAGTCGCTGTTCAGGCTGCTAGCGTAGCTGCAGCCAGTTTGTCCTCTGCCACCTCTGTCCCTACATTGTCCCACCTCCCGCTTCCAGACAAGTTTGCTGGTGACAGCAAGCAATGTCGGGGATTCGTGAGTCAGTGCTCCATACACCTCGAGCTTCTGGCTGCACGTTTCCCCATGGATCGGGCACAAGTGGGCTTTGTGATAGCTCTTCTGTCGGGCAGAGCGTTGGAGTGGGCAACGCCGCTGTGGGAGCGCGACGACCGTGTGGTGCGGAGCGCTTCTCGTTTTCTGGAGGCTCTGAAAAAGGTTTTTCTAGGACCTCAGGTCACCCATGATATGGCGCTCAAACTGCTGGCAAGTACCCAGGGTTCGGCTTTGGTCAGCCATTTTACTGTCCAATTTCGGACTCTGGCCTCGGAATTAGAGTGGCCAGATAAAGTCCTCATTCCCGTGTTCTGGAGAGGACTGGCGGGTCATGTGAAAGACGCCTTGGCTACCAGGGAGATTCCTGCCACACTGGAGAAGCTTATCGCTATTTCCACCCGCGTCGACCTCCGTTTCCACGAGCGGAGGCTGGAACGTGCCCAGTGTAGGCAGAGTGTCCGTTGGCTCCTACCTTCGCCACCCCTCTGGAGTCGCCTGTTCAGGCGCCCGACCTTCAGGAGGTTGCTCCTGCAGGATCTAAATCTCGGGTCACTCGTCCATCCCCGATTTGTTATATTTGCCAGCAGCAGGGACATTTTACCAACCGATGTCCACAGCGGCTGAACAAATGGTCGCTCCCAGTAACCGTAGGAACAGGGTCACTGGACGCCATGAGTTTTGCCCCTAAAGTGCTCCTCAAGGGGATAAATACCCACGGTTCTACCACCCCACCCGTCAAGCTGTGTGTGGATTCTGGGGCAGAGGGGAATTTTATGTCATCCTCCTTTGCTTCTCGCCACACCATGCCTTTGGTGTTGCTGGCTGAACCAGTATCGGTACGGGTGTTGAACGGAGCAATTCTGCCCTCACAAATCACCCATCAGTCTGTCCCACTCACCTTGTCTATGACTCCTTCCCATCAGGAGAATATATCATTTTTTATCCTCCCTGAGGGTATAGATGAGGTTTTGTTGGGATTACCCTGGCTCCGCCACCACTCTCCCCATATTGAGTGGTCTTCAGGGAGAATTCTGGGTTGGGGTAATTTATGTAAAGGCAGATGCATTAGGGACAGCGTGCAGGTCAACACCACTGAGATACCCATAGACCTCTCTCCTCTTCCCAAGGTCTATTGGTCTTATGCCGACGTTTTCTCGAAGAAGGCTGCGGAGACTCTTCCGCCTCATCGCCCCTATGACTGTCCTATCGACCTCTTGCCTGGAGCTGAGCCTCCTAGAGGAAGGGTTTATCCCCTCTCTCTTCCTGAGACAGAGGCCATGTCCCAATATATTCAGGAGAACTTGGCAAGGGGATTCATTAGGAAGTCGGTGTCACCAGCGGGAGCGGGGTTCTTCTTTGTGCAGAAGAAGAACGGAGAATTACGTCCGTGCATTGATTATAGGGGTCTCAACGCTATCACCGTGAAAAATAAGTATCCTTTGCCGCTAATCTCTGAGCTCTTTGACAGGCTTCGGGGAGCAAGGGTATTTACTAAGCTAGACCTGCGGGGTGCGTATAACCTAATTCGCATCCGTGAGGGGGACGAATGGAAGACGGCATTTAACACCAGGGATGGGCATTATGAATATCTGGTAATGCCCTTTGGGCTCTGTAATGCCCCAGCTGTCTTCCAAGACTTTGTGAACGACATCTTCCGGGATATGTTGACCACCTCGGTGGTAGTCTATCTGGATGACATTCTCATCTTTTCTCCAGATATGGCCTCCCACCGGAGAGATGTCTGCAAGGTCTTCGACCTCTTGCGAGCAAATTCCCTATATGCGAAGTTGGAGAAGTGCATGTTTGAGCAGGAGTCTCTACCTTTCCTGGGCTATATCATCTCCACCCAGGGATTGGCTATGGATCCTACCAAACTACAGGCTGTGATGGATTGGCAAGAACCCCACTCCCTTAAGGCGGTGCAGCGCTTTATGGGGTTCATTAACTAGTATCGCCAATTCATTCCCCACTTCTCTACTTTGGTAGCTCCCTTGGTAGCCCTCACCAAGAAGGGAGCTAATCCCAAGTTGTGGTCAGAGGAGGTCACCAAGGCGTTCTCCTCCATCAAGTCGCATTTCGCCAGTGCTCCCATCTTACATCGCCCCGATGTCGATAAACCGTTTATCTTAGAGGTGGATGCCTCTTCTGTTGGTGCTGGAGCAGTCCTTTTTCAAAAGGATGCCAGGGTCGGAAGCATCCCTGCTTCTTCTTTTCCAAGACCTTTACACCAGCAGAGAGGAATTATTCCATCGGGGACAGGGAGTTACTGGCTATGAAGTTGGCCTTCTCCGAGTGGAGACATCTTCTGGAGGGGGCTCGCTTCCCTTCCAAGTATTCACGGACCACAAGAACTTGGTGTATTTGCAGACAGCCCAGCGGCTAAATTCCCGTCAGGCCAGATGGTCCTTGTTTTTCTCCCGGTTCCATTTCACCCTCCATTTCCTCTCCGGTGAGAAGAACATTCGCGCAGACGCTCTATCCCGCTCCGTGGTGTCCTCTGAGGAGGTGGAGGAGGAGCCTTGGCTTATTGTCCCCACAGAAAGCCTAAGAACGGTGGCACCGGTTTCGCTTGAGTCTGTGTCTCCGGGCAAGACTTTTGTGCCCACCAATTTGCGACCAGAAGTACTCTCTTGGGCACATTCGTCCAGGGTGGGTGGACATTTTGGGACAAAAAGGACTTCTGAGTTGCTGGCAAGGACATACTGGTGGCCGCATATGGCCCATGACGTCAGGGAATACGTTCAGGCGTGCGTCTCCTGCGCCAAGAATAAGTCCCCTCGACAACGGCCAGCTGGGTTACTTTTCCCTTTACCGGTGGCAGACAGGCCTTGAGAGATGGTCGGGATGGATTTTGTGGTGGGCTTACCCAAGTCTCGGGGCTGCACCATCATCTGGGTGATAACCGACCACTTCTCCAAAATGGTGCACTTAGTGCCGTTACCACGGTTACCGTCTGCACGGGCCTTGGCAGCATTATTCATTAGGCATATTTTCCGTCTACACGGTATGCCAGACAAAATTGTCAGTGATCAAGGTCCCCAGTTTGCGTCTCGGTTCTGGAGAGAGCTGTGTCGTTTACTCAGCATTAAGTTGAATCTCTCCTCTGCATACCATCCCGAGACGAATGGGTTGGTAGAGAGGGCCAACCAGACCTTGGTCACATACTTGCAACATTTTGTCTCTGCCAGGCAGGATGACTGGGCATCCTTGCTACCGTGGGCTGAGTTCGCTCTAAATAATGCTGTGGCTGACTCCACCGGACAGACCCCATTCCTCCTGAACTACGGTCAGCATCCGTGGGTACCAGTGCCCATGCCCGTGTCTTCCGCCGATTCCAGGGTGGCAGACTGGGCTGTGGAGGCACGGGACATTTGGGACTGCACCCAGGATGCCATTCAGGCCTCCAAAGAGAGGATGAGGTCTTCGGCCGATGCCCATCGGCGCCCCGCTCCTACATTTGCTCCGGGTGACCTAGTGTGGCTTTCTGCCCGAAACATCAGGCTACGTGTAGAGTCCACCAAGTTGGCACCTCGCTTTTTGGGCCCTTTTAAAGTTCTTGAGCAGGTGAACCCGGTGGTTTACCGCCTAGCCCTTCCACCTCGCCTTGGTATCACTGACACCTTTCACGTGTCCCTCCCGTGGTCATTTCCCGGTTTTCCGAGTCATCTGCCGGGACGTCGGGTTCATCTACCGACGATCATGAGGTGAACGCCATTGTTGGGTGCAAGGTGGTACGAGGCAAAAAATTTTATTTGGTGGATTGGAGGGGTTATGGGCCTGAGGATAGGTCCTGGGAGCCTGCCGAGCATGTTCACGCACCGCAGCTCATCGCTGCCTTTGAGCGCAGCGAGGCCCAAAGAAGGGGGGGCCATGTTAGGGTTTGAGTTCCTGCTGCTGCACAAGGGGAGTCTCGAACCGGTCCCGCTGCGGTCCCCCATTCATCTCCGGCCACAGTGGAGCCTGCTCAGCAGAGACGTCGGTCCCAGCGTCTTGCTTATTCCAGTACTGTGCAGAGACTTGCTGCTGCCTCTCCAGGATCTGCTATTATAGCCAGTACTGGAGCAGACGTCTTTGGGACGAAGTCCTGCGTTTCACCTTCTGAGCATGCCCAGGGTAAGATCTCTCATTGGAGATCTGGGGTCACATGTTCAGGTACTGCAGCAGCTCCTATTGGTCCGCCAGGTAGGTCATGAAACTACATGTGTTTGGAACAGTTTCTCATTGGTCCTTGTTTCTGGCAGGTCCTGTAGCTGTTGCTATAAAAGGGTGGCATGGCTGGGCCGCCATGCGCTAATATCAATCATTATATGCTTAGCGCCAGTGTGGTCATGCGTGTATGGTTAGGGCCCGGCTGAAATAAGCCCCTAGAATACCAACTTAATCGGTGAGGAGTTTGGTATGCTAGCTGGTCAGGGTCGGTGTCCTAGATGCCCTAGATTGCCGGCATAACCGGTGAGGAGTTTGATTGCCGTATTCAGGGCCTGGCGTTCAGACGCCATAGATTGCGGGTGACTCCCGCGAGGACATTAGCGCATGATCACGTTCTATGTTCGCTTAGCTGTTCACTGTGTACCTGGGTGCCTGACAGGACACAGAAGTTTGTCTCAGCGGCTCTGTGACGTAACAGGGTTCGATTTCAACGCTAGACAGCGCCCTAGCGTGTTTATTTTGCGACTCAGTTGTGTTAAGTGAGTTCGCACACATCGCCATATAGCGCTGCGGCACTCCTTCTAGCGGCTCTGTGGATTAACAGAGTTTGCATATATTGCCACAGCGCGTTACGCGTTTATTTTGGCGACTCTGCGGGATAACAGAGTTCGCTTCTTGCGCCATTTTACTAGCAGCAGGCTCTGCCTGCACGGTGGACCCCGGGCTGCGAACGCACCTCTCCACATCTTATATTTGGTGCGTTCCGCAGACCCTAACAGTCTTTTATATATGATTTAGCATTTCTAGCAATCGGATTAAGAATTTTATCCAAGAACAAACCCATATGATTAAAAACTGAACCCACATCCGATACAATCGGTCGCCCCGGGGGTTCCTTTAAACACTTATGAATTTTTGGAATCATATATAATACTGGCGTTCTAGGATATTCAACTAATAAATAATCTTACAATCCCTTATCAATTATTTGCATATCCAATGCATCCTGTAATAATTTCTTTATATCATTAATAATTTTAAATTTTGGATCTCCATCCATCTTGCTGTACACATTTTCATCTTCAAGCTGTCTATACACCTCAGAAATATAAAGAGACTTGTCCATGACGACAACAGCTCCCCCTTTATCAGCAGGTTTAATTATAATGTCGTCGTCATGGACAAGTCCCTGCAATGCTTCATATTCCTCACTAGTCACACTAGGATGTCTAAATTGGCCAACACCCACTTCTCTCAATGTCTCAATATCCTTTCTCACAGCTTTTTCAAATGCTTCAACTACTGTTGGACATGAGGGAGGGATAAAATTGCTATTAACTTTCAACCCCACTCTAGTTATACCTACTTCACTCGTTCTTATATTTTCAATTATTTTTTCCCCTTTAAACCACTCTTTAATCTTAATAGATCTAAAAAACCTCTCTAATTCAACTTGCAAGTCAAACCAGTTTACATGGGTACATGGACTAAATGAAAGACCTTTACTTAATATAGACATTTCCATATCAGTTAATACCTTTTGGGATATATTAATCACTAACTCTGATCCCGCTTCTTCATTGTTACTTGTCTTTGTGGTTGCAGTCTGTTTCTCTCTTGCTTGCCTTTTCTGCTCCCGGTGATGGTGCTTGCCTCCTCTCCTTTTTCTCCTATTTGATCTTTTAAAGGATTGTCCACATCTGTAACAAATAATATCATTACTACCCATTTTCTTTATATACAATTCCATTTCATTATCCCACGTAGTCTCTCCTTCTCCGATTAGTTTTTGCATTTTCCTTTTGCCAAGCATAGACATGTCCATTTTCATAATCATCCAGATCTCTATTCCATTTCTTCCTTTTTACTTCTTCCAGATCACCACGCAATTTAACAATATTATTTTGAATTTTATCCTTAAATACTGTCCAATCTTCCATTTTCACCTGTGCTTGAATATTTCCCTCGAGCACCACTATGGAATCTTGTACTTTTTTAACTTCTACTTGCAAAAATTCCATATTGAGTAACATTATATCCAATGCATACTTGTTAGAAATCATACAAAATCTATTACAAAAAAATTGGTTTGCATAAAACAAGTTCGGACGAATGTTAGACCGTAGTCCTCTGGGAATTTTCTTTTCTCTATAATATTGTCCCAACGTAGTTAGATGCAATTCCAAAGTAACTTTACATCTCATATCATTCTCATACTTGCGTTTCAAATCCCCAATAGATGGTGTTTTCAAAAATCCGACATCTCCTTCCAAACTTCCCAAAATCCGCTCTTCATCCTCAGCAGTATAATTAAACACGCCAGGATCATTCATTATTGCAGAAAAAATTTCAAAAAGATTATACATGTGCAAAATCCTTCAGCAAATCATCCAATACTTGCCCAAATCCATAGAAACAAAAAGGCAGCACTCCAAAAATGAGGTAGATATTTGCATTTATTCAAGCCAACATGGCGTGGCTTGCATCTAAAAATAATAAACATTATATTAAAATTCATATTCATAGAATACAGAAAATATAACCTTTTATACTGTTGAAAATTCAAAACATCATCAGTTCAGCTGAAGAAAATGTCGTTTTCAAATAAGTGTATGCAGTTTATATTCAACATTTAACCCTATAAGTTTAAGGGTGTTTAACTCATAGTTCCACTCCATCTCTTTTTTCTTAAGTAAAGACACTCTATTACCATCCCTCCTTAACTGTGGAATCACATCAATCGATATGAAACGCAAATCTTTTTCAGTATGCTTACTTTCCGTAAAGTGTTTAGACACTGGCAGATCCAACCTCTTTTTTCTAATGGTATACCGGTGATGGTTGATTCGGGTCTTGAAATCACAAGTTGTTTCACCAATAAATTTCACTAAATTTAAAGGAAACGGATGGAAATAATCTATTGCTATATAATAGTCAACACCCACGGAATATGTTGAGGTCTATCCCACTAAGCCAACAGTTGAGGATTCGTAGGATTGTGGATGAGAATGTAAATGTGGATGAAACAATGGATTTGTTGGTGAATAAATTTAGATCCAGAGGATACCCGCAGGATTTATTGAGTCATTGTAAAGAGAGGGTTAAGGATCAGGAAAGAATAGTTTTATTGAATAAGAAGCCTGAGAAAAAAATGTTGTCACGGATCCATTTGTTTCCAAATATACAGAGGAGAGTAAAAATATAGCAAGTATAATCCACAGACACTGGAGGATGCTTGGAAAATGTCTTCCTAATGTTGAATTTTTTTCAAAAACCATCGTTGTTCTCCTAGAAGAGAAATAGAAGCATTAAGGACTATGTGATCAGTTCAGATATAGGGACTTTTAAAAAAAGACAGCAGATGTCACTTACTGGTGTGGAGAGAAAAGGTTGTTTTCCATGTCTGTCATGTGTGAACTGCTCATTGATGTTGAAAGGGAGAACTTTTATTGATTCACGTACAGATAAGAAATATGAAATAAAGCATTATTTGACATGTAATTCAGATCATGTAATTTACTTGCTTCAGTGTCCATGCAACATATGGTATATTGGTGAAACAACTTGTGATTTCAAGACCCGAATCAACCATCACCGGTATACCATTAGAAAAAAGAGGTTGGATCTGCCAGTGTCTAAACACTTTACGGAAAGTAAGCATACTGAAAAAGATTTGCATTTCATATCGATTGATGTGATTCCACAGTTAAGGAGGGATGGTAATAGAGTGT
The DNA here is from genome assembly GCA_033576555.1 of Oophaga sylvatica. Classification (NCBI taxonomy): domain Eukaryota; kingdom Metazoa; phylum Chordata; class Amphibia; order Anura; family Dendrobatidae; genus Oophaga; species Oophaga sylvatica. The sequence goes on from JARQOD010000002.1 coordinate 428,662,479, forward strand.
CTTTACTTAAGAAAAAAGAGATGGAGTGGATCTATGAGTTAAACACCCTTAAACTTATAGGGTTAAATGTTGAATATAAACTGCATACACTTATTTGAAAATGACTTTTTCTTCAGCTGAACTGATGATGTTTTGAATTTTCAACAGTATAAAAGGTTATATTTTCTGTATTCTATGAATATGAATTTTTAATATAATGTTTATTATTTTTAGATGCAAGCCACGCCATGTCGGCTTGAATAAATGCACATATCTACCTCTTTTTGGAGTGCTGCCTTTTTGTTTCTATGGATTTGGGCAAGTATTGGATGATTTGCTGAAGGATTTTGCACCCAATGTGTTACTGACTGTGCTGTTCCTATTTTTCTTGTTTATCTATCTATCTATCTATCTATCTATCTATCTATCTATCTATCTATCTATCTATCTATCTATCTATCCATATCTATCTATCTATTATCTATCTATTATCTATCTATCTATCTATCTATCTATCTATCTACCTACCCCATATCTATCTATCTATCTATCTATCTATCTATCAATCAATCCATATCTATCTTTGTGTGTAATGGAGTGTGGGTTGGACAAATGTAAAAGAGGATATTGGAGAAGAAATGAGATCACATCTTTTTTTTGTTAAATAACATATCTTTATTTAGCTTACAAAAATGCATACAAATTCGCATGAAAAAATGCATCAAATCCGCATAAAAAACGCACCTGTGTTTTCTGCCAAGAGGTGCGGATTCTGTGCAGAAAATTCTGCAGGCTTATCTGCAATGTGTGCACATACCCTTACACTTAAGACATTGGAGACTTATGGTATAAAGGGGCCCTTCTTAAATGCTATGAAAGGCCTACACTCTAAACTCTCAGCAACAATTAAGTTACCTCATAACTCCCCCACACCTTTCAAAATAAAAAATGGTACCAGGCAGGGATGCCCTCTATCCCCGCTGATCTTTGTCCTATGTATAGAGCCTCTAGCCGCAAGTATTAGAATGAATCCAGACATTTCAGGATTCCCTTTTCACAGATATTTTATTAACACTTACTAGCCCACATATATCACTCCCTAACCTTCATGCAACAGTGTCTCAGTTTGGTATTCTGTCAGGATACAAAACAAATACGAATAAAACAGAAGCCCTATCTATTAACATCCCTAACTCACAATTGAGCCTATTTCAAACTAATTATAAATACCACTGGAAAGACTCATTTGTTAAGTACCTAGGGATTAACCTTACATCTTCCTTTTGAACCTTATATGACAAACATTTCCTGCGTTATATCGTGAAATCAGGTCTCTGCTAAAAGAGTGGATGTCTCCACCTCTCTACCTCCTAGGTCGCATCGCTGCGATTAAAATGTCTATCCTCCCAAAACTGCTTTATCTATTTGCAACCCTCCCCATTCCAGTTCCTCTCAGGGATCTACGATCTATACAGGCAAGCATTATGAGGTTTGTTTGGGCGGGAAAGCGTCATAGGATCCCAAAGTTAATTATGTTAAACAGTAGGAATACTGGGGGACTTGGAGTCCCACACTTTATTCACTACTACTGGGCAACTCATTTGCGTAGAATCCCAACCTGGACCTCCAAGCCTGCCTATATAAAATGGATGGAAATTGAAAAACTGTGGCTTGCTCCTGCTCATCCTAAATCCCTGATCTGGAATAACTTCTACAATCCACCAGCGTGTGACTCACTGGCAGACACTAACAGAAAAGGGCCCCTGTGCATGAGCAATATATGGGCCCTTTGCAGCCAAAGAGCTCCTAAAAATGCAAAATTGCACCTGCTTGGGAGGTAGAAATGGGCCCCCTTACCTCCTGGGCCCCTGTGCGGCCGCACAGGTTGCACCAATGATATGTCCGCCCCTGGTGTGACCTACTTGGCTCGGTGGCCCTAACTAAAAGCATTTGGAAAACTTGTTCCAAAAAATTTAAACATTTTCGTCCACAAACTCTCCTCTTACCTCATTTTTGTACCACCCAGGCTTCCCTGATAGTTTGACCCACCCAATGACGGGAGTATGGTCTCACACGAAACTGTTCAACTTTACTGATATTATAGATCATACAAGATTCATACTCCCCTAACTAGAACTAAAATCCAGTCTGTTATGAATGTGCTAGAGATGGTTTCTGAGCAGAGGCTCCATCTGGTGGTTACAAACAGTACTGAACCATTCAGTGAGGAATGGCAATCTGGGTTCACTGACTGGTCTGATAAAAGGGAGGTACCCTACCATGATGGTTGCCGGTGATCAATTGTTCTTGTCTCAATTGTGGTTCCTGGTTCATTTGGAAGTTTGCTGGAGTCTTGCCTGCATCTCCTGCTTTCAGATAAGATATTTTTTGCTTTTCTTTTTGTGCTTGCTTTTTACATTGTTTTCTGCACTTTTGTGGAGGTCAGCTAGGTCCCCTCCTGGGGCCTGAGCTCCTCACAGTTTATCTGCAGCCACTGTTATTTGCTCATTTGCTTTTTCCTGTTTTTTCAGCGGCTGCAGCTTGGTTTTGTTCACACTGAGATCTGATTTAGCGGGTGGCGAGATCGTGTGATCTCAGTATTTTTGTAATCAGAATTGTTGGATTTTTGTAGGGTTTTCTGGGTTGCAGAAAGTAATCTCTCCTTTCCTATCCTATTTAGTCAGCTTGTGGCCCCAGCGTTTGCTCAATCTATTTTCTGCCTATGTTTGTGTTTTCATCTTGTCTAACCACCATTATATGTTTGGGGGCTTCCTATTTTCTTTGGGGATCTGCTCCGGGGCAGATAGCCTTCATCTTTCTGCCTTTAGGTGTAGTTATCTCTCAGGCTGTGACGAGGCGTCTAGGATCAACGTAGGAACGCTCCACGGCTACCTCTAGTTGTGTCGTTAGTTTAGGAATCTGCAACCCATCAGTTACCAACATCTCAGGTGTTCTGCTGCCCTGCTGTTGTTCCTGTCCTCCTCAGCTACCGAAACACAACAGTATCACCGGCCATAACTGAAAATTATATGGTACTCACAGAAGGGAAAAATAGTGTGGAAAGAAAAAAGTTGTCAGAGATTTTTTTTTTCTGTCTGTTGCATTTTTTCTCTCTTTTTCTCTGGGTGCTGAGGATTTTTTTTTCTTTCAATGGAGTTTGCACAGTTGTCTGGCCGTGTGGATCAGCTTGCCACTGAGGTTCGGAGTATTGCTACCTATCTTACTAGGTTGCCGGTTGTGGAACCTAGGATTCCCATGCCAGATTTGTTTTTGGGGGATCGGTGTCACGGGTGTGTCGCCACGAAGATCGTCACGATTACACAGCCTGACTTCTCGCAGTGAGTTTTTGGTGCTTTGTGTTTTTCGGCAATGAGGGAGTTAATTCTCTCTCTCTGTGCTAGATGAGGCCCAGCCTCGCCCAGCTGCAGTCAATGCTGCAGTAGTGGGACTCCTTCAAATACCTGCCAGTCTGTTAGGGAAGTTGTCGGTGAAAGCATTCCTTGCAGACAAACAGAGCGGCTCGTGGTATTTTGGAGTTTGGAGTGAAGTGTACTTGGTGTGTTATTTTCCCTTTCTCGCTTTATCATTTATCTCCTTACCCGTTGGTGTTCCCTCTGTTGTTGTGGTGTGAGTTTTTGTATGCAAGGTGGTTTTTGGTTTTCCCCTTGTACTGTCTCGTTCGTCTAGTACTGTGTGTTGGCTTATATTATCCTGTCCCCTGTTGTGATCGGGGTCCTTCTCAGGACTAGATTACTAAGGTTCAGGGATCCTCAGGAGGTAGGGGTTACGCTGGCGGCCTGGACCTCTGTACCTTTAACAGTACCTCCAGGTAGAGGGATTAGTCAGGGCCCCAGCTTAGGGTCAGCTTAGGCCCCTGACCTCCTGTACGCAGAGACAGCGTGACATTTTCACCGACCGACAAAAGATTCTCTCCAGCTACCATGGATCCAGTAGCCAGTCTTGCTCGGCAGTTGCAGAGTTTGTCCATGGAGCTGGCGGACGTTAAGTCCGAGGTTTTGTATCCCCTGGAGCAAGCCGGACCAGAACCTAAAGTAGCTCTCCCTGACAGGTTCACTGGGGGGCGGGACAAGTTTTTTGTTTTCCGGGAGGCATGTAAATTGTACTTTCGGCTGCGGCCACGGTCATCGGGGAGTGAAGAACAAAGGGTGGGAATTGTCATCTCGCTCCTACAAGGGGACCCACAATCATGGGCGTTCTCTCTTCCCCCGGGCTCCCCGGCTCTCCAGTCAGTGGATAGGTTTTTCGCAGCTCTGGGTCTCGTATATGATGACCCGGATCGGATCTCCCTTGCTGAATCTACGTTACGTAGGATCCAGCAGGGAGATCGTCCGGCGGAGGAATTCTGTTCGGAGTTCCGTAGGTGGGCCACGGACACCCAGTGAAATGACCCGGCTCTTAGGAGCCAGTTTTGTCAAGGTTTATCTGACAAATTAAAGGATGTGTTGGCACAGTATGACCCTCCCGCGTCACTGGAAGCCGCTATGGCCCTTGCTATTCGCATTGACAGACGGCTTCGGGAGAGGTGCGGGGTAACTCCGCCCCTGTGATGACTCCACTTTCTTCAAGGGTCCCTTATACGGAGGTTCCCCTGGTCAGTCCAGAGAAGCCTATGCAATTAGGAGGGACATCATTTATGGGGAGGGGACCGGCGGTGCGCCACAAGACAGGAAGGTGTTTCTTCTGCGGGAGAAAGGGACATTTTATTGGGGGGTGTCCATCCCGTCCTTTGCAGAGTAAAGGGTCGTCGGAAAACTATTGATCCCAGGTTGTGTGGTGGACGGCAATCTGGGAGTAGGTATTTCGTCCCTAGGTTCATCTCAGTTTCTCGTACCGGCGGAGGTGGTGGTGGGTACGAGAACTGAGAGGATATCTGTTCTTCTGGATAGTGGGGCCGGGGCTAATCTGGTGGACGCTCGGTTTGCCCAGGTTCAAGGTATGCGATTGAGTGTGTTGGCTAAACCCATCCCCATATTCTTGATCGACGCCAGGCCTCTCGGTCAGGGAAGTTTTTTGCAAGCGGTGCATAACGTAAAACTTCAAGTGGGGGCGATACATAAAGAACTGTTGTCTTGTTACGTGTTGGAGGGTCTTCCCACTCCTATAGTGTTGGGCCTTCCTTGGTTAACTAAGCATAACCCAGTTATTAATTGGCAATCCAGAGTGATAAGCCAATGGAGTGAATTCTGTAATAAAAACTGCATGAATACGGTCATCGGTGCGGTCACTCCTAGGGTCTTACCTCCATTTCTGGTGGACTTTGAGGATGTATTCTCGGAGAAAGGGTGTCAGGAACTACCTCCTCATCGCGTGTATGACTGTTCTGTAAAACTGCTCCCTGAGGCCAAGTTACCTAAATCTAGGTTGTATAACCTATCTGGTCCTGAGAGGCAGGCCATGAAGGATTATATTTCTGAAAGTCTGGCTAAGGGGCATATTAGACCTTCATCTTCCCCGGTGGCTGCGGGGTTCTTCTTTGTGAAGAAGAAAGATGGAGGCCTACGCCGTTGCCTGGATTTCCGTGAACTTAATCCGATTACGGTCCGAGATCCGTATCCGCTCCCACTTATTCCCGATCTCTTCAATCAGATCGTGGGCGCCAAATGGTTCTCTAAGTTGGATCTCAGGGGGGCGTACAATCTGATTAGGATGAAGGAGGGGGATGAGTGGAAGATGGCGTTTAACACTCCGGAGGGGCATTATGAGAACATTGTCATGCCATTCGGTCTGACTAATGCCCCGGCAGTGTTCCAACACTTTGTAAATGACATTTTTCGCCGCCTGGTGGGACAGTTTGTTGTCATATATCTGGATGATATCTTAATTTACTCGCCGGATCTTGTGTCTCATCAGGAGCATGTTAGGCAGGTGTTACAGATCTTGCGGGATAATAAACTGTACACCAAATGGGAAAAGTGTGTGTTCGCCGTACAGGAACTCCAGTTTTTAGGCTTCCTGGTTTCAGCGTCCGTTTTCGTATGGACCCTGGGAAAGTACGGGCAGTTCTTGAGTGGGATCTGCCAGAGAATCTTAAGGCTCTACAACGTTTCCTGGGGTTTGCTAATTATTACTGGAAATTTATTCGTAATTTCTCGTCCATGGTTAAACCTCTCACAGACATGACAAAAAAGGGGACGGATTTTTCTAGGTGGTCTGACAAGGCTTGTCAAGCATTCTCCTCCTTGAAAAAATGTTTTGCCTCGGCATCCATACTCATTCAACCTGATGTGTCACAGCCGTTCATTGTAGAGGCAGACGCTTCCGAGGTAGGGGTGGAAGCAGTATTGTCACAAGGTTCGTCCCCTGGTAAGTGGCATCCGTGCGCCTTTTTCTCTAAAAAATTGTCGTCCGCTGAGAGGAATTACGATGTCGGCAATAGGGAACTCTTGGCCATTAAGTTAGCTTTTGAGGAGTGGCGCCATTTTTTGGAGGGGGCAGTCCATCCGGTCACCGTCATCACCGATCACAAGAACCTGCTATATCTGGAGTCCGCAAAACGTCTGAATCCCAGACAAGCTAGGTCGTCGTTGTTTTTTACCAGGTTTAATTTTGTCGTCACATATCGTCCTGGGTCAAAAAATGTAAAGGCGGATGCCTTATCTCGTAGTTTCCCTGGGGCCGGGAATATGGATGACCCGGTTCCTATTCTTCAGGATGGGGTGGTGGTGTCGGCAGTATGCTCTGAGCTTGAGGAGGAGGTATTGGAGGCTCAGGGGGACGCCCCTGTTGGACGTCCAGGGAGACTGTTTGTTCCAGATCAGTTGCGACAAAAGGTGATCGAGGCACACCATAACTCAGCTTTGGCAGGACACCCAGGGAGTAAAGCAACTGTGGATCTCCTCTCGCGTCGTTTGGTGGCTATTACATGGGAGGTGGTAACTTTTGTCACGTCATGGGGGTTTGTGCGCGCTCTAAGACCCCACATACCCGTCCGTCTGGAGCCCTCTTACCTTTGAAGATCCCGGAGCGTCCATGGACTCATCTGTCTATGGACTTTATTACGGACCTCCCGCCGTCTTCGGGTAAAACGGTCATACTCGTTGTAGTGGACAGGTTCAGCAAGATGGCACATTTTATCGCTCTTCCTGCTCTTCCTAATGCTAAAACTCCTGCGCAGGTGTTCATTGGGGAGATTGTGAGGCTTCACGGGGTACCCTCCGATGTGGTGTCTGATCGGGGGTCTCAGTTTGTGTCCAAATTCTGGAAGGCATTTTGTACACGGCGGGGGATGCATTTATCGTTTTCATTGGCTTTTCATCCTCAGACCAATGGTCAGACGGAACGTCTGAACCAGAGCTTGGAGACATATCTCCGGTGTTTTGTGTCAGAGAACAAGGAGGACTGGGCTTCTTTCTTACCTCTGGCAGAGTTTGCTCTTAATAATAGGCGGAGCGAGTCCACTGGTAAGTCCCCATTTTTTGGGGCATATGGTTTTCACCCCCAGTTTTGTACTTTCAGTAGGAGGGGCTCTTCGGGGGTTCCTGAGGAGGAACGATTTTCGTCATCACTTGCTTCAGTATGGAGAGGAGTGCTGAATAATCTGAATACTATGGGGAACCGATACAAACGTATGGCTGATAGGAGGAGAGTGTCTGGTCCGGACCTAAGTGTGAACGATTGGGTATGGTTGTCTACCAAGAATATAAAAGTTAAGGTTCCCTCCTGGAAACTGGGTCCCAGGTTCATCGGGCCGTACAGGATCAGTTCTATAATTAATCCGGTGGCATTCCGTCTTGACCTCCCCCCTACGTTTAAAATTCACGTGTTCCACAGATCGTTGCTTAAGAGGTATGTGGCGCCGGTGATACCGTCACCTTTACCTCCTCCTCCAGTGGTAGTCTATGGTAACTTGGTGTTTCAGGTATCGAAAGTCATCGATTCACGCTTTAATCGCCGGTCCCTTCAGTACCTGGTTCATTGGAAGGGGTATGGTCCTGAGGAGAGGATGTGGGTTCCTGCGTCGGATATTAACGCAGACCGATTAATTCGGGCCTTCCACACGACTCACCCGGATAAACCTGGCCCTGAGGGTCCGGAGGCCCCTCGTAGAAGGGGGGGTACTGTCACGGGTGTGTCGCCACGAAGATCGTCACGATTACACAGCCTGACTTCTCGCAGCTGAGTTTTTGGTGCTTTGTGTTTTTCGGCAGTGAGGGAGTTAATTCTCTCTCTCTGTGCTAGATGAGGCCCAGCCTCACCCAGCTGCAGTCAATGCTGCAGTAGTGGGACTCCTTCAAATACCTGCCAGTCTGTTAGGGAAGTTGTCGGTGAAAGCATTCCTTGCAGAGCGGCTCGTGGTATTTTGGAGTTTGGAGTGAAGTGTACTTGGTGTGTTTTTTTCCCTTCCTCGCTTTATCATTTATCTCCTTACCCGTTGGTGTTCCCTCTGTTGTTGTGGTGTGAGTTTTTGTATGCAAGGTGGTTTTTGGTTTTCCCCTTGTACTGTCTCGTTCGTCTAGTACTGTGTGTTGGCTTATATTATCCTGTCCCCTGTTGTTGTGATCGGGGTTCTTCTCAGGACTAGATTACTAAGGTTCAGGGATCCTCAGGAGGTAGGGGTTACACTGGCGGCCTGGACCTCTGTACCTTTAACAGTACCTCCAGGTAGAGGGATTAGTCAGGGCCCCAGCTTAGGGTCAGCTTAGGCCCCATACCTCCTGTACGCAGAGACAGCGTGACAATCGGACTAAATTTCTGAATTTCAAAAATAACTGGAAGTTGTTTTTTGCCTTAAAGTCTAAGTCCTCAGGTAACACAGCACAGCAGGTTCAAATTGTCATCTCTCTCCTGCGCGGCGATCCTAAGGATTGGGCTTTTTCCCTGACACCTGGGGATCCTGTTTTGAATGATATTGATGCATTTTTTCTGGCTCTGGGGTTATTGTACGATGAACCTAATGTCACTAATCAAGCTGAAAAAACCTTGTTGGCATTAAATCAGGGTCTTGAAGACGCTGAGTTGTACTGTCAAATTCCGAAAGTGGGCAGTCCTGACCAAATGGAATGATGATGCTTTGGCAGCCCTTTTTCGGAAGGGGCTGTCAGAGAATGTAAAGGATGTTATGGTGGGATTCCCTGCTCCCTCTGGTCTCAATGATTCTATGTCATTGGCTATTCAAATTGACAGATGTTTGCGTGAGCGCAGAGGTATGCGTGAGATAGTGTTGCCTTGTGAGCCAGCTTCTGAGCCCATGCAGTGTGATAGAGTGACTTCTGGGGCACAGCGTCATGAGTTTTGAAAGCGCAATGGGTTATGTTTCTACTGTGGTGATGCCTCTCATGCTATTTCAGTCTGCCCTAAGCGGGGAAGACGTTTTGCACGCTCAATTGTCTTGGGTAGTGTTCAGACTAAATTTCTGTTGACTGTTACCCTGATTTGCTCCCTGTCCACATTTTCTGCTCAGGAATTTGTTGATTCAGGAGCAGCTATTAACCTGATAGATTTTGACTTTGCCAAACGTTGTTGGGTTTCCCATGATACCCCTTCGGAAGTCTATTCCCCTACTGGGCATTGATTCTACCCCTTTGGCGGAGAATAAACCCCAGTTTTCTACTCAGGTGATAATGAGGGTTGAACCAGATCATCAGGAGAGTTGCAAATTTCTGGTGCTGTATAATCTGCATGACATTATTGTACTAGGTTTCCCTTGGTTAGTCTCATAATCCTGTTTTGGATTGGAAATCTGTGTCTGTGACCAGTTGGGGCTGCCAATGTGTTAATGCCGACACTCCTGTATTTTCTGCCTCTCCCAAGTCTCAGGATGTTCCTGACTTTTTGACTGATTTTTCGGATGTATCTAGTGAAAGTAAATCTGCATCTTTGCCCCCTCACAGGAGCTACGATTGCGCTATTGAATTAGTGCCTGGTGGTAAATTTCCTAAAGGTCGCCTTTTTAACTTGTCTGTACCTGAACACGATGCTATGCGATCTTATATCAAGGAGTCATTGGAGAAGGGTCATATCAGACCATCCTCTTCACCCTTGGGTGCCGGTTTTTTCTTTGTGGCCAAAAAGGATGGTTCATTGAGGCCATGTATTGATTATCGTCTCTTGAATAAGATCACTGTGAAGTATCAATATCCGTTACCCTTGATTTCTGACCTGTTTTCCAGGGTGAAAAGTGCTAGTTGGTTTACCAAGCTTGACCTCAGGGGGCGTATAACCTTATTCGCATTTAGCACGGGGATGAATGGAAAACGGCGTTTAATACCCCAGAGGGGCATTTTGAGTACCTAGTGATGCCCTTTGGGCTCACTAATGCTCCTTCCGTCTTCCAATCCTTCATGAATGATATTTTCAGGGATTTTGTGGATAAATTTCTGATTGTTTATTTGGATGATATCTTAATTTTTTCCAATGACTGGGACTCTTATGTGAAACATGTTCGGACTGTGTTCCAGATTTTGAGAGAGAATGCACTGTATGTGAAGGGATCAAAGTGTCTTTTTGGCGTATAGAAGGTCTCATTTCTGGGATTCATTTTGTCTCCGTCTGTTATTGAAATGGACCTGGTCAAGGTTCAAGCCATCTGTGATTGGGTCCAACCTACTTCATTAAAGGCTCTTCAGAGATTATTGGGTTTTGCCAATTTTTATCGTAAATTTATTGGTAATTTCTCCGGTATTGTTAAACCATTGACTGATTTGACCAAAAAGGGTTCTGATGTGGTGAATTGGCCTCCTGAGGCAGTCTCTGCGTTTCAGGAACTTAAGCAGAGATTCACTTCTGCTCCTGTTCTACCTGCCTGATGTTTCTCTACCATTTCAGGTGGAGGTTGATGCCTCTGAAATTGGGGCAGGTGCCGTTTTCTCCCAAAGAGATCCAGAGACCTCTAAGAGTAACCCTTGTGCCTTTTTCTCTCGAAAATTTTCTCCAACTGAACTTAATTATGACGTGGGTAATCGGGAGTTATTGGCCATGAAGTGGGCCTTTGAAGAGTGGAGACATTGGCTGGAAGGAGCCAAACATCAGGTGGTGGTCCTCACGGACCATAAGAATCTGGTTTATCTTGAATCAGCCAAGCGACTTAATCCTAGACAGGCCAGGTGGGCCTTGTTTTTCACACATTTTAATTTTGTGGTTTCTTTTCTTCCTGGCACTAAGAATTTTAAGGCGGATGCCCTCTCGAGGAGTTTCTTTGCGGACTCTCCTGAGCTATCTGATCCTACTGTTATTTTGAAAGAGGGTGTAGTTCTTTCCGCCATCTCGCCCAGTTTGAGACTGGCCTTGGAAGGGTGTCAGGAGGATAAACCTGAGCGCTGCTCTATTGGGAAATTGTTTGTCCCAGACCAGTGGAAGAAGAGTGTGATGTCTGAGATTCATTGTTCCGCGCTGGCTGGTCAACCCGGGATTTTTGGTACCAGAGACTTGGTGAGTCGGTCCTTTTGGTGGCCTACTTTGTCTCGTGACGTCAGGGAATTTTTGCAGTCCTGTGGGACTTGCTCTCGCTCCAAGCCTTGCTCTCGCTCTAGTGGTTTGTTAATGCCATTACCTGTGCCCAAGAGACCATGGACCCATATCTCTATGGATTTTATTTCCGACCTCCCTGTTTCTCAGAGAATGACCATTATCTGGGTTATCTGTGATAGGTTTTCCAAGATGATACATCTTGTGCCATTACCTAAGTTGCCTTCCTCCTCCGAATTGGTGCCTTTGTTCCTTCAGCACGTGGTTCGGTTACATGGCATTCCGGAGAACATTGTGTCTGACAGAGGAGTCCAGTTTGTTTCCAGATTTTGGAGGACATTTTGTTCTAAACTTGGTGTTCAATTGTCTTTCTCCTCTGCTTTTCATCCTCAGACCAATGGACAAACCGAGAGAACAAACCAGACCTTGGAGACTTATTTGAGATGTTTTGTGTCTGCTGATCAAGATGACTGGGTCTCTTTTTTGCCTTTGGCTGAGTTTGCTCTTAATAATAGGGCTAGCTCTGCCACCTTGATGTCTCCATTTTTCTGCAATTTTGGGTTTCACCCTCGATTTTCTTCGGGACAGGCAGAGGCTTCTGTCTGTCTGGGTGTTGACTCTGTTGTGGAGCGAATGCAGCAGATTTGGGACCAGGTAGTGGAGAGATTGTCTCTCTCTCAGGAGAAGGCCCAATGGTTTGCCAACTGGCATAGGACTGATGGTCCTCGGTTTAAAGTGGGGGACTTGGTTTGGTTGTCCTCAAGAAATATCCCTATGAGGGTTTGCATCTCCAAAGTTTAAGCCCAGGTTCATTGGATCTTATAAGATCATGGAGATTCTTAATCCTGTTTCCTTCCGTTTGCTTCTTCCAGGGACATTTAAGATCCATAACGTGTTCCACAAGTCTTTATTGAAGAGGTTCGTCGATCCAGTGGTTCCTATGGCTGCGCCTCCTGACCCTGTTTTGGTTGAGGGCAATCTGGAGTATGTGGTTGAGAAAATATTGGATTCTCGTTTTTCTAGAGAGAAACTCCAGTATTTGGTTAAGTGGAGAGGTTATGGTCAGGAGGACAATTCTTGGGTGTTTGCTTCGGACATCCATGCTAGGAGACTGATCCGTGCCTATCACCGAGCTCATCCTGATCGGCCTGGTTGCACAAGTGAGGGTTCGGTGACCCCTCCTCAAGGGGGGTACTGTTATGAATGTGTTAGAGATGGTTTCTGAGCAGAGGCTCCCTCTGGTGGTCACAGACAGTACTGAACCTTTCAGCGAGGAGTTGCAATCTGGGTTCACTGACTGGTCTGATATAAGGGAGGTTCGCTCCCATGATGGTTGCCGGTGATCAATAGTTCTTGTCTCAATTGTGGTTCCTGGTTCATTTGGAAGTTTGCTGGAGTCTTGCCTGAATCTCCTGCTTTCAGATAAGACATTTTTTGCTTTTCTTTTTGTGCTTGTTTTTTTCATTGTTTTCTGCACTTTTGTGGCGGTCAGCCAGGTCCCCTCCTGGGGCCTGAGCTTCTCACAGTTTAGCTGCAGCCACTGTTATTTGCTCATTTGCTTTTTCCTGTTTTTTCAGCGGCTGCGGCTTGGTTTTGTTACACCAGAGATCTGATTTAGGTGGTAGAGATCGTGTGATCTCAGGTGTTTTTCCAATCAGAAGAGTTGGTATTTTTTAGGTTTTTTTTTTTGGATTGCAGTGAGAATCCTTTCCTGTACTTTTCTGTCTAGACAGATTGGGCCCCAGCGTTTGCTCATTCTATTTTCTGTCTGTGTCCGTGCTTCTTCTTGTCTAACCGCCATTACATGTTTGGGGGCTTCCTATTTTCTTTGGGGATCTGCTTCGGGGCAGATAGCTTTCCTCTTTCTGCCTTTAGGTGTATTTATCTCTCAGGCTGTGACGAGGCATCTAGGATCAACATAGGAACGCTCCACGGCTACCTCTAGTTGTGTGGTTAGTTCAGGTTACTGCAATTCAATAGGTTCCAGCCTCTCTGGTGTATTGCCGTATTTGCTTTTTCTCCTCAGCTACCAAAACACAACTCTTGGGGACCCAGATCTCAGGGGACTTGCGACTGGTTGGGCTCTGTGGCTGGAGCATGGTCATTTGGTGCTACTCACACTCGTTTACCTCATGATGTTCTGCCATGCAAAGTTTGGTTGTTGCCTTGGATGTTCGACTGCTGCCATGAGGGTCTCGTCGGAGGCCTTGTCTACTTCCTCGAGTCTGGCCAGGGCAGCTTGTTGGAGGGTATCCAAGTCTGCCTGGCTGGGGAATGGACAGGTGGTGAGCGGCCCGCTGCAAGAATGACAGCCAGCGACTGGCACTTTGTGGAGCCTAGGCTGGAATCCCCGTTTTAGCAACATTACCTTCCATCTCCACACACTGTCCATAGCATTGGACATCTCCCTAGCTCTGCCCCACTGGCCATCCTTGCAATCTTTGGACACTGATACAGAGCTGCAACCTGATGCACCCACACACCTTGCAGCATTTGCACAGACAGTCTAGGGCTGAGATGATCTTAAGACCCCAGCGGCAAAAAGCTACCGCTGGTAGTCTTTAGTGTCTGGGAGTATGGGTCCAACACTCACACAATAAAAAAGACAAATGTAAATAAAATATTTTATTTTTGGCGGTATGATGATAAAGCATAGTTTTTTGCCTCATTTTTAATATATATGTTTTTTTACATTGCTCGCTGAAGGGCTTAACTAGTGTGACATTTTATAGGGTAGGAGTTTCCACAAGCGGTGACACTAAATGTGTACTTTTTTTTCCAAAAAAAATATTTTATTTTGGGTACAATATATATATTTTATTTTTCCAATCTTTTTTTTACTTTGTCCCATCATGGGACTTCTACTTTTTGCAGTCTGATTGCAGTTATAAAGTACAGCAATGCAGGAGCATTGCTATGCTTTGTAACCGTCAGTGCAGCACTGACGCAAGTTAGTTAGATCTTGCACGCCGCATGATCTAATTTGCTAGAAAGTGGTGACCTGGATGTCATCATCATGACATTGGGTTACCATGGCAACAATTGAGCCCCATGATGATGTTGTGTGGGCACCAAAGGGCAGGAGCCCTCTTACCTTTGAAGATCCCGGAGCGTCCATGGACTCATCTGTCTATGGACTTTATTACGGACCTCCCGCCGTCTTCGGGTAAAACGGTCATACTCGTTGTAGTGGACAGGTTCAGCAAGATGGCACATTTTATCGCTCTTCCTGCTCTTCCTAATGCTAAAACTCCTGCGCAGGTGTTCATTGGGGAGATTGTGAGGCTTCACGGGGTACCCTCCGATGTGGTGTCTGATCGGGGGTCTCAGTTTGTGTCCAAATTCTGGAAGGCATTTTGTACACGGCGGGGGATGCATTTATCGTTTTCATTGGCTTTTCATCCTCAGACCAATGGTCAGACGGAACGTCTGAACCAGAGCTTGGAGACATATCTCCGGTGTTTTGTGTCAGAGAACAAGGAGGACTGGGCTTCTTTCTTACCTCTGGCAGAGTTTGCTCTTAATAATAGGCGGAGCGAGTCCACTGGTAAGTCCCCATTTTTTGGGGCATATGGTTTTCACCCCCAGTTTTGTACTTTCAGTAGGAGGGGCTCTTCGGGGGTTCCTGAGGAGGAACGATTTTCGTCATCACTTGCTTCAGTATGGAGAGGAGTGCTGAATAATCTGAATACTATGGGGAACCGATACAAACGTATGGCTGATAGGAGGAGAGTGTCTGGTCCGGACCTAAGTGTGAACGATCGGGTATGGTTGTCTACCAAGAATATAAAAGTTAAGGTTCCCTCCTGGAAACTGGGTCCCAGGTTCATCGGGCCGTACAGGATCAGTTCTATAATTAATCCGGTGGCATTCCGTCTTGACCTCCCCCCTACGTTTAAAATTCACGTGTTCCACAGATCGTTGCTTAAGAGGTATGTGGCGCCGGTGATACCGTCACCTTTACCTCCTCCTCCAGTGGTAGTCTATGGTAACTTGGAGTTTCAGGTATCGAAAGTCATCGATTCACGCTTTAATCGCCGGTCCCTTCAGTACCTGGTTCATTGGAAGGGGTATGGTCCTGAGGAGAGGATGTGGGTTCCTGCGTCAGATATTAACGCAGACCGATTAATTCGGGCCTTCCACACGACTCACCCGGATAAACCTGGCCCTGAGGGTCCGGAGGCCCCTCGTAGAAGGGGGGGTACTGTCACGGGTGTGTCGCCACGAAGATCGTCACGATTACACAGCCTGACTTCTCGCAGCTGAGTTTTTGGTGCTTTGTGTTTTTCGGCAGTGAGGGAGTTAATTCTCTCTCTCTGTGCTAGATGAGGCCCAGCCTCACCCAGCTGCAGTCAATGCTGCAGTAGTGGGACTCCTTCAAATACCTGCCAGTCTGTTAGGGAAGTTGTCGGTGAAAGCATTCCTTGCAGAGCGGCTCGTGGTATTTTGGAGTTTGGAGTGAAGTGTACTTGGTGTGTTTTTTTCCCTTCCTCGCTTTATCATTTATCTCCTTACCCGTTGGTGTTCCCTCTGTTGTTGTGGTGTGAGTTTTTGTATGCAAGGTGGTTTTTGGTTTTCCCCTTGTACTGTCTCGTTCGTCTAGTACTGTGTGTTGGCTTATATTATCCTGTCCCCTGTTGTTGTGATCGGGGTCCTTCTCAGGACTAGATTACTAAGGTTCAGGGATCCTCAGGAGGTAGGGGTTACACTGGCGGCCTGGACCTCTGTACCTTTAACAGTACCTCCAGGTAGAGGGATTAGTCAGGGCCCCAGCTTAGGGTCAGCTTAGGCCCCTGACCTCCTGTACGCAGAGACAGCGTGACAATCGGACTAAATTTCTGAATTTCAAAAATAACTGGAAGTTGTTTTTTGCCTTAAAGTCTAAGTCCTCAGGTAACACAGCACAGCAGGTTCAAATTGTCATCTCTCTCCTGCGCGGCGATCCTAAGGATTGGGCTTTTTCCCTGACACCTGGGGATCCTGTTTTGAATGATATTGATGCATTTTTTCTGGCTCTGGGGTTATTGTACGATGAACCTAATGTCACTAATCAAGCTGAAAAAACCTTGTTGGCATTAAATCAGGGTCTTGAAGACACTGAGTTGTACTGTCGAAATTCCGAAAGTGGGCAGTCCTGACCAAATGGAATGATGATGCTTTGGCAGCCCTTTTTCGGAAGGGGCTGTCAGAGAATGTAAAGGATGTTATGGTGGGATTCCCTGCTCCCTCTGGTCTCAATGATTCTATGTCATTGGCTATTCAAATTGACAGATGTTTGCGTGAGCGCAGAGGTATGCGTGAGATAGTGTTGCCTTGTGAGCCAGCTTCTGAGCCCATGCAGTGTGATAGAGTGACTTCTGGGGCACAGCGTCATGAGTTTTGAAAGCGCAATGGGTTATGTTTCTACTGTGGTGATGCCTCTCATGCTATTTCAGTCTGCCCTAAGCGGGGAAGACGTTTTGCACGCTCAGTTGTCTTGGGTAGTGTTCAGACTAAATTTCTGTTGACTGTTACCCTGATTTGCTCCCTGTCCACATTTTCTGCTCAGGAATTTGTTGATTCAGGAGCAGCTATTAACCTGATAGATTTTGACTTTGCCAAACGTTGTTGGGTTTCCCATGATACCCCTTCGGAAGTCTATTCCCCTACTGGGCATTGATTCTACCCCTTTGGCGGAGAATAAACCCCAGTTTTCTACTCAGGTGATAATGAGGGTTGAACCAGATCATCAGGAGAGTTGCAAATTTCTGGTGCTGTATAATCTGCATGGCATTATTGTACTAGGTTTCCCTTGGTTAGTCTCATAATCCTGTTTTGGATTGGAAATCTGTGTCTGTGACCAGTTGGGGCTGCCAATGTGTTAATGCCGACACTCCTGTATTTTCTGCCTCTCCCAAGTCTCAGGATGTTCCTGACTTTTTGACTGATTTTTCGGATGTATCTAGTGAAAGTAAATCTGCATCTTTGCCCCCTCACAGGAGCTACGATTGCGCTATTGAATTAGTGCCTGGTGGTAAATTTCCTAAAGGTCGCCTTTTTAACTTGTCTGTACCTGAACACGATGCTATGCGATCTTATATCAAGGAGTCATTGGAGAAGGGTCATATCAGACCATCCTCTTCACCCTTGGGTGCCGGTTTTTTCTTTGTGGCCAAAAAGGATGGTTCATTGAGGCCATGTATTGATTATCGTCTCTTGAATAAGATCACTGTGAAGTATCAATATCCGTTACCCTTGATTTCTGACCTGTTTTCCAGGGTGAAAAGTGCTAGTTGGTTTACCAAGCTTGACCTCAGGGGGGCGTATAACCTTATTCGCATTTAGCACGGGGATGAATGGAAAACGGCGTTTAATACCCCAGAGGGGCATTTTGAGTACCTAGTGATGCCCTTTGGGCTCACTAATGCTCCTTCCGTCTTCCAATCCTTCATGAATGATATTTTCAGGGATTTTGTGGATAAATTTCTGATTGTTTATTTGGATGATATCTTAATTTTTTCCAATGACTGGGACTCCTTATGTGAAACATGTTCGGACTGTGTTCCAGATTTTGAGAGAGAATGCACTGTATGTGAAGGGATCAAAGTGTCTTTTTGGCGTATAGAAGGTCTCATTTCTGGGATTCATTTTGTCTCCGTCTGTTATTGAAATGGACCCGGTCAAGGTTCAAGCCATCTGTGATTGGGTCCAACCTACTTCATTAAAGGCTCTTCAGAGATTATTGGGTTTTGCCAATTTTTATCGTAAATTTATTGGTAATTTCTCCGGTATTGTTAAACCATTGACTGATTTGACCAAAAAGGGTTCTGATGTGGTGAATTGGCCTCCTGAGGCAGTCTCTGCGTTTCAGGAACTTAAGCAGAGATTCACTTCTGCTCCTGTTCTACCTGCCTGATGTTTCTCTACCATTTCAGGTGGAGGTTGATGCCTCTGAAATTGGGGCAGGTGCCGTTTTCTCCCAAAGAGATCCAGAGACCTCTAAGAGTAACCCTTGTGCCTTTTTCTCTCGAAAATTTTCTCCAACTGAACTTAATTATGACGTGGGTAATCGGGAGTTATTGGCCATGAAGTGGGCCTTTGAAGAGTGGAGACATTGGCTGGAAGGAGCCAAACATCAGGTGGTGGTCCTCACGGACCATAAGAATCTGGTTTATCTTGAATCAGCCAAGCGACTTAATCCTAGACAGGCCAGGTGGGCCTTGTTTGTCACACATTTTAATTTTGTGGTTTCTTTTCTTCCTGGCACTAAGAATTTTAAGGCGGATGCCCTCTCGAGGAGTTTCTTTGCGGACTCTCCTGAGCTATCTGATCCTACTGTTATTTTGAAAGAGGGTGTAGTTCTTTCCACCATCTCGCCCAGTTTGAGACTGGCCTTGGAAGGGTGTCAGGAGGATAAACCTGAGCGCTGCTCTATTGGGAAATTGTTTGTCCCAGACCAGTGGAAGAAGAGTGTGATGTCTGAGATTCATTGTTCCGCGCTGGCTGGTCAACCCGGGATTTTTGGTACCAGAGACTTGGTGAGTCGGTCCTTTTGGTGGCCTACTTTGTCTCGTGACGTCAGGGAATTTTTGCAGTCCTGTGGGACTTGCTCTCGCTCCAAGCCTTGCTCTCGCTCTAGTGGTTTGTTAATGCCATTACCTGTGCCCAAGAGACCATGGACCCATATCTCTATGGATTTTATTTCCGACCTCCCTGTTTCTCAGAGAATGACCATTATCTGGGTTATCTGTGATAGGTTTTCCAAGATGATACATCTTGTGCCATTACCTAAGTTGCCTTCCTCCTCCGAATTGGTGCCTTTGTTCCTTCAGCACGTGGTTCGGTTACATGGCATTCCGGAGAACATTGTGTCTGACAGAGGAGTCCAGTTTGTTTCCAGATTTTGGAGGACATTTTGTTCTAAACTTGGTGTTCAATTGTCTTTCTCCTCTGCTTTTCATCCTCAGACCAATGGACAAACCGAGAGAACAAACCAGACCTTGGAGACTTATTTGAGATGTTTTGTGTCTGCTGATCAAGATGACTGGGTCTCTTTTTTGCCTTTGGCTGAGTTTGCTCTTAATAATAGGGCTAGCTCTGCCACCTTGATGTCTCCATTTTTCTGCAATTTTGGGTTTCACCCTCGATTTTCTTCGGGACAGGCGGAGCTTCTGTCTGTCTGGGTGTTGACTCTGTTGTGGAGCGAATGCAGCAGATTTGGGACCAGGTAGTGGAGAGATTGTCTCTCTCTCAGGAGAAGGCCCAATGGTTTGCCAACTGGCATAGGACTGATGGTCCTCGGTTTAAAGTGGGGGACTTGGTTTGGTTGTCCTCAAGAAATATCCCTATGAGGGTTGCATCTCCAAAGTTTAAGCCCAGGTTCATTGGATCTTATAAGATCATGGAGATTCTTAATCCTGTTTCCTTCCGTTTGCTTCTTCCAGGGACATTTAAGATCCATAACGTGTTCCACAAGTCTTTATTGAAGAGGTTCGTCGAGCCAGTGGTTCCTATGGCTGCGCCTCCTGACCCTGTTTTGGTTGAGGGCAATCTGGAGTATGTGGTTGAGAAAATATTGGATTCTCGTTTTTCTAGAGAGAAACTCCAGTATTTGGTTAAGTGGAGAGGTTATGGTCAGGAGGACAATTCTTGGGTGTTTGCTTCGGACATCCATGCTAGGAGACTGATCCGTGCCTATCACCGAGCTCATCCTGATCGGCCTGGTTGCACAAGTGAGGGTTCGGTGACCCCTCCTCAAGGGGGGTACTGTTATGAATGTGTTAGAGATGGTTTCTGAGCAGAGGCTCCCTCTGGTGGTCACAGACAGTACTGAACCTTTCAGCGAGGAGTTGCAATCTGGGTTCACTGACTGGTCTGATATAAGGGAGGTTCGCTCCCATGAAGGTTGCCGGTGATCAATAGTTCTTGTCTCAATTGTGGTTCCTGGTTCATTTGGAAGTTTGCTGGAGTCTTGCCTGAATCTCCTGCTTTCAGATAAGAAATTTTTTGCTTTTCTTTTTGTGCTTGTTTTTTTCATTGTTTTCTGCACTTTTGTGGCGGTCAGCCAGGTCCCCTCCTGGGGCCTGAGCTTCTCACAGTTTAGCTGCAGCCACTGTTATTTGCTCATTTGCTTTTTCCTGTTTTTTCAGCGGCTGCGGCTTGGTTTTGTTACACCAGAGATCTGATTTAGGTGGTAGAGATCGTGTGATCTCAGGTGTTTTTCCAATCAGAAGAGTTGGTATTTTTTAGGTTTTTTTTTTTTGGATTGCAGTGAGAATCCTTTCCTGTACTTTTCTGTCTAGACAGATTGGGCCCCAGCGTTTGCTCATTCTATTTTCTGTCTGTGTCCGTGCTTCTTCTTGTCTAACCGCCATTACATGTTTGGGGGCTTCCTATTTTCTTTGGGGATCTGCTTCGGGGCAGATAGCTTTCCTCTTTCTGCCTTTAGGTGTATTTATCTCTCAGGCTGTGACGAGGCATCTAGGATCAACATAGGAACGCTCCACGGCTACCTCTAGTTGTGTGGTTAGTTCAGGTTACTGCAATTCAATAGGTTCCAGCCTCTCTGGTGTATTGCCGTATTTGCTTTTTCTCCTCAGCTACCAAAACACAACTCTTGGGGACCCAGATCTCAGGGGACTTGCGACTGGTTGGGCTCTGTGGCTGGAGCATGGTCATTTGGTGCTACTCACACTCGTTTACCTCATGATGTTCTGCCATGCAAAGTTTGGTTGTTGCCTTGGATGTTCGACTGCTGCCATGAGGGTCTCGTCGGAGGCCTTGTCTACTTCCTCGAGTCTGGCCAGGGCAGCTTGTTGGAGGGTATCCAAGTCTGCCTGGCTGGGGAATGGACAGGTGGTGAGCGGCCCGCTGCAAGAATGACAGCCAGCGACTGGCACTTTGTGGAGCCTAGGCTGGAATCCCCGTTTTAGCAACATTACCTTCCATCTCCACACACTGTCCATAGCATTGGACATCTCCCTAGCTCTGCCCCACTGGCCATCCTTGCAATCTTTGGACACTGATACAGAGCTGCAACCTGATGCACCCACACACCTTGCAGCATTTGCACAGACAGTCTAGGGCTGAGATGATCTTAAGACCCCAGCGGCAAAAAGCTACCGCTGGTAGTCTTTAGTGTCTGGGAGTATGGGTCCAACACTCACACAATAAAAAAGACAAATGTAAATAAAATATTTTATTTTTGGCGGTATGATGATAAAGCATAGTTTTTTGCCTCATTTTTAATATATATGTTTTTTTACATTGCTCGCTGAAGGGCTTAACTAGTGTGACATTTTATAGGGTAGGAGTTTCCACAAGCGGTGACACTAAATGTGTACTTTTTTTTCCAAAAAAAATATTTTATTTTGGGTACAATATATATATTTTATTTTTCCAATCTTTTTTTTACTTTGTCCCATCATGGGACTTCTACTTTTTGCAGTCTGATTGCAGTTATAAAGTACAGCAATGCAGGAGCATTGCTATGCTTTGTAACCGTCAGTGCAGCACTGACGCAAGTTAGTTAGATCTTGCACGCCGCATGATCTAATTTGCTAGAAAGTGGTGACCTGGATGTCATCATCATGACATTGGGTTACCATGGCAACAATTGAGCCCCATGATGATGTTGTGTGGGTACCAAAGGGCAGGAGCCCTCTTACCTTTGAAGATCCCGGAGCGTCCATGGACTCATCTGTCTATGGACTTTATTACGGACCTCCCGCCGTCTTCGGGTAAAACGGTCATACTCGTTGTAGTGGACAGGTTCAGCAAGATGGCACATTTTATCGCTCTTCCTGCTCTTCCTAATGCTAAAACTCCTGCGCAGGTGTTCATTGGGGAGATTGTGAGGCTTCACGGGGTACCCTCCGATGTGGTGTCTGATCGGGGGTCTCAGTTTGTGTCCAAATTCTGGAAGGCATTTTGTACACGGCGGGGGATGCATTTATCGTTTTCATTGGCTTTTCATCCTCAGACCAATGGTCAGACGGAACGTCTGAACCAGAGCTTGGAGACATATCTCCGGTGTTTTGTGTCAGAGAACAAGGAGGACTGGGCTTCTTTCTTACCTCTGGCAGAGTTTGCTCTTAATAATAGGCGGAGCGAGTCCACTGGTAAGTCCCCATTTTTTGGGGCATATGGTTTTCACCCCCAGTTTTGTACTTTCAGTAGGAGGGCTCTTCGGGGGTTCCTGAGGAGGAACGATTTTCGTCATCACTTGCTTCAGTATGGAGAGGAGTGCTGAATAATCTGAATACTATGGGGGAAACCGATACAAATGTATGGCTGATAGGAGGAGAGTGTCTGGTCCGGACCTAAGTGTGAACGATCGGGTATGGTTGTCTACCAAGAATATAAAAGTTAAGGTTCCCTCCTGGAAACTGGGTCCCAGGTTCATCGGGCCGTACAGGATCAGTTCTATAATTAATCCGGTGGCATTCCGTCTTGACCTCCCCCCTACGTTTAAAATTCACGTGTTCCACAGATCGTTGCTTAAGAGGTATGTGGCGCCGTCACCTTTACCTCCTCCTCCAGTGGTAGTCTATGGTAACTTGGAGTTTCAGGTATCGAAAGTCATCGATTCACGCTTTAATCGCCGGTCCCTTCAGTACCTGGTTCATTGGAAGGGGTATGGTCCTGAGGAGAGGATGTGGGTTCCTGCGTCGGATATTAACGCAGACCGATTAATTCGGGCCTTCCACACGACTCACCCGGATAAACCTGGCCCTGAGGGTCCGGAGGCCCCTCGTAGAAGGGGGGGTACTGTCACGGGTGTGTCGCCACGAAGATCGTCACGATTACACAGCCTGACTTCTCGCAGCTGAGTTTTTGGTGCTTTGTGTTTTTCGGCAGTGAGGGAGTTAATTCTCTCTCTCTGTGCTAGATGAGGCCCAGCCTCACCCAGCTTGCAGTAGTGGGACTCCTTCAAATACCTGCCAGTCTGTTAGGGAAGTTGTCGGTGAAAGCATTCCTTGCAGAGCGGCTCGTGGTATTTTGGAGTTTGGAGTGAAGTGTACTTGGTGTGTTTTTTTCCCTTCCTCGCTTTATCATTTATCTCCTTACCCGTTGGTGTTCCCTCTGTTGTTGTGGTGTGAGTTTTTGTATGCAAGGTGGTTTTTGGTTTTCCCCTTGTACTGTCTCGTTCGTCTAGTACTGTGTGTTGGCTTATATTATCCTGTCCCCTGTTGTTGTGATCGGGGTCCTTCTCAGGACTAGATTACTAAGGTTCAGGGATCCTCAGGAGGTAGGGGTTACACTGGCGGCCTGGACCTCTGTACCTTTAACAGTACCTCCAGGTAGAGGGATTAGTCAGGGCCCCAGCTTAGGGTCAGCTTAGGCCCCTGACCTCCTGTACGCAGAGACAGCGTGACAATCGGACTAAATTTCTGAATTTCAAAAATAACTGGAAGTTGTTTTTTGCCTTAAAGTCTAAGTCCTCAGGTAACACAGCACAGCAGGTTCAAATTGTCATCTCTCTCCTGCGCGGCGATCCTAAGGATTGGGCTTTTTCCCTGACACCTGGGGATCCTGTTTTGAATGATATTGATGCATTTTTTCTGGCTCTGGGGTTATTGTACGATGAACCTAATGTCACTAATCAAGCTGAAAAAACCTTGTTGGCATTAAATCAGGGTCTTGAAGACGCTGAGTTGTACTGTCAGAAATTCCGAAAGTGGGCAGTCCTGACCAAATGGAATGATGATGCTTTGGCAGCCCTTTTTCGGAAGGGGCTGTCAGAGAATGTAAAGGATGTTATGGTGGGATTCCCTGCTCCCTCTGGTCTCAATGATTCTATGTCATTGGCTATTCAAATTGACAGATGTTTGCGTGAGCGCAGAGGTATGCGTGAGATAGTGTTGCCTTGTGAGCCAGCTTCTGAGCCCATGCAGTGTGATAGAGTGACTTCTGGGGCACAGCGTCATGAGTTTTGAAAGCGCAATGGGTTATGTTTCTACTGTGGTGATGCCTCTCATGCTATTTCAGTCTGCCCTAAGCGGGGAAGACGTTTTGCACGCTCAGTTGTCTTGGGTAGTGTTCAGACTAAATTTCTGTTGACTGTTACCCTGATTTGCTCCCTGTCCACATTTTCTGCTCAGGAATTTGTTGATTCAGGAGCAGCTATTAACCTGATAGATTTTGACTTTGCCAAACGTTGTTGGGTTTCCCATGATACCCCTTCGGAAGTCTATTCCCCTACTGGGCATTGATTCTACCCCTTTGGCGGAGAATAAACCCCAGTTTTCTACTCAGGTGATAATGAGGGTTGAACCAGATCATCAGGAGAGTTGCAAATTTCTGGTGCTGTATAATCTGCATGACATTATTGTACTAGGTTTCCCTTGGTTAGTCTCATAATCCTGTTTTGGATTGGAAATCTGTGTCTGTGACCAGTTGGGGCTGCCAATGTGTTAATGCCGACACTCCTGTATTTTCTGCCTCTCCCAAGTCTCAGGATGTTCCTGACTTTTTGACTGATTTTTCGGATGTATCTAGTGAAAGTAAATCTGCATCTTTGCCCCCTCACAGGAGCTACGATTGCGCTATTGAATTAGTGCCTGGTGGTAAATTTCCTAAAGGTCGCCTTTTTAACTTGTCTGTACCTGAACACGATGCTATGCGATCTTATATCAAGGAGTCATTGGAGAAGGGTCATATCAGACCATCCTCTTCACCCTTGGGTGCCGGTTTTTTCTTTGTGGCCAAAAAGGATGGTTCATTGAGGCCATGTATTGATTATCGTCTCTTGAATAAGATCACTGTGAAGTATCAATATCCGTTACCCTTGATTTCTGACCTGTTTTCCAGGGTGAAAAGTGCTAGTTGGTTTACCAAGCTTGACCTCAGGGGGGCGTATAACCTTATTCGCATTTAGCACGGGGATGAATGGAAAACGGCGTTTAATACCCCAGAGGGGCATTTTGAGTACCTAGTGATGCCCTTTGGGCTCACTAATGCTCCTTCCGTCTTCCAATCCTTCATGAATGATATTTTCAGGGATTTTGTGGATAAATTTCTGATTGTTTATTTGGATGATATCTTAATTTTTTCCAATGACTGGGACTCTTATGTGAAACATGTTCAGACTGTGTTCCAGATTTTGAGAGAGAATGCACTGTATGTGAAGGGATCAAAGTGTCTTTTTGGCGTATAGAAGGTCTCATTTCTGGGATTCATTTTGTCTCCGTCTGTTATTGAAATGGACCCGGTCAAGGTTCAAGCCATCTGTGATTGGGTCCAACCTACTTCATTAAAGGCTCTTCAGAGATTATTGGGTTTTGCCAATTTTTATCGTAAATTTATTGGTAATTTCTCCGGTATTGTTAAACCATTGACTGATTTGACCAAAAAGGGTTCTGATGTGGTGAATTGGCCTCCTGAGGCAGTCTCTGCGTTTCAGGAACTTAAGCAAGATTCACTTCTGCTCCTGTTCTACCTGCCTGATGTTTCTCTACCATTTCAGGTGGAGGTTGATGCCTCTGAAATTGGGGCAGGTGCCGTTTTCTCCCAAAGAGATCCAGAGACCTCTAAGAGTAACCCTTGTGCCTTTTTCTCTCGAAAATTTTCTCCAACTGAACTTAATTATGACGTGGGTAATCGGGAGTTATTGGCCATGAAGTGGGCCTTTGAAGAGTGGAGACATTGGCTGGAAGGAGCCAAACATCAGGTGGTGGTCCTCACGGACCATAAGAATCTGGTTTATCTTGAATCAGCCAAGCGACTTAATCCTAGACAGGCCAGGTGGGCCTTGTTTTTCACACATTTTAATTTTGTGGTTTCTTTTCTTCCTGGCACTAAGAATTTTAAGGCGGATGCCCTCTCGAGGAGTTTCTTTGCGGACTCTCCTGAGCTATCTGATCCTACTGTTATTTTGAAAGAGGGTGTAGTTCTTTCCGCCATCTCACCCAGTTTGAGACTGGCCTTGGAAGGGTGTCAGGAGGATAAACCTGAGCGCTGCTCTATTGGGAAATTGTTTGTCCCAGACCAGTGGAAGAAGAGTGTGATGTCTGAGATTCATTGTTCCGCGCTGGCTGGTCAACCCGGGATTTTTGGTACCAGAGACTTGGTGAGTCGGTCCTTTTGGTGGCCTACTTTGTCTCGTGACGTCAGGGAATTTTTGCAGTCCTGTGGGACTTGCTCTCGCTCCAAGCCTTGCTCTCGCTCTAGTGGTTTGTTAATGCCATTACCTGTGCCCAAGAGACCATGGACCCATATCTCTATGGATTTTATTTCCGACCTCCCTGTTTCTCAGAGAATGACCATTATCTGGGTTATCTGTGATAGGTTTTCCAAGATGATACATCTTGTGCCATTACCTAAGTTGCCTTCCTCCTCCGAATTGGTGCCTTTGTTCCTTCAGCACGTGGTTCGGTTACATGGCATTCCGGAGAACATTGTGTCTGACAGAGGAGTCCAGTTTGTTTCCAGATTTTGGAGGACATTTTGTTCTAAACTTGGTGTTCAATTGTCTTTCTCCTCTGCTTTTCATCCTCAGACCAATGGACAAACCGAGAGAACAAACCAGACCTTGGAGACTTATTTGAGATGTTTTGTGTCTGCTGATCAAGATGACTGGGTCTCTTTTTTGCCTTTGGCTGAGTTTGCTCTTAATAATAGGGCTAGCTCTGCCACCTTGATGTCTCCATTTTTCTGCAATTTTGGGTTTCACCCTCGATTTTCTTCGGGACAGGCGGAGGCTTCTGTCTGTCTGGGTGTTGACTCTGTTGTGGAGCGAATGCAGCAGATTTGGGACCAGGTAGTGGAGAGATTGTCTCTCTCTCAGGAGAAGGCCCAACGGTTTGCCAACTGGCATAGGACTGATGGTCCTCGGTTTAAAGTGGGGGACTTGGTTTGGTTGTCCTCAAGAAATATCCCTATGAGGGTTGCATCTCCAAAGTTTAAGCCCAGGTTCATTGGACTTATAAGATCATGGAGATTCTTAATCCTGTTTCCTTCCGTTTGCTTCTTCCAGGGACATTTAAGATCCATAACGTGTTCCACAAGTCCTTATTGAAGAGGTTCTCGAGCCAGTGGTTCCTATGGCTGCGCCTCCTGACCCTGTTTTGGTTGAGGGCAATCTGGAGTATGTGGTTGAGAAAATATTGGATTCTCGTTTTTCTAGAGAGAAACTCCAGTATTTGGTTAAGTGGAGAGGTTATGGTCAGGAGGACAATTCTTGGGTGTTTGCTTCGGACATCCATGCTAGGAGACTGATCCGTGCCTATCACCGAGCTCATCCTGATCGGCCTGGTTGCACAAGTGAGGGTTCGGTGACCCCTCCTCAAGGGGGGTACTGTTATGAATGTGTTAGAGATGGTTTCTGAGCAGAGGCTCCCTCTGGTGGTCACAGACAGTACTGAACCTTTCAGCGAGGAGTTGCAATCTGGGTTCACTGACTGGTCTGATATAAGGGAGGTTCGCTCCCATGATGGTTGCCGGTGATCAATAGTTCTTGACTCAATTGTGGTTCCTGGTTCATTTGGAAGTTTGCTGGAGTCTTGCCTGAATCTCCTGCTTTCAGATAAGACATTTTTTGCTTTTCTTTTTGTGCTTGTTTTTTTCATTGTTTTCTGCACTTTTGTGGCGGTCAGCCAGGTCCCCTCCTGGGGCCTGAGCTTCTCACAGTTTAGCTGCAGCCACTGTTATTTGCTCATTTGCTTTTTCCTGTTTTTTCAGCGGCTGCGGCTTGGTTTTGTTACACCAGAGATCTGATTTAGGTGGTAGAGATCGTGTGATCTCAGGTGTTTTTCCAATCAGAAGAGTTGGTATTTTTTAGGTTTTTTTTTTTGGATTGCAGTGAGAATCCTTTCCTGTACTTTTCTGTCTAGACAGATTGGGCCCCAGCGTTTGCTCATTCTATTTTCTGTCTGTGTCCGTGCTTCTTCTTGTCTAACCGCCATTACATGTTTGGGGGCTTCCTATTTTCTTTGGGGATCTGCTTCGGGGCAGATAGCTTTCCTCTTTCTGCCTTTAGGTGTATTTATCTCTCAGGCTGTGACGAGGCATCTAGGATCAACATAGGAACGCTCCACGGCTACCTCTAGTTGTGTGGTTAGTTCAGGTTACTGCAATTCAATAGGTTCCAGCCTCTCTGGTGTATTGCCGTATTTGCTTTTTCTCCTCAGCTACCAAAACACAACTCTTGGGGACCCAGATCTCAGGGGACTTGCGACTGGTTGGGCTCTGTGGCTGGAGCATGGTCATTTGGTGCTACTCACACTCGTTTACCTCATGATGTTCTGCCATGCAAAGTTTGGTTGTTGCCTTGGATGTTCGACTGCTGCCATGAGGGTCTCGTCGGAGGCCTTGTCTACTTCCTCGAGTCTGGCCAGGGCAGCTTGTTGGAGGGTATCCAAGTCTGCCTGGCTGGGGAATGGACAGGTGGTGAGCGGCCCGCTGCAAGAATGACAGCCAGCGACTGGCACTTTGTGGAGCCTAGGCTGGAATCCCCGTTTTAGCAACATTACCTTCCATCTCCACACACTGTCCATAGCATTGGACATCTCCCTAGCTCTGCCCCACTGGCCATCCTTGCAATCTTTGGACACTGATACAGAGCTGCAACCTGATGCACCCACACACCTTGCAGCATTTGCACAGACAGTCTAGGGCTGAGATGATCTTAAGACCCCAGCGGCAAAAAGCTACCGCTGGTAGTCTTTAGTGTCTGGGAGTATGGGTCCAACACTCACACAATAAAAAAGACAAATGTAAATAAAATATTTTATTTTTGGCGGTATGATGATAAAGCATAGTTTTTTGCCTCATTTTTAATATATATGTTTTTTTACATTGCTCGCTGAAGGGCTTAACTAGTGTGACATTTTATAGGGTAGGAGTTTCCACAAGCGGTGACACTAAATGTGTACTTTTTTTTCCAAAAAAAATATTTTATTTTGGGTACAATATATATATTTTATTTTTCCAATCTTTTTTTTACTTTGTCCCATCATGGGACTTCTACTTTTTGCAGTCTGATTGCAGTTATAAAGTACAGCAATGCAGGAGCATTGCTATGCTTTGTAACCGTCAGTGCAGCACTGACGCAAGTTAGTTAGATCTTGCACGCCGCATGATCTAATTTGCTAGAAAGTGGTGACCTGGATGTCATCATCATGACATTGGGTTACCATGGCAACAATTGAGCCCCATGATGATGTTGTGTGGGCACCAAAGGGCAGGAGACTACTTCCTTATAAATGCTGCGATCGATATAGATTCCAGCATTTAGGGGGTGTGACAAAGTTACTGGCAAAGTGCTGGAAGGAGACATGTTTCACGGAAACTATTCGCTTCAGTGATTTAAACCCCAGAAGTTTGCTCCAGCACACTGTGCTGAGAGGGGTTAATCGGCCATTTTAAGGGCTGAGTTTTTGTGGACAACAATAGAGTGGGTGGGAGGTTGACCACCTTATCGACTCTAGGGTGTGGTCTGGCGTTTAAATAGTCGGCCTCCTGAGGCAGTGTGTTTGGAGAGGCCAACTCCAGAGAAGTGTTCATGTATGTGCTCACCTGCACCTTGCGTTTTACTAACCATGAGCGTGCGGAGCCCCTATACCACAAGGACTGCTTTGTGTTACCACTTTGCTTTGTTTTTCCTATTTTTTGTCTAAAGGGCCATGTTTATTTTTACTTCACCATGGTTTATGCCGCATATATAATAAACCAGTGAACAGCTTAAAGAGACAGTGTTCCCATGTCTACCTCAGAGTAAAGCTGAGTGAGCCGATCTACAGTACAGACCAAAAGTTTGGACACACCTTCTCATTCAAAGATTTTTCTGTATTTTCATGGATATGAAAATTGTAGAATCACACTGAAGGCATCAAAACTATGAATTAACACATGTGGAATTACACTTTACAAAAAAGTGTGAAACAACTGAAAATATGTCTTATATTCTAGTTTCTTCAAACTAGCCACCTTTTGCTTTGATTACTGCTTTGCACGCAGAAAAAGTGCACGGATGGATTCTACATGCTTGGTTCCTACCGTGAAGCATGGAGGAGGTGGTGTGATGGTGTGGGGGTGCTTTGCTGGTGACGCTGTTGGGAATTTATTCAAAATTGAAGGCATAGTGAACCAGAATGGCTACCACAGCATCTTTCAGCGGCATGCTATTCCATCCGGTTTGCGTTTAGTTGGACCATCATTTATTTTTCAACAGGACAATGACCCCAAAAACACCACCAGACTGTGTAAGGGCTATTTGACCAAGAAGGAGAGTGTTGGGGTGCTACGCCAGATGACCCGGCCTCCAGTCACCAGACCTGAACCCAATAGAGATGGTTTGGGGTGAGCTGGACCGCTCACCGCTTCAATTTTGAATAAATCCCCAACAGTGTCACCAGCAAAGCACCCCCACACCATCACACCACCTCCTCCATGCTTCACGGAGGGAACTAGGGATGTAGAGTCCAGCCGTTCACCTTTTCTGCGTGCAAAGCAGTAATCAAAGCGAAAGGTGCTACTTTGAAGAACCTAGAATATAAGACATATTTTCAGTTGCTTCACACTTTTTTTTATAGTGTAATGTATAATTCCAGATATGTTAAATCATAGTTTTGATGCCTTCAGTGTGATTCTACAATTTTCATAGTCATGAAAATACAGAAAAATCTTTGAATGAGGTGTCCAAACTTTTGGTCTGTACTGTACCTCAGTGGTTAAACTGTACAGGGTGTCAGCTGTCATGTCAGCATAACACCTGGCGGCAATCTGGCACATAAAATTGCCATGAGGTATCCATATGTCAACGGTCGGCAAGTATGTTCTACCAGCCACTTTTCTTCATTGTGGTTACTGAGGGCTGATATGGTCTTGGATGGATATGGCCTCCCCTAAGATGTAGTGGAGTTGACTCTGTTCTGTATCCAGGAAGTGATGTTTTCGGTGTCTTCCCTCTTGGTCACATGATGGCGCACTGGAACTCCGTTGTCATCTCACAATGCCACACGTCCTCAAGTTGGTCCTCGGATGTTGTATTCCGCAGCGATGACAACGCAATAACACGGCAACAGGTAGTGACGTCGTACCACTTCCCCGGCTGGCACACGTGTATGTATTACCAGGGTAACGGTGTCAACTTCCTTGCGTGTACCAGCGCATGCAATTGAACAGGCTAACGAGAAACACCTGACCAGATTTTAAAGCTTATTAGGGTCTGACAATATAAATATCCTCTCTGGCTAGAACCCAACCACCCCTGGACGAAGCGTTTCCAACTGAAACGTGCTTCGGGTGTGGGGGGGGGTCCGCAGGTTTCTATTCTAGGTAATTATAGCTTGGTTTACTACATAGGCACCTCTACTATGCTACTGCATTATACACTTATGTATACTTTACTCTATTTCTAAATTGATTCACATAAAAGGCTTTTTTATAGCGCCATTTCTTACCAGACACACCCACCTTGTTCTGTGCAACTTTGCTGCTTACAACTGGGATTTTTTGTACCATGGTATGTGATACTGTGACATGTTTTATGGTTATCTTTTGATATGTTGAAGATTTTTCACCTCTACTGTGAAATAGCAACAATTATGCATTATAAGATTGCATATACAGTACAGACCAAAAGTTTGGACACACCTTCTCATTCAAAGATTTTTCTGTATTTTCATGACTATGAAAATTGTAGAATCTCACTGACGGCATCAAAACTATGAATTAACACATGTGGAATTATATATTACACTTTACAAAAAAGTTTGAAACAACTGAAAATATGTCTTATATTCTAGGTTATTCAAAGTAGTCACCTTTTTCTTTGATTACTGCTTTGCATGCAGAAAAGGTGAACGGATGGACTCTACATGCCTGGTTTCCACCGTGAAGCATGGAGGTGATGTGATGATGTGGGGGTGCTTTGCTGGTGACACTGTTGGGGATTTGAATTTTGAATAAATCCCAAACAGTGTCACCAGCAAAGCACCCCCACACCACCTCCTCCATGCTTCACGGTGGGAACCAGGCATGTAGAGTCCATCCGTTCACCTTTTCTGCGTGCAAAGCAGTAATCAAAGCAAAAGGTGGCTACTTTGAAGAACCTAAAATATAAGACATATTTTCAGTTGTTTCACACTTTTTTGTAAAGTGTAATATATAATTCCACATGTGTTAATTCATAGTTTTGATGCCTTCAGTGTGATTCTAAAATTTTCATAGTCATGGAAATACAGAAATATCTTTGAATGAGGTGTGTCCAAACTTTTGGTCTGTACTGTATATATATATATATATTTCTATATATATATATATATATATATATATATAATATATATATATATATACACACAGGGTGGTCCAAAAGTAGGTGGACAGAAAATAATAACATTTATTTTGATTTATATATAAAATTATATTTACTAACACAAGCATAACATTGAGAATTAAATTTTTGTTCCGAACAATAATACAAAAGCCCTTAAATTTTATCAACGCAGGTGCTCAAACTGTTTTCCATCACAATTTGCACAGCTTTGAAGTCTGCCTCTCACACTTCGACAAACATTTTTGCACAAGTCTCTGGGTATTAATTTCTTGACATGCATCTCTTATGTAATTTTTCAAATCACTGACACTTTTTGGTTTTCAACTATAAACTTTGTCCTTGAGTACTCCCCAAAAGAAAAAATCCATTGGGATCAAGTCTGGTGAACGTGCCGGCCAATCAAGTGGGCCTCTTCGGCCAATCCATTTATTAGGAAATGTTTCATCAAGATACTCGCGGACTACTCTTGAATAATGTGGAGGGGCCCCATCTTATTGGAAAATAAGGTCATTTGAATTAGGCTGTTGCTGTAACTGGGGAACAACTTGATTCATTAGAATTTTGAGATACTTATCTCCTGTGACTGTTTAATCAAAAAAAAAAAAAAAGGGCCAAAAACACCAAAAGTTGAAATACCACCCCAAACATTGACACCAGGCTCATTTAATTGTTGCTCTAATGTTAAATGCATGTTCTCATTATACCAGTAAATACAACTATGTCTGTTAATATGGCCAGATAATGTGAAAGAAGCTTCATCACTCCACATAATGTTATCTAAAATTACTGGATTTTCTTCAATTTCGTTAAGCATAATCTCACTAAACTGCAGCCGCCTGTCTGGATCATCCTCCAATAAACCATAAATTAGATGTGGACGATAAGCTTTCCATCCAATAAATTTCAGGATTCGCATGATGGAAGCTCGTGAAATTCCCAATTCTAAAGAGACTCTTCTGGTGGACTTTTTTGGACTCCAAACAAATGTTTCAGCAACAAGTTGTTTATTATTTTCTATACAGGCTGTTTTGGGTCGATCAGTTTTTGGAGCATTAAGGATTGAGCCAGTGGCATCAAATTTGTCACGAATGCGGTAAATGGTTTGTCTCTTTGATGCTTGAGTACAAAATGTTTCAACCCAATTTGCGCTGGTATAGCATTTTGAGATTTCCAATACTCTTAAAATCCATTTTCTTTGATCTGTATTTAAATTATTTGCCATTTTGGGGGAGATTTATCTGTAAAAACTGGATCTGTGAAACTGACTCAGTTGCCCTTAGAAACCAATCAGATTCCACCTTTTATTTTCCAAAGAGTCTGTGATGTAAAAGTGGAATCTGATTGGTTGCTAAGGGCAACTGAGTTAGTTTCACTTTACACCATGTTTGATAAATCTCCCCCTTCATAACCCTATTACACATACTGTCCACCTACTTCTTGACCACCCTGTATATATACACTGCTCAAAGAAATAAAGGCAACAATCAAATAACACATCCTAGATCCGAATGAATGAAATATTCTCATTGAATACTATGTTCTGTACGAAGTTGAATGTGCTGACAACAAAATTACAAAAATCTTCAATGGAAAACAAATTTATTAACCAATGGAGGCCAGGATTTGGAGTCACCCACAAAATTAAAGTGGAATGTAATGTCCTTAAAATAAGTCAAAATGATGCTCTATAGTGTATGTGGTCTCCACAAGCCTGTCTGACCTCCCTGTGCCTGTATGACCTCCCCACAACGCCTTGGCATGCTGCTGATGAGGCTGCGGCGGATGGTCTCCTGAGGGATCTCCTCCCAGACTTGGACTAAAGCATCCGCTAACTCTTGGTCAGTCTGTGGTGCAATGTGACGTTGGTGGATGGAGGTCTCAGATGTGCTCATTCGGATTCAGGTCTCCGGAATGGGTGGGCCAATCCATAGCTTCAATGCCTTCATCTTGCAGGAACTGCTGACACACTCTAGCCACATGAGGTCTGGCATTGTCCTGCATTAGGAGGTACCCAGGGCCAACTGCACCAGCATATGGTCTCACAAGGGGTCTGAGGATCTCTTCTCGGTACCTAATGGCGGTCAGGCTACCTCTGGCGAGCACATGGAGGGCTGTGTGGACCTCCAAAGAAATGCCACCCCACACCATTACTGACTCACTGCCAAACCGGTCATGCTGAAGGATGTTGCAGGCAGATCGCTCTCCACGGTATCTCCAGATTGTCACATCTGCTCAGTGTGAACCTGCTTTCATCTGTGAACAGCACAGGGCGCCAGTGGCGAATTTGCCAATCCTGGAGTTCTGTGGCAAATGCCAAGCATCCTGCACGGTGTTGGGCTGTGAGCACAACCCCCATCTGTGGACGACGGGCACTCAGACCATCCTCATGGAGTCAGTTTCTAACCGGTTGTGCAGACACATGCATATTTGTATTAGAAAATGAACTCGGCACTCAACTTTAGTATAGTGAGAATAAAGATTTTTATTCACAGAAGTAACATGAAACGTTTCGGTCCTATATCATGGACCTTCATCAGTCACTACATTTATAAAAGAAACAGAAGAAAAAATTGTATTAACAAAATAAAGTATGTACAATCAAAATTTGGTCAATAGTAAATGTAGAGAGTAGTTGTATACAATGCTTTAGGAGACTTAGGGAGCAATCATAGGTCAGAGTTGTATCAGAGGTATAACAGAGGCAGAAACACTTTTAAGAGACGGTCCTGGGGCTTGCTGGTCTTTCTTGGGCGCCCTGGAGCCTTTTTGGCAACAATGGAACCTCTCTCCTTGAAAGTCTTGATGATGCGATAGATTGTTGACTGAGGTGCAATCTTTCTAGCTGCGATGCTCTTCCCTGTTAGGCCATTTTTGTGCATTGCAATGATGACTGCACGTGTTTCTTTAGAGATAACCATGGTTAACAGAAGAGAAACAATGATGCCAAGAACCAGCCTCCTTTTAAAGTGTCCAGTGGTGTCATTCTTACTTAATCATGACAGATTGATCTCCAGCCATGTCCTCATCAACACCCACACCTGTGTTAATGGAGCAATCACTGAAAAGAGGTTAGCTGGTCCTTTTAAGGCAGGGCTGCAATGATGTTGAAATGTGTTTTGGGGGATAAAGTTCATTTTCTAGCCAAATATTGACTTTGCAAGTAATTGCTGTTAAGCTGATCACTCTTTATAACATTCTGGAGTATATGCAAATTGCCATTAGAAAAAGTGAAGCAGTAGACTTTGTAAAAATTAATATTTGTGTCATTCTCAAAACTTTTGTCCATGACTGTATATGGTGAGGACATACCAGATACTACTGGGAAGGGGGTTGATCCACATAGGGAAGAAAAAAAGGGCTGGATAGAGCTGTAGGTGAAAATAAGATAAACGTAAGTGCCGATATACTTTTATGTATAAGTAGATTCTGTGCCTGTAGATGTGACATACCCTGTGCTGGTGGGGTGAGATGAGGAAGAGAACAATGCCTCTATTGCACTAGTAACCTGTAGATACAGCGCAAAACATAGATGCCGTAAGTATCACAACTATCAATATGATGGTGAAGAGGTGGAACCGCTATACTTGGTTGTGACTGACCTGTTGTGAAGGAGTCCGGCAGTGAGGATAGGTCTCTGCGTTGGACGCGGTGTCCACCGCTAGTCTGAGCGCAGAGAAAGCTAGAAAGCAGCGTGTATATGAGAGGAAGAGGCGGGACTATAGTGTGTCAGACAGAGCATCAGACAGGAAGTGAGGTGGCAGGAAGTTAATGGACGTGCGTTCCACAGCTATGGATATGCGTTCCAAGTGAATACTAGGTAACCAGAGGCCGTCCTACAGGTGGGAGGAGTAAAGGAGCGGCGTACTGATGGAGATGTGCCCAACAGGATGACGTGGCAGCATTATAGTATTTAATACAGGCGGCTCTAAAGTGAATGAAAGAGAGGCATGTTAGTACAAGCATAAAGGAGTTTACAGCAATAAACATTGCGATCTTATACATTAGCTTAAAGCGATAGGAATACATATCAGGCTTGCAGTATCAGTATGCGTCAAAAAGGACATAACAGTAATATGAATACTGATTTAGTGCATTATCATAAGACAGTATGGAAGACAAATTTGCAGGCAACAAGGAATAATTAATAACCACCTAACAGAGATCAAAGCAGCATGTGGTAAATGACAGTTGATGTGTAAACATCTGTATGCATCATTTATAAAGTGAAAGGGTGTCACAGCAAGATTCATACTGGTATAGTGCGTTATCAGAAGACAGTATGGGAAAATGGCAGCACGGATTATTAAATAAACACCTGGCTGAGATCAACGCATCATGTGGTATATGGCAAGTGATGTATAAAAAAAAGGGGGGGGGGAATATAACCTCAGTGGTCATATGCAGAATTACATGAAGGAGAGTAAATCGTATTCACGATTAAGACCTTTAGGTGATAGAGTATCTAAGGTATGTATCCAATAGGCCTCTCTCCTTTTCAATTGACGTATGCGGTCGCCTCCTCGTCGTGAATGCGGTATTTGTTCCAAAACTTGGTATTTTAATTGGGCTATGGTATGTCCCATTGTGATGAAGTGGTGTGGGATGGGGAGTAAGGTATTCTTACATCTTATGGTTGATTTGTGTTTTGCGATGCGTTGTTTTACAAGTTGACTGGTTTCCCCAACATATAATAACCCACAAGGACACTAAATCACGTATATCACGAAGGCCGTGTCGCAAGTAAAGAAACCACGGACTCTAAATGTTTTTCCCGTATATGGGTGATGGATGGTTTCTCCCTGAGTACGTTATTACATTGAGTGCATCCCAGACATGGGAAGGTGCCCGTTCTTGGTTTTTTCAGGAATTGTTGTGTAGTTCCTGATTTTTTAGGGCCTAAGTCAGCTCTAATCAATGCATCCCTTAGGTTGGGTGCACGGTGAAAGCATGGGAGAAAAGGTCTAGAGAATTCTTTAATATCCGGGTGTGCAGTCTGGAGGAGTGGCCAATGTTGGCGAATGGACTTGTGTAATATTTACGCATAGGGATGGTAATGGTGTACGAAAGCAATTCTGCCTCCCATATCTTGTTTATTGCGAGTGACCGTAGTTCTGGAATGATCCAGGACCCCTTGTGGATAGCCCCTCTCTCTAAATTCAGAATTCATTTCTGAGAGGCGGGTTTCCTGAGTGGTATGATCGGAGACAATCTTTTTGACCCGATAGAATTGGGATGTCGGAATGGATTTCTTCATGGCGACTGGACGGAAGCTATTAAAATGAAGTAGGCTGTTACGATCTGTCGGTTTGACATATAGATCAGTGGATAAACAGCCACTGGAATCCTTTATAATCACTGTGTCCAGGAAATTGATCCTGGAGTGGTCGTGTGAAATGGTAAAGCTGAGTCCAGGCCAAGAGCAATTCAGAAATTGATGAAAGAGTGCTAAGGACTTGAACGTGCCCCCCCATATGCAGAAGACATCGTCTAGGTAACGTTTCCAGACAATAGCGTTGTTCTTGAATAGAGGGTTTGTGTAGATCAATGTCTCCTCAAAATGGGCCATGTAGCAATTTGCATATGGGGGTGCTACGTTCGATCCCATCGCGGTCACACGTATCTGTAGGTAGAAATCATCCTGGAACATAAAATAGTTGTGTTTAAGTACGATGGCTAACAGATCCAGACAGAGAGCGATCTCTGCTGGATTAAAGTCAGATTTTTCAAGTAAGCGTTGGACAGACCGTATGCCGTTCTCATGAGGTATGGAAGTGTAAAGGTCTTTTACGTCAAATGTGACTAATAGGGAATTAGCTGGAACTTGATTGATGGAACGGATCATGTCCAGAAACGCTCCAGTGTCCAAAATGAATGACTTGCTAGTTTTGATTAGAGGAGTGAAGATTTTTTCTAGATAAATTGCCAATGGTGAGAAAATGGAGTCCGAGGTGGCCACGATTGGCCTGCCAGGGGGTTGCTGGAGGTTCTTATGGATTTTGGGGAGTATGTAGAATACAGGGATGATCGGATTATGAGAGATTAGAAACTCGTGAGTTTTATTGTCCAGGATGCCTGCATCACAATGTTGTCTTAGTGTGTCCGTATATCATTGGTGGGATCATGCGGTAATTTCTGATAGTGATGTTGTCGAGTTGCCGGAGTGCCTCAGAGATGTAATATGAGCGGTCCATCACGACTATTGCACCCCCTTTATCCGCAGGTTTTATGATATTTTTATCATCTTGTAAGGATTTATGGGCATGATGACCAGTAGCCGTGAGGTTATGTGGATAGTGTAATTTGCCTTTTTCCATGTCAGATTTAAGACAATGGAAAGAGGAATAAATGAAATCAATAAAGGTCTCAAGAGCATTCGATCCAGGGGGAGGTCTGAAAAGGCTCTTTGTTCTCAGGCCCAGAGTAGTGGCTGAGAGGCGTCCCGGTTCTCCCGGAGACTGTATAGATTTAGGTGCAGTAGGTTGAGAAAAATACACCCGTAGTCGTAGGGAACGAAAAAACCTTTGAAGGTCCATCTCAAGTTCAAATGTCCTATATTTGTAAGAGGGGCAGAAGGAAAGTCCTTTTTGGAGGACATAATATTCTGCGATACTCAAAGTCCTGGATGAGATGCTAATGACGAGTGGGCACATACCTGGGAACGAGTTGTCCGTATTTGATTCGGATTGTCCCTTCGGTCTGTGCCTCCGTCTGGTCCTCTTCGTCTTGTTTGGCGTCTTCGTGGGCCTAAAAAAGGTATAGGAGCAGAAGAAAGGCCACCTCTGTCCTGTTCTGAGCCGGAGGTAGAGGCATCGGTTGAAGATCTTTGACCAGGATGATAGGAAGGTCGCCATGAAGAGGGTCTCTCTCGCCACTTGTAGACATGATCTAGGTTATAGTCCTCTAGATCTCGGGCAAATTTCTGGCGCTTACGATCCTCTATGTCCTTTCTGTGTTGAATTATGTTATTTATCTGTGATTTTAAAGAGGAGATCTCCTCTGGTGTCCCCGTGTAAGACAATTGTGCCTCGATGGAGCCAACTTGCTCGGTGCTGGTAGCTATGGCCTTCTGCAAGTTCTCTACGGTTAAAAGCATGAGGTCGAAAGTATTTGTTCATATTTCTGACATTATTCAGTGGAGTCAGAGAAGAGGGTGGGACGAAGGGGTACTCAAAGGCCCCGTGGAATTCTCTGAACTCTAATATATTCAGTGAGAGTGGCACAGTGCGATTCTAAGTTTGTGCGGTGGCGTAATTCTCTCTCTAAATCTCGTCTACGGGTCTCCCGAGGGGGAGCCTTGAGGAAATCACTTGAAAGGGTGATCTGAGCTAGGATGCTTGATGTCTCGTCAGCATTATACGAAAAAGTGAGAGAGGATAGTGAGAACGGCATACGGTCTGTCCAACACTTACTTGAAAAATCTGACTTTAATCCAGCAGAGATCGCTCTCTGTCTGGATCTGTTAACCATCGTACTTAAACACAACTATTTTATGTTCCAGGATGATTTC
The DNA here is from genome assembly GCA_033576555.1 of Oophaga sylvatica. NCBI lineage: Eukaryota > Metazoa > Chordata > Amphibia > Anura > Dendrobatidae > Oophaga > Oophaga sylvatica. The sequence continues at coordinate 428,702,645 of JARQOD010000002.1, forward strand.
TACCTACAGATACGTGGGACCGCGATGGGCTCGAACGTAGCACCCTCATATGCAAATTGCTACATGGCCCATTTTGAGGAGACATTGATCAACACAAACCCTCTATTCAAGAATAACGCTATTGTCTGGAAACTTTACATAGACGATGTCTTCTGCATATGGGGGGGCACGTTCGAGTCCTTAGCACTCTTTCATCAATTTCTGAATTGCTCTTGGCCTGGACTCAGATTTACCATTTCACACGACCACTCCAGGATCAATTTCCTGGACACAGTGATTATAAAGGATTCGAGTTGCTGTTTATCCACCGATCTATATGTCAAACCGACAGATCGTAACAGCCTACTTCATTTTAATAGCTTCCATCCAGTCGCCATGAAGAAATCCATTCCGACATCCCAATTCTATCGGGTCAAAAAGATCGTCTCTGATCATACCACTCAGGAAACCCGCCTCTCAGAAATGAATTCAAAATTTAGAGAGAGGGGCTATCCACAAGGGGTCCTGGATCATTCCAGAACTACGGTCACTCGCAATAAACAAGATATGGGAGGCAGAATTGCTTTCGTACACCATTACCATCCCTATGCGTATATATTACACAAGTCCATTCGCCAACATTGGCCACTCCTCCAGACTGCACACCCGGACATTAAAGAATTCTCTAGACCTTTTCTCCCGTGCTTTCACCGTGCACCCAACCTAAGGGATGCATTGATTAGAACTGACATAGGCCCTAAAAAATCAGGAACTACACAATTCCTGAAAAAAACAAGAACGGGCACCTTCCCATGTCTGGGATGCAGTCAATGTAATAACGTACTCAGAGGAGAAACCATCCATCACCCATATACGGGAAAAACATTTAGAGTCCGTGGTTTCTTTACTTGCGACACAGCCTTCGTGATATACGTGATTAAATGTCCTTGTGGGTTATTATATGTTGGGGAAACCAGTAAACCTGTAAAACAACGCATCTCAAAACACAAATCAACCATAAGATGTAAGAATACCTTACTCCCCATCCCACACCACTTCATCACAATGGGACATACCATAGCCCAATTAAAATACCAAGTTTTGGAACAAATACAGCATTCACGACGTGGAGGCGACCGCATACATCAATTGAAAAGGAGAGAGGCCTATTGGATACACACCTTAGATACTCTATCACCTAAGGGTCTTAATCGTGAATACGATTTACTCTCCTTCATGTAATTCTGCATATGACCACTGAGGTTATATTCCCCCCCCCTTTTTTTATACATCACTTGCCATATACCACATGATGCGTTGATCTCAGCCAGGTGTTTATCTAATAATCCGTGCTGCCATTTTCCCATACTGTCTTCTGATAACGCACTATACCAGTATGAATCTTGCTGTGACACCCTTTCACTTTATAAATGATGCATACAGATGTTTACACATCACTTGTCATTTACCACATGCTGCTTTGATCTGTTAGGTGGTTATTAACCCCTCTCTGACATTAGACGTACTATCCCGTCCATAAAACCCGTGCCATTCTGACCATGGACGGGATAGTACGTCATAGGCGATTAGCTGCGCTCCCCGAGGGAGCGCAGCTAATCGCCGCCGGGTGTCAGCTGATTATCACAGCTGACACCCGTGACTGTGTGTCAGGAGCGGTCACGGACCGCTCCCGGCACATTAACCCCTTGCACACCGCGATCAAACATGATCGCGGTGTACTGGGGGCACAGGGGAGGATCGCGCAGTGTGGGGGCTCCCTGCGCGCCCCCCTGAGACCCTCAGACCAGCGCGATGTGATCGCGCTGCTCTGAGGGCTTCCTCCCTCCCAGGACCCGGATCCAAGATGACGCTGGGGTCCTGGAGGGAGGCGGCTTCCTCAGTGCCTGCCGAGAGCAGGCACTGAGAAGCCTGCTGCACTGCCTGAGCGATCGCTGGTGTGACAGAGTGCTGTGCACACTGTCACACCAGCGATCTGATGAAATACAGTGATGTCCCACCCTGGGACAAAGTAAAAAAGTAAAAAAAGTAAAAATAAACATGTGTAAAAAAAAATCCAAAAAAAAAAAAAAAAAAAAAAAAATATTCCCCAATAAATTCATTACTTATTGTAAATAAAAAAAATAAAACAATAAAAGTACACATATATGGTATCGCCGCGTCCGTAACGACCTTCCCTATAAAAATGTCCCACTAGTTAACCCCTTTTGTGAACCCCTTAAAAAATAAAAACGAAGCAAAAAATCAGTGCTTTATCATCATACCGCTGAACAAAAAGTGGAATAACACGCGATCAAAAAGACGGATATAAATAAACATGGTACCGCTGAAAACGTCATCTTGTCCCGCAAAAAACGAGCCGTCAGACAGCATCATCAGCAAAAAATAAAAAAGTTATAGCTCGCAGAAGAAAGCGATGCAAAAATAATTATTTTTTATATAAAATTGTTTTTATTCTATAAAAGCGCGAAAACATAAAAAAATGATATAAATGAGGTATCGCCATAATCGTACTGACCCGAAGAATAAAACTGCTTTATCAATTTACCACACGCGGAACAATAAAAACGCCTCACCCAAAAGAAATTCATGAATTGCTGATTTTTGTTCATTCTAACCTCCCAAAAATCGAAATAAAAAGCGATCAAAAAATGTCACGTGCTCAAAAATGGTACCAATAAAAGCGTCACCTCGTCCCGCAAAAATTAAGACCTCACATGACTCTGTGGGCCAAATATGCAAAAATTATAGCTCTCAAAATGTGGCGATGCAAAAACTACTTTTTGCAATAAAAAGCGTCTTTTAGCGTGACAGCTGCCAATCATAAAAACCGCTATAAATAGTAAATCAAACCCCCCTTTATCACCCCCTTAGTTAGGGAAAAATAATAAAATAAAAAAAATGTATTTATTTCCATTTTCCCATTAGGGTTAGGGTTAGGGTTTCGGCTAAAGTTAGGGTTAGGGTTGGCGCTAAAGTTAGGATTAGGGTTAGAGTTTGGATTAGGGTTAGGGTTGGGATTAGGGTTGGGACTAGGGTTAGGGGTGTGTTGGGGTTAGGGTTGGAGTTAGAATTGGGGGGTTTCCGCTGTTTAGGCACATCAGGGGCTCTCCAAATGTGACATGGCGTCTGATCTCCATTCCAGCCAATTCTGCTTTGAAAAAGTCAAACGGTGTTCCTTCACTTCTGAGCTCTGCCATGCGTCCAAACAGTAGTTTATCCCCACATATGGGTATCAGCGTACTCTGGACCCCAAGAGTTATTGTGAAATTTGTCCTATTTCTTCTGTTACCCTTGGGAAAATAAAAAACTGGGGGCGAAAATATTATTTTTGTAAAAAAATAAGATTTTTTTTGTTTTATAACGGCTGTACATTATAAACTTCTGTGAAGCACTTGGGGCTTCATAGCGCTCACCACACATCTAAATAAGTTCCTTGTGGGGTCTATTTTCCAAAATGGGGTCACTTGTTGGGGATTTCCACTGTTTAGGCGCATCAGGGGCTCTCCAAATGCGACATGACGCCCCCAGACCATTCCATCAAAGTCTGCAATCCAAAACGTCACTACTTCCCTTTCCGAGCCCTGACATGCGCCCATACAGTAGTTTTCTCCCACATATTGGGTATCAGCGTACTCAGGACAAATTGGACAACAACTTTTGGGGTCCAATTTCTCCTGTTACCCTTGTGAAAATAAAATATTGGGGGCGAAAAAATCATTTTTGTAAAAAAAAAAAGGATTTTTTATTTTTACGGCTGTGCGTTATAAACTTCTGTGAAGCACTTCGGGTTCAAAGTGCTCACCACACATCTAGGTAAGTTCCTAGTGGGGTCTATTTTCCAAAATGGGGTCACTTGTGGGGGGTTTCCACTGTTTAGGCGCATCAGGGGCTCTCCAAATGCGACATGACGCCCCCAGACCATTCCATCAAAGTCTGCAATCCAAAACGTCACTACTTCCCTTTCCGAGCCCTGACATGCCCCATACAGTAGTTTTCTCCCACATATTGGGTATCAGCGTACTCAGGACAAATTGGACAACAACTTTTGGGGTCCAATTTCTCCTGTTACCCTTGTGAAAATAAAATATTGGGGGCGAAAAAATCATTTTTGTAAAAAAAAAAAGGATTTTTTATTTTTACGGCTGTGCGTTATAAACTTCTGTGAAGCACTTCGGGGTTTCAAAGTGCTCACCACACATCTAGATAAGTTCCTTGTGGGGTCTATTTTCCAAAATGGGGTCACTTGTGGGGGGTTTCCACTGTTTAGGCGTATCAGGGGCTCTCCAAATGCGACATGACGCCCCCAGACCATTCCATCAAAGTCTGCAATCCAAAACGTCACTACTTCCCTTCCGAGCCCTGACGTGCACCCATACAGTAGTTTTCTCCTACATATTGGGTATCAGCGTACTCAGGACAAATTGGACAACAACTTTTGGGTTCCAATTTCTTCTGTTACCCTTGTGAAAATAAAATATTGGGGGCGAAAAAATCATTTTTGTAAAAAAAAAAAAGGATTTTTTATTTTAAGGCTGTACGTTATAAACTTTAGTGAAACACCGGGGGGTTCAAAGTTCTCACCACACATCTAGATAAGTTCCTTGAGGGGTCTAGTTTCCAAAATGGTGTCATTTGTGGGGGGTTTCCACTGTTTAGGCAGATCAGGAGCTCTCCAAACACGACATGGCGTCCAGCCAATTCTGCGTTGAAAAAGTGAGACGGCGCTCCTTCCCTTCCAAACTCTGCCATGCACCCAAACAGTGGTATACCCCCACATATGGGGTATCAGTGTACTCAGGACAAATTGCACAATAACTTTTGGAGTCTTGTTACCCTTGGAAAAATAAAAATTCGGGTGAAAAGATCATTTTTGTGGAAAAAATATGATTTTTAAATTTTACGGCTCTACGTTATAAACTTGTGTGAAGCACTTGAGGGTTCAAATTGCTCACCAAAGATCTAGATAAGTTCCTTAGGGGGTCTAGTTTCCCAAATGGGTCATTTGTGGGGGTTTCCACTGTTTAGGCACATCAGGGGCTCTCCAAATGCAACATGGCATCCAATCTCAATTCCAGCCAATTTTGGTTGGAAAAAGTCAAATGGTGCTCCTTCCCTTCCGAGCTCTGCCGTGCGCCCAAACAGTGGTTCCCCCCCACATATGGGGCATCAGCGTACTCAGGACAAATTGGACAACAACTTATGTGGTCCAATTTCTCCTGATACCCTTGGGAAAATAAAAAATTAGTGACTAAAAGATAATTTTTGTGGGAAAAAAATAGGATTTTTTATTTTCATGCCCGGGCATTATAAACTTGTGTGAAGCACTTGGGGGTTCAAAGTGCTCACCAAAGATCTAGATAAGTTCCTTAGGGGGTCTAGTTTCCAAAATGGGGTCACTTGTGGGGATTTCCACTGTTTAGGCTCATCTGGGGCACTGCAAACGGAACATGACCCCCATCAACGTCTGCATTCCAAAACGTTACTACTTCCTTTCCAAGCCCTGCCGTGCGCCCAAACAGTTTTCCACCCCCACATATGGGGTATCAGCGTACTCAGGACAAATTGGACAACAACTTTTGGGGTCCAATTTCCTTGGGAAAATTCAAAAATTTAGGACTAAAAAATCATTTTTGTGGAATTTTTTTTTTTTTTTTTTCACACCCAGGCATTATAAACTTTTGTGAAACACTTGGGGGTTCAAAGTGCTCACAACAGATCTAGATAAGTACCTTAGGGGTCTAGTTTCCAAAATGGTGTCACTTGTGGGGGTTTCCACTGTTTAGGCGCATCAGAGGTTCTCCAAGCGCGACATGGCGTCCAATCTCAACTCCAGCCAATTTTAGTTTGAAAAAGTCAAACGGTGCTCCTTCCCTTACGAGCTCTGCCGTGTGCCCAAACAGTGGTTTTCCCCCACATATGGGGTATTGGCGTACTCAGGAGAAATTGCATAACAACCTTATCTGTCCATTTTCTCCTTTTACCCTTGTGAAAATAAAAAAAAAGTTTGTAAAAGATCATTTTTGTGGCTAAAAAGTTAAATATTCATTTTTTCCTTCCACGTTGCTTTAGTTCCTGTGAAGCACCTGAAGGGTTAATAAACTTCTTGAATGTGGTTTTGAGTACCTTGAGGGGTGCAGTTTTTAGAATGGTGTCACTTTTGGTATTTTCTGTCATGTAGACCCCTCAAAGTGACTTCAAATGAGAGGTGGTCCCTAAAAAAAATGGCTTTGTAAATTTTGTTGTAAAAATGAGAAATCGCTGGTCAACTTTTAACCCTTATAACTTCCTAACAAAAAAAAATTTTGATTCCAAAATTGTGCTGATGTAAAGTAGACATGTGGGAAATGTTATTTCTTAACTATTTTGTGTGACATATTTCTCTGTTTTAAGGGAATAAAAATTCAAAGTTTGAAAATTGCTAAATTTTCAAAATTTTCGCCATATTTGCGTTTTTTTCAAAAATAAACGCAAGTTATATGGAAGAAATTTTACCACTAACATGAAGTACAATATGTCACGAGAAAACAATCTCAGAATCGCGAAGATCCGTTGAAGCGTTCCGGAGTTATAACCTCATAAAGAGACAGTGGTCAGAATTGTAAAAATTGTCCCGGTCATTAACGTGCAAACCACCCTTGGGGGTGAAGGGGTTAATTATTCCTTGTTGCCTTCAAATTTGTCTTCCATACTGTCTTATGATAATGCACTAAATCAGTATTCATATTACTGTTATGCCCTTTTTGACGCATACTGATACTGCAAGCCTGATATGTATTCCTATCGCTTTAAGCTAATGTATAAGATCGCAATGTTTATTGCTGTAAACTCCTTTATGCTTGTACTAACATGCCTCTCTTTCATTCACTTTAGAGCCGCCTGTATTAAATACAATAAAGCTGCCACGTCATACTGTTGGCACATCTCCATCAGTACGCCGCTCCTTTACTCCTCCCACCTGTAGGACGGCCTCTGGTTACCTAGTATTCACTTGGAATGCATATCCATAGCTGTGGAACGCACATCCATTAACTTCCTGCCACCTCTCTTCCTGTCTGATGCTCTGTCTGACTGACACTATAGTCCCGCCCTCTTCCTCTAATATACACGCTGCTTTCTAGCTTTCTCTGCGCTCAGACTAGCGGTGGACACCGCGTCCAACGCAGAGACCTATCCTCACTGCCGGACTCCTTCACAACAGGTCAGTCACAGACAAGTATAGCGGTTCCACCGCTTCACCATCGTATTGATATTTGTGATATTTACGGTATCTATGTTTTGCGCTGTGTCTACAGGTTACTAGTGCAATAGAGGCATTGTCCTCTTCCTCATCTCACCCCACCAACACAGGGTATGTCATATCTACAGGCACAGAATCTACTTATACATAAAAGTATATCGGCACTTACGTTTATCTTATTTTCACCTACAGCTCTATCCAGCCCTTTTTTTCTTCCCTATGTGGATCAACCCCCTTCCCAGTAGTATCTGGTATGTCCTCACCATATACAGTCATGGACAAAAGTTTTGAGAATGACACAAATATTAATTTTTACAAAGTCTACTGCTTCACTTTTTCTAATGGCAATTTGCATATACTTCAGAATGTTATAAAGAGTGATCAGCTTAACAGCAATTACTTGCAAAGTCAATATTTGGCTAGAAAATGAACTTTATCCCCCAAAACACATTTCAACATCATTGCAGCCCTGCCTTAAAAGGACCAGCTAACCTCTTTTCAGTGATTGCTCCATTAACACAGGTGTGGGTGTTGATGAGGACATGGCTGGAGATCAATCTGTCATGATTAAGTAAGAATGACAACACTGGACACTTTAAAAGGAGGCTGGTGCTTGGCATCATTGTTTCTCTTCTGTTAACCATGGTTATCTCTAAAGAAACACGTGCAGTCATCATTGCAATGCACAAAAATGGCCTAACAGGGAAGAGTATCGCAGCTAGAAAGATTGCACCTCAGTCAACAATCTATCGCATCATCAAGAACTTCAAGGATAGAGGTTCCATTGTTGCCAAAAAGGCTCCAGGGCGCCCAAGAAAGACCAGCAAGCGCCAGGACCGTCTCTTAAAAGTGTTTCAGCTGCGTGATCGGGCTACCAGCAGTTGCAGAGCTTGCTCAGGAATGTGTTTTGATTTGGTAGCTGAGGAGAGCAGGCAAAAAAGGAAATACACCAGAGAGGTTGGAATCTATGGGATTGCAGTACCCTGACTAACCACCAAAACTAAAGGCAGCCGTGGAGCGTACCTACGTTGGTCCTAGACGCCTCGTCACAGCCTGAGAAGCTAACTACACCTAAAGACAGAAAGAAGAAAACTATCTGCCCCGGAGCAGATCCCCAAAGAACAAAGAAAGCCCCCAAACATGTAATGGCGGTTAGACAAGAGGAAAATACAGACACAGACAGAAAATAGTATGAGCAAACATTGGGGCCCAAACTTCCTAAATAGAAAAGGATAGGAAGGTCACTTACTGCAATCCCAAAAAACCCTGAAAAGTACCAACTCTACTAATTACAAAAACACCTGAGATCACACGACCTCTACCACCTAAATTAGTTCTCTGGTGTAACAAAACTAAACAGCAGCCACTGAAAAAACTGGAAAAGGCAAATGAACAAACAACAGTGGCTGAACTAAATTGAGAGGAGCACAAGCCCCCGGAGGGGACCCGGTAGACCCCCACAGAAGCGCAGGACAAAATGCAAAAAGCAAGCACAAAAAACTAAAAGAAGAAAATGTCTTATCTGTTAGCAGAAGATGCAGGCACGAAACAGCAAGCTACAAAGTGAACAGGAATCAAAGATGAGACCAGAACAATTGATCATCGGCAACCCTGATGGGAGGGAACCTCCCTTATATAAGACCAGTCAGTAACACCTGATCGCCAATCTTCACAATCTTCATTGGATAGTTCAGTACTGTTTGTAACCACCAGAGGGAGCTTCTGCTCAGAATTCATTTCTAGCACATTCACAACAGGAATGGCAGCAGGCAGGTGTGAGTGCATCTGCACGCACTGTGAGGCGGAGACTCTTGGAGCAAGGCCTGGTCTCAAGGAGGGCAGCAAAGAAGCCACTGCTCTCCAGAAAAAACATCATGGACAGACTGATATTCTGCAAAAGGTACAGGCAGTGGACTGCTGAGGACTGGGGTAAAGTTATTTACTCTGATGAATCCCCTTTTCGATTGTTTGGGACATCAGGAAAACGCCTCATTCGGAGAAGACAAGGTGAGCGCTACCACCAGTCTTGTCTCATGCCAACTGTTAAGCATCCTGAAACCATTCATGTGTGGGGTTGCTTCTCAGCCAAGGGAATAGGCTCTCTCACAGTCTTGCCTAAAACACAGCCATGATTAAAGAATGGTACCAGAATGTCCTCCAAGAGCAACTTCTCCCAAACCTCCAAGAGCAGTTTGGCGATCAACAATGCCTTTTCCAGCATGATGGAGCACCTTGCCATAAAGCAAAGGTGATAACTAAATGGCTCAGGGAACAAAACATAGAGATTTTGGGTCCATGGCCTGGAAACTCCCCAGATCTTAATCCCATTGAGAACTTGTGGTCAATCATCAAGAGACGGGTGGACAAACAAAAACCTAAAAATTCTGACAAAATGAAAGCATTGATTGTGCAAGAATGGACTGCTATCAGTCAGGATTTGGTCCAGAAGTTGATTGAGAGCATGCCAGGGAGAATTGCAGAGGCCCTGAAGAAGAAGGGTCAACACTGCAAATATTGACTTGCTGCATTAACTCATTCTAACTGTCAATATAAGTTTTTGTTACTCATATGTTCGCATATTTCTGTCTGTGATAAAAACATCTGTCAAACACACATAAAAACCAGAGGGCAGCAGATCATGTGAAAACATAATATTTGTGTCATTCTCAAAACTTTTGGCCATGACTGTATATTCTTTCTGCCTCTGTGATACCTCTGATACAACTCTGACCTATGATTGCTCCCTAAATCTCCTAAAGCATTGTATACAACTATCTACCTTTACTATTGACCAAATTTTGATTGTACATACTTTATTTTGTTAATCGATGTGAATACTTTCCATCCAATTATGACAAGAGCATTCTTAAGGTGATACCTTTATTGGCTAACCAGAAAATTATATGTTCGCTAGCTTTCAGAGCTCAAGGCTCCTTCTTCAGGCAAGATTACATTTGGAATAATAAGAAAGACACATTAGATGCTTACTATAGTAGGAAATTTGTTCAAGACCTGGCAGGTGTGATGCCTTCAAAAAATAAGCAAAGGAAATCAATTTAGCATTTTCTTACAAATGGAGAGCTAGTGGGAATGTGTTATTAGCTATCTGGAGTCCTTCTGGTGAAGGTGTGAACTGTGTCTATTTAATGAGTCATAAAACCGGGTGTTAAGTTGAGTCCTAAGGTACTGCCACACTTAGTGATCTCGTTAGCGATCTCAATAACGACGCAAGCTAATGAGATCGTTTTTGTGATCGTTCTAATGTCTCTAGTAGCTGCCACACTTAGTGATCTCGTTAATGACTCAAAAGCGGTTAGCGATCTCATTAACGACTTTAACTGTCATTGCGATGTAAAAAACAGCGCACATCGCTCACAAAAGGTGCCAGACACAGCGATATAGGCTCACCAGCGGGACGCCAACGATCTAAATACGGTCCAGAACTCTAGTGAACGATCAGCGAGATCACAGCAGGGGCCACGTCGTTGCTACATGCCACACACGTTAGCGTCACGAACGAGATCGCTAAATAGTGACGTATTTTAGCGATCTCGTTAGCGACGCTGTTTAGTGTGGCATACCCTCTAGTGTCAAAGTATTGAACATCCTAATAAGTTTGAATTCCCATATTTTTCTCTCCCTGTCATCCTTAAAATGACCTTTTAGTATTAAGACTTTTAAGTCTGTCATACAATGTCCAGTTCCAGAGAAATGTTTTCCCACAGGCGTGTCCATTTCATTCCTGATCGTATGTCTGTGTAGATTCATCCTTGTTTGTAGTTTTTGCATGGTTTCCCCAATATAGATAGCTCCAGGGCACCTTGTACATTGTATCATGTACACCACATTGGAGGATGTACATGAAAAGGAACCCATGACCTTATAGTCCTGATTTGTGTTTGGTACACGGACTGTATTATGACTCATTACATAGACACAGTTCACACCTTCACCAGAAGGACTCCAGATAGCTAATAACACATTCCCACTAGCTCTCCATTTGTAAGAAAATGCTAATTTGATTTCCTTTGCTTACCTTTTGAAGGCATCACACCTCCCAGGTCTTGAACAAATTTCCTACTATAGTAAGCATCTAATGTGTCTTTCTTATTATTCCAAATGTAATCTTGCCTGAAGAAGGAGCCTTGAGCTCTGAAAGCTAGCGAACATATAATTTTCTGGTTAGCCAATAAAGGTATCACCTTAAGAATGCTCTTGTCATAATTGGATGGAAAAGTATTCACATCGATTTTTCTGGCTAACACGGTACCACAATATAATTTATTATTGTACACCATTATTTTGTTAATATAATTTTTTCTTCTGTTTTTTTATAAATGTAGTGACTGATGAAGGTCCATGATATAGGACCGAAACGTTTTGTGTTACTTCTGTGAATAAAAATCTTCATTCTCACTATACTAAAGTTGAGTGCCGAGTTCATTTTCTATTAGATACGGTGTGGGAACCTACTCTGGCACCTTCTTGGTTGTGCACACGGTTATTTTTTCACATGCATATTTGTGGCCTGCTGGAGGTCATTTTACAGGGCTCTGGCAGTGCTCCTCCTTTTCCTCCTTGCACAAAGTCAGAGGTAGCGTTCCTGCTGCTGGGTTTTTGCCCTCCTACGGCCCCCTCCACGTCTCCTAGTGTACTGGCCTGTCTCCTGGTAGCGCCTCCATCCTCTAGACACTACGCTGACAGACACAGCAAACCTTCTTGCCACAGCTCGCATTGATGTGCCATCCTGGATGAGCTGCACTACCTGAGCCACTTGTGTGGGTTGTAGAGTCTGTCTCATGCTACCACGAGTGTCAAAGCCAACCAACTTTCAAAAGTGACCAAGACATCAGCCTGAAAGCATTGGTAGTGAGATGTGGTCTGTGGTCCCCACCTGCAGAACCACTCCTTTATTGAGTGTGTCTTGATAATTGCCAATAATTTCCATATTTTGTCTATTCCATTTGCACAAGAGCATGTGAAATTGATTGTCAATCAGTGTTGCTACCTAAGTGGACAGTTTGATTTCACAGAAGTTTGATTTACTTGGACTTATATTCTGTTGTTTAAGTGGTCCCTTTATTTTTTGAGCAGTGAATATATGTATAGACAGTGCCTTGCGAAAGTATTCGGCCCCCTGGAACTTTTCAACCTTTTCCCACATATCATGCTTCAAATATAAAGATACCAAATGTAAATTTTTGGTGAAGAATCAACAAGTGGGACACCATTGTGAAGTTGAACGAAATTTATTCGTTATTTTAATTTTTTGTGGAAATACAAAAACTGAAAAGTGGGGCGTGCAATATTCAGCCCCTTTAACTTAATACTTTGTTGCGCAACCTTTTGCTGCGATTACAGTTGCAAGTCGCTTGGGGTATGTCTCTATCAGTTTTGTACATCGAGAGACCGAAATTCTTGCCCATTCTTCTTTGGCAAACAGCTCGAGCTCAGTGAGGTTGGATGGAGATCGTTTGCGAACAGCAGTTTTCAGCTCTTTACACAGATTCTCAATTGGATTCAGGTCTGGACTCTGACTTGGCCATTCTAACACCTGGATACATTTATTTGTGAACCATTCCATTGTAGATTTTGCTTTATGTTTGGGATCATTGTCTTGTTGGAAGACAAATCTCCATCCCAGTCTCAGGTCTTTTGCAGACTCCAACAGGTTTTCTTCAAGAATGGTCCTGTATTTGGCTCCATCCATCTTCCCATCAATTTTAACCATCTTCCCTGTCCCTGCTGAAGAAAAACAGGCCCAAACCATTATGCTGCCACCACATTTGACAGTGGGGATGGTGTGTTCAGGGTGATGAGCTGTGTTGCCTTTACGCCAATCATATCGTTTGGCATTGTTGCCAAAAAGTTCGATTTTGGTTTTATCTGACCAGAGCACCTTCTTCCACGTTTGGTGTGTCTCCCAGGTGGCTTGTTGCAAACTTTAAATGACACTTTTTATGGACACCTTTGAGAAACGGCTTTCTTCTTGCCACTCTTCCAAAGGCCAGATTTGTGCAGTGTACGACTGATTGTTGTCCTATGGACAGACTGTCCCACCTCAGGTATAGATTTCTGCAGTTCATCCAGAGTGATCATAGGCCTCTTGGCTGCATCTTTGATCAGTCTTCTCCTTGCTTGGGATGAAAGTTTAGAGGAAAGCCGGGTCTTGGTAGATTTTCAGTTGTATGATACTCCTTCCATTTCAATATGATCGCTTGCAGAGTGCTCCTTGGGATGTTTAAAGTTTTGGAAATCATTTTGTATCCAAATTCAGCTTTAAACTTCTCCACAACAGTATCACGGACCTGCCTGTTGTGTTCCTTGGTCTTCATGATGCTCTCTGTGCTTCAAACAGAACCCTGAGACTATCACAGAGCAGGTGCATTTATACAGAGACTTGATTACACACAGGTGGATTATATTTAGCATCATTAGTTATTTAGGACAACATAGGATCATTTAGAGATCCACAATTAACTTCTGGAGTGAGTTTGCTGCACTGAAAGTAAAGGGGCCAAATAATATTGCAAGCCCCACTTTTCAGTTTTTGTATTTCCACAAAAAATTAAAATAACCAACAAATTTCATTCAACTTCACAATTGTGTCCCACTTGTTGATTCTTCACCAAAAATTTACATTTGATATCTTTATGTTTGAAGCATGATATGTGGAAAAAGGTTGGAAAGTTCCAGGGGGCCGAAATAAATTTAAATACATAAACTATCTGTATCACATATATAATATATGTGTTGCAGATAGTTTATGTATTTATCGGTTTATGTACGATGAAGGTTCATTTATTAAAGGCAACGCATTTCATTGCTGTACCAGCACCTTTATTAAGGGGAAAGGGAACAAACCTCTGCCTTGTTTTTAATTTATTTCTTTCTTCTTAAATAGGATCACCCTTATGTGTGCACTTTCCCCACAGCTCATATCTCAGGATTCTACCACGGCTAGGGCAACAGCTATTGACATGACTTAAGGCACTGTCACACTTAGCGATCGCACCAGCGATCACGACAACGACACGACCTGGCGAGATCACTAGTGCGATCGCTAGTTAGATTCCAAACACAACTCATCAGCAATCTGTATAACGACCTCTGCGGTCGTTGGGAAAACCTAGTCCCACCTGCGATGCTGGTGAAGTCCTTCATAAAGGGTGTCACGCTCAGCGATTCAGGCTCACCAGCGGGACACCAACTACCAAAAAACGTCTCAGAACGTTTATGAGCGATCAGCGACATTGCAGCAGGGGCCACATCGCTGCTACATGTCACACACAGCTGCGTCGCTAATGAGATCGCTACTGCGTCATGAAATCGGTGACGCGTTAGCGATCTCGTTTAGTGTGACAGTACCTTTATTGACATTCTCTATTTTCCCTGTAGAACATATTTTACAAATAGATGTGACCAGCATTGATTGTTTTGACACCACACTGGATAATGTGACGCTCTGTGAGTGTACTCCCCTCCCCTCCCCATGTTCCTTCAAATAATAGTGGAAAATGTACTGTTGGACTGTTGTGTTGGTGCTACAGAGGGGTTTGGTGCAGAGATATAGCCATACGGAAGACAGAATTTGTGGTTTAAGCTGCAAATATATTTTATATGTATAAATTGACCATCTAGACAGCTGGAACAAGGCCAAATTCTTTGTGATTTACTGCTCTCATATTAGGTAGCCTCTGGGATTCCATAAAGGGAGGGAGATTCACAGCAACAATGGTACAGCACTAACTATCCACAACAGTAATTAACCCAGTCTGATAGGAAGATCAGTTTGTCAGATATGGCGGGATGTTAAAAGGGAGCATCTGACATAGACAGGCTCCTAGTACAGTAGTTTTTGTAAGCGCCAAAGTTGCAGAAGGAGAGGAGTTGCTCCCAAAACAAGGGTGCACATGGTGCTCAGGAACATGAGCCCAAGCAGATCATCACTGGAAATAGCTGGCGCTTCCCAAAAGAAAGAATGGAGCCATGAGGCAGATGCTTGCATAAAAACCTGTGTGGAACCTACTCTCACTTACCCACTGCTGAGTAGGAGACTGATGGAAGCAGATGACAGAGGAAGGAATCAAACATCTACAGCAGGTTAATGGTAACAATTTCATGGATAACTTTGAAAATACTCCCAAATCAATTTTGCCAGTGTCAGAACAAGGTGCTGGTTAGGTGCAAGAACTCAAGAAAACCTGCGTGGCTAAATTGTACACAGGATGAAAGACTGGAGAAGAGAACCTCTGTTCCCAACATCTTTTCAGGTTCTTAGACCTGCATGCCACTATAAATTTTTTGCATTTTGGCTGTCTGATCTACATTTACTAATCTTATAGAATAGTTAGACGTTATAAATATGCCCCTTAGTGAATGTTATAAAAATATGGCCTAGATCAGGGTTCCCCAACTCCAGACCTCAAGGCCCTCCAACAGGTCATGTTTTCAGGATTTCCTTAGTATTGCCCAGGTGATAATTGTATCACCTATGCAATACAAAGGAAATCCTGAAAACATGACCTGTTGGTGGGCCTTGAGGACTGGAGTTGGGGAACCCTGGCCTAGATAACCTAACAATTACTGTGGACTGAATAAAATAAGGATGACATTTGCACTAGAAAAAAAGTGTACTTTATTGTAACTTTAAGCAAACATTATAATCTAGTGCAGTATTCAGATCAGACCTCAAGAGTTCTTGCCACATTTGGGACATTTAGTCAGTGTTTGATAGGACTATAAAACAAAAAAATAGTAAGACATCTAGAACATTGTATTTGCAGACATAAAACACAAAAGCACAGACTGTCAATCAGCATGATTCACTACTAGTTAACATTTACGATCCTTGTAACTATAGTAAAAATTTGTTCATCTACACATACACACAATTTCATCTATTGACAGCACTTTATTCCAACACATGATGTAACACATACTCAACTGTAAAGTCAGCCATAAATTTAGAAAAAGGACCCCAAAATAATGTTTTTTGGAAACATGTCTAGCAAAGCACTGCAAAACGCAAAGATATGGGCAAAATTAGCACCATTTATACAGTTCGCACTGAGTGTTCCCATACATATCCACACTACTTTCATGGAAACCCAGGCACATATGGATTAACACTAAGTTATTAGTGAAAAGATGGGCTTTGCCTGAGAACCATTTGCTGTGGATAAGTAAATGCAAAGTCAATACACAATTCATATTTATAAAGTGAGCTATTGTTGCACAGCAAGTTTGAATATTAAATATAAGATGTTTGGTACTTTACATAAAGACAAAAATATTCCTTTGTTTGTGCATGGACATTACTACTGCATGCTCCTAGTATGAGAATTGATGATCTAGAGATTATATTAATGCTGGCAGTGACTTAAAGGAAGGCAGAAATTCAATAAACCGTCCCAGCACAGCAGTTGGCAGCAGAACTGCCAGCACTAATAAAGACCTGAGTATTGTGGCAGGAGGCATAAGTAATTTTGTCCTGTCTGTAGTTTAGTGGGTCATACAGATGAGTCTGACTATAAAATGTGGGCTTGAATTAGAAGCGGAGGTTGATACTGGATGAGGTGAAAGTAGTGAGGTCACTGATCTTCTGAAGACTCTTCTGCTGTACCCCCCTCATCTTCATCGTCTGCCTGAGAAGATAAAAAAATGATTTAAGTCTTCCTTTTCAGATTTTCATTATGGCCCATTTAGCATCAGAACAAATTACAAAAAAGACCAGAAGTTACCAAACCCAGTCATTGATTTAATGAATTTTCTGGCGTACATTTCAGTCATAGCAAATCCTTTTCCCACGAAAAAAAAGTTCATTTTAATCAATAGATCTGAGACTAATAGTAAGTTCCACAATTGGATGTGTTTAAAGGCTGGGTCTCACATAGCGATACACCAGCGATCCCGACAACGATCAGGATCGCTGGTGTATCGCTATATTATCGCTGCTGAGCTGCCAAACAGGCAGCGATCAGCACAAGGACACTGCGGGTAAACATCGCTAGTTACCCACAGTGTACCTTGGATACCAGCGCCCTGATGCAGGGAGCTGGTAACCAAGGTACACAGCGGGTTTCCAGGCGCTGCGCGGTGCCTGGAAACCCGCTGTGTACCTTGGTTACCAGCTCCCTGCATCAGGGCGCTGGTATCCAAGGTACACAGCGGGTTTCTAGGCACAGCCCCGCGCCTGGAAACCCGCTGTGTACCTTGGTTACCAGCGGATCGCTGGTCTCCCGCCTGTCACACGCAGCGATGCGTGCCTGTCAGCGGGAGACCAGCGATCAAAAAAATGTCCAGACATTTCAGCGATGATCAGCGATACCCGGCAGGGGGGCTGATCGTCGCTGAATGTCACACACAGCGATATCGCTATGTGAGACGGGCCCTTAACCCAGCTGTGGAACCATGAAAAAAAAAATCACTGCTTTGATACCATGGGGTCTATATGACCCCAGGCTCAAGATTGTCATATTTCATTAAAATGAACATGCTGGCTTTTCAGAATAATCAAGTTTTATTCTGTCATCATTTCAGAACACAGTTATGAAATCAAATGTAACTTTGAAGTGATTTATTTGTCAAACACAAACTGAAATTTATACCAAAATGCTTTACTAATAACTAAAAGTATTCAAATTCAATAAAAAAAAATGCACAATAACTGCAACTGTGCGGATTTTAGTAAAAACATAATGACAAAAACAGCAGTAGTTCCAGTATGAACCAAAGTTCAGGCTATGTGCACACGTTGCGGATTCTTAGCGTTTTTGCCGTGAAAAACGCTTACACAACACAACTCATTATAGCCTATGGGATTCCGCAATACTGTGCACATGCTGCGTGTTTTTCCGCGGCGGAATCGCATCGCGGAAGAATCAGCAGCATGCTCATTCTTTATTGCGGAATCACGGCGATTCCGCCGCCATAGGAATGCATTGTACCGCTTACTTTCCGCATGTAGCTATGCCCACCATGCGCAAAGTAAGCGGTTCATGTGCGGATGGTACCCAGGATCTGGAGGAGAGGAGACTCTCCTCCAGGCCCTGGGTACCATATCCATATTAAAACAATAATTAAAATAAAAAATCGTGATATTCTCACCTTCCGGCGGCCCCCCGCAGCTTTCCCGCCTCTCAGCGACGCTCCCGGCCAATCCCGTTTCCAGGGATGCATTGCGAGAATCACCCCAGATGACGTAGCGGTCTCGAGTGATGCTACATCATCTGGGGTTATTGTCGCAAAGGACGCCTGGGAACGGGATTGGCCGGGAGCGTCGCCGAGAGGCGGGAAAGCTGCGGGGCCGCCGGAAGGTGAGAATAGCACAATTTTTTAAATTATGTTTAACATATCTTTACTATTGATGCGCATAGGCGCATCATTAGTAAAAAGTTGCTCACACTTGTCAAACACGTTGTCTGACTCGTGTGACCAACCTGTCAATCAGTTTTCCAAGCGATGCTACAAATCGCTTGGAAAACGCTAGCATTCTGCAAGCTTATTACGCTTGCAAAACGCTAGTTTTTAGCGAGAATACGCATACCTAGAGGAGGTACGCATACCAGGGAGGTGCGGAATTGCCGCAGAAATTTCCACGGCAATTTCGCAACGTGTGCACATACCCTCAAAAAAGAACCAGTATCACCAAATAGAGGTATAATACAGCAAAGGTGAAAGATAAAATATAACTTTTAATAAATATTGAAAATAAAATAAATATAGTGAGTAACCCAATAAAAAAAGGGAAAGGTGCTGCTTCTTCAAATAGTCAATTAATCAATATATAATGAACATAGTAAAGACTAGCACCCATCCATGAGGATACAAATTGGCCCCTCAATGCATAGAGGAGGCAATAGGATTCAAACTCACAGCCAAAGCATGACAATATAACCGAGTAAATATACAAGACTGTGACAGAAAATGTACATATAGTATGCACCGTATAGAAATATATGTGATGAGAAAAGACGGATTTTGGTAAGAACTTACCTGTAAAATCCTTTTCAGCGAAGGAAGGGAGGGAGACACAGTAATTCATTACTGATGGGTAGGCGGAGCCCCAGATCAGGATGACACCTCAGATCAAAAGCGTGTTGACTGGCTGGCTCCTCCAGCTCGGGCTCCTCCTACTCAGCTCCTTCAGTCGTACCAAAGCTTTAAGGAAGAACCAAGATCACCAGCGGAGCAACATAACCCCTTCTGAAGGAACTTCAGAGAAAAACACAAGAATACAGGTTATGCATGCAAAGTAAGCCAAAAACCACAGAGTTCCAGGTACTACTCACTGAACCTGACTACTGCGATGAGCTGGCGATGCTGGAACAGAGCCTTAGCGCGCTGACCTCAGCCCAGATAATCGCTATCAGATAAGAGTCGCGCTGCATCTGAAAACATCAACACACTTCTGCCTTGGGCGGGATCTGTGTCTCCCTCCCTTCCTTCGCTGAAAAGGATTTTACAGGTAAGTTCTTACCAAAATCCGTCTTTCAGCTGCAGATGGAAGGGAGGGAGACACAGTAATTCATTACTGATGGGACGTCCCAAAGCAGTTCAAAAATAAGGGTGGGAAAAACCAACAAAGGCAGAAACCCAACAACCTTAACAAGGAAGCGCAACCAGCGCTAAACACAAGTTCATCTAGAAACTTTAAACTACAGCTGCCTGCAGGACCCTACGTCCGAGGGCTGCATCAGTGGAAGCACTGGCGTCCACTTTATAAAAACTTTGTAAACGTGTGGACAGAGCGCCAAGTTGCCTCCCGGCAGAGCTGCACTGCCGAGGCACCTTGATGAAAAGCCCACGATGAAGCCACAGCTCTCGTGGGATGGGCTCGAACCTTAATCGGCAAGATTCACCCCCAATACGGTAAGCTTCCAGAACAGCTGACCGGATCCAACGAGCTATAGAATCCTTGGAGGCTCGTTGACCACGCCGACGACCTGCTGGAACCACAAACAGGGAGTCCGTCTTACGAAAACCTTGAATAATAGATAGATAAAAATTCAAGGCCAGCACTAAATCCAAAGTGTGTAAAGCTCGCTCTTTCACATTCTTCGGATCCGAACAGAGTGAAGGCAACACAATATCCTGGTTAACATGAAATTGTGACACTACTTAGATAGAAAATCACCCCGTGTGCGAAGCACTATCCGATCCGGAAAAAAAAACTCCAGAAAAAGGAGGTGAGCAAGAAAGAGCTGCCAACTCAGAAAAACTCTCCTCAAGAGGCGACCGCTACTAGGAAGGCCACCTTCCAAGAAAGTAAAGAAAGGCTAGCAGAATCCATATGCTCAAAATGGTTTATGCTGAAGAGCCTCCAAAAACAAGGTTGAGCCGCCAAGAAGACACGGGTGCCTTCCGCGGCGGAAACTTACGAGCTATACCGCGGAAAAGGGAAAGCACGTCCCTACGCGAGGCAATAGCCCTCTGAAATAATAAGGACAGAGCAGAAAACCTGACCTTTCAGGGTGCTAACTGTCAAACCCTTGTCTAACCCATGCTGTAGAAAAAACAACAGATTGGGAATGGAAAACTTTCTCGGGTTCCGTGAAGATCCCGAACACCACGAAAAGAAGGTTTCCCAAGTTTTGTGGTAAATCCTAGTAGTAGTAGCCGGACTTCTGGCTGAAAAAACCTCTACGGGTTAACATTTCGGTCTCAAGAGCTACTCCGTCAAACGCAGAGACTTCAAGTCCGGATAACGAGTGAGTCCCTGGGTTAACAGGACCGGACGCAGAGGAAGTGGAAATGGCGGCGCCGCCAAAAGCGACACTAGTGTCGAGAACCACGTCCTCCTTGGCCAATCTGAGCTATCAAAATAGCCGGAATTCTCTCCAGTCTGAACCGACGCAGCACCAGAGAAAGTAAAGATATCGGCGGAAAAACATAGACTAGCTCGAAATGGTCCCACGGATCCACCAGAGCGTCTACCGCCACAGCCTTCGTGTCCTTGTACCTGAACACGAAGGTCGGTAATTTGGTATTAAACCTGGACCCCATCAAGTCCACTTGGTGAGTTCCCCAACGGAAGCACAGCAGTGCAAAAAAAATTGTCGGATGAAAACCCCATTCTCCGGGAACCATCCTTTCGCGACCGAGGAAGTCCGCCGTGGTATTCTAGACTCCTGGAAAGTGAATTGCAGAGATGGCTGGAACCCTGGTCTCGGCCCAAATCAGCATCCGAGACACCTCCAGCATGGGAACTCCTCGTCCCGCCTTGGTGGTTGATATACGCGACCGCCGTCGCGTTGTCTGTCCGCACTCGGACTGGCATACCGCTCAAGGAGACCGTCCAGTGTTGGAGGCAAAGAAAAAATTTTGCCCTCAATTCCAGGATGTTGATCGGTAGAACCGACTCTTCCGATGACCATACTCCCTGGATCCGAAGATCGTTCCAGACACCCTCCCCAGCCCGTCAGGCTGGCATTGGTGGTTATGACCGACTACTTCGGAGGGAGAAAGACTTTCCCAGGAATAACGCTCCTGGACGTGACCACCATCCTAGGGATTCTCGCACCCCGCGAGAAATGGTGACACTGCAATCCAGTGAATGCGACCGATTCCAACAACTCAGAATGAGCCTGTGGAGAGCTCTGGAATGAAATTGGGCAAACGGAGGTGCTCCATGGACGCCACCATCAAACCCAGAAGGCGCATACTTTCCGAAGGGACATTGCTGTCGCAGCCTTCATAATCTGTACATGTTGGAGCAGACATGCCTGCTTGTCTGGAGGTAGGGACAACACCGCCCGTACCGTGTCGAAAAGCATCCTCAAAAAACAGGATTGCCTGCGACGATTCCAGAGACGACTTCTCCTTTGAGGCCACAATCGAAAGGTCGTCCAAATAGGGACGAATCGTAAGTCCCCGTCTTTGAAGAATTGCCATGAGATTTAGGCGCCAGAATCGTTGTAAAAATTCTGGACGTTAAGGCCAAGCCGAATGGCCGAGCCACAACCTGGTAATGGTTGATTCTATGGCAAAAACGAAGGAAGCGCTGATGAACTCTTCCGACGGGAACATGCCAATAAACGTCGCGAATGTCGATTGACCAAAGAATCGATCTGCGACAGGGCTGCCATAACGGAGCGAAGCGACTTCATGCTTGGCTCTGACGGAATGCAGATGTCAGTCCGCCTTGGCGGATTTTTATTTTTTTTTTGAAAAAGAGAGAGAGAGACGACACAAACCCCCAGAGGGTTGGCCAGATCATCCCTTGAACCGAAAGGGACTGCCAATAACTTATCGGCACTAGTCCTGCCAGACGCAGAAGTCACAGCTCTGCGCTACGGTAAAGCTATTTCTTTTGCCTTTGCCTTGGCAATCAGCTCCGTGAGGTCAGTCAAATAGCTGACCACTTTCTAAGCTAAAGATAGCAAACCTTGTTGGAAAACCGCGTTCCATCCAAGTTACAGTGCTCTTCTGACTGTAACTGCCGAGGATTGCGCCCTGGATAGCAGTGACGCATTATCCTTCAACTAGAAAAGCCCATCTACCTCGATAGAGGGGATCCAACTTGCCTCGCCGTCCTTAGACGGTCCAACCGCTCAGGGGAACTTAACAAGTACACCTAGATCCTTAATACCGAATCTATGTCCACGGCCTCGCAGATGGAAATTGTTGCCGTCTCCATTTTTCTGTCCAGCGTGTCCTGCAGACTCGCCTTCCCTTTTACCAGGAAGATTTGCTAAGCTGGAATGAAGGAACATTCACTTCAGGAGAAGGGGTCCAATTAACAAACAACTCCGTAGAAAAAACGGATACAGTTTGTAAGGTCATCGCGACCCATGCAAACATCCGGGCCGACTTACCAGGAGACTAGTTACCTCCTCCGGTAACTGTAACGTCCACATGGCTACCACAGAAATTTTAGTACGGCCCATGAGAGAGGCAGGGAGTCCCTGCCGAACCTCCTTGTCCGAATCGGACTTCTTCGCTAAGCGAAAAAGAAGGCACCGATTTTGTGTCGCTTCCTTGAGAGGATCTAGCTGACACTCCATAACCTAAAAGGTCAGACAGGCCATCAATAGAAACCAGTGAAGGCCTCCATTTTGACACCACTGGAACCTCCGACCGTGCATGAGTGAGGTCTGCGTGTCAGATACGCGAGGCTGGTCCGTAGCGGATCTGGGAGAGGGTCTCTGACATACCCTTGCATAGTATATGGCAGGCTAAACCTGTCAGTAAACTAGAGCAGTTCTTAAATAAAAAACAAAAGCTGAAGGGTTAAAGCTCTAAAGAGAGAGCTACCCCAGCTGTCTCCCATTAAGAGTTAACCGCCTAATAAGGGGTTAAAGTAGCAGACTCCCCACAACCTTGATAATGAAAAAGGGTGTGCGAATCTCAGGCGCCTCTTATAAGGTCGCAGCTGCAGGACAGCTATGCCACACTAAACAGAAAAACGTACTGTAGCGTAGGCGCAGGACACAACATATCCGTAGCGCAGGCGCAGGACACAGCACATCCGTAGGACATAGCGAATACAAAAGCGCCCCTCTGTAGTACAGGTGTAGGTGCTGGATAGAGCATCTGAGCGCAGACGTTAGGAAACGTCATCACAAGTATTTGGACCTCCTCACACAGTATATGACGGGTTAAAAACTGTCAATAACTGTTTCTCATATAGCTGAAGGAAGCTCGCTACACCAGCTCCTTACAGGGTTAACGCCTCCATATGGAGCATACCCCCAAGCTCGACCCTTCCATAACAAACCCACTCCGGATTTTGGTAAAGAACTTACCTGTAAAATGCCCTTTTCAAGCGAAGGAAGGAGATGGGAACGGGACCCACCATGAAATGTCCATATACTGAAATGGTAGTGAGGCGGGAGTACCCCAAATCAGAGATGTCACCTCAGAATTCAAAGAATCGTGATGTCGACATGGCTGGCCCCTCCAGCTCGGGCTCCTCCTACTCAGCTCCAGTCGTACCAAAGCTTTAGGGAAAGACCAAGATCACCAGCGGAGCAACATAACCCCTTCTGAAGGAACTTCAGAGAAAAACACAAGGATACAGGTTATGTCAAAGGAAGCCAAAAACCACAGAGTTCCAGGTACTAATCACGAACCTGACTACTGCGATGAGCTGGCGATGCTGAAAGAGCCTTACGCGCTGACCTCAGCCCAGATAATCGCTATCAGATAAGGTCGCGCTGCATCTGAAAACATCAACACACTTCTGCCTGGGAGGGTCTGTGTCTCTCTTCCCTTCCTTCGCTGAAAAGGATTTTACAGGTAAGTCTTTACCAAAATCCGTGTTTCAGCTGCAGATGAAGGAAGGAGCCACAGGATTCATTACTGATGGGACGTCCCAAAGCAGTTCAAAAAATAAGGGTGGGAAAAAACCAACAAAAGGCAGAAACCCAACAACCTTAACAAGAAAGCGCAACGAGCGCTAAAACACAAGTTCCACAAGAACTTCAAACTACAGCTGCCTGCAAGACCCTACGTCCGAGGGCTGCATCAGCAGAAGCACTGACGTCCACTTTATAAAACTTTGTAAACGTGTGGACAGAACGCCAAGTTGCCGCCCGGCAGAGCTGCACTGCCGAGGCGCCTTGATGAAAAGCCCACGATGAAGCCACAGCTCTCGTGGAATGGGCTCGAATCTTAATCGGACAAGATGCACCCTGAAGACTGTAAGCTTCCAGAATAGCTGACCGAATCCAACGAGCTATAGAATCCTTGGAAGCTCGCTGACCACGCCGGCGACCAGCTGGAACCACAAATAGAGAGTCCGTCTTACGAAAACCTTGAGTAATAGATAGGTAAAACTTCAAGGCCCGCACTAAATCCAATGTGTGCAAATCTCGCTCTTTCGCATTCTTCGGATCCGGGCAGAAAGAAGGCAACACAATATCCTCGTTAACATGAAATTGTGATACCACTTTAGGTAAAAAATCACCCCGTGTGCGAAGCACTACACGATCCGGAAAAAACTCCAGAAAAGGAGGCGAACAAGAAAGAGCTGCCAACTCAGAAACTCTCCTCAAAGAAGTGACCGCTACAAGGAAAGCCACCTTCCAGGAAAGAAAAGGAAGGCTAGCCGAACCCATAGGCTCAAAAGGTTTATGCTGAAGAGCCTCCAAAACAAGGTTGAGCCGCCAAGGAGACACGGAAGCCTTCCGCGGCGGAAACTTACGAGCTATACCGCGGAAAAAGGAAATCACGTCCCTATTTGAAGCAATGGTTCTCCGAAACAATAAAGACAGAGCAGAAATCTGACCTTTCAGGGTGCTGACTGCCAAACCTTTGTCCAGCCCATGCTGCAGAAAAGCCAACAGATTGGGGATGGAAAACTTTCTCGGATTCCGAGAGGATCCCAAACACCACGAAAATAAGTTTTCCCAGGCTTTGTGGTAAATCCTAGTAGTAGCCGGACTTCTCGCAGCACGAAGGGTAGCAATAACCTTGGCTGAAAAACCTCTATGGGTTAAGATTTCGGTCTCAAGAGCCACGCCGTCAAACGCAGGGACTGCAAGTCCGGATGACAAATGGGCCCGAGTCAACAAGTCCGGTTGAAGAGGAAGCGGAAAAGGAGGTGCCGCCAACAGCGACATTATTGTCGAGAACCACATCCTTCTTGGCCAATCCGGAGCTATCAAAATAGCTGAAATTCTCTCTAATCTGTTTCGACGCAGTACTAGAGGAAGTAAAGATATCGGCGGGAATACATAGATCAGCTCGAACTGATCCCACTGAGCTACTAAAGCATCCACCGCCACAGCCTTCGGGTTCTTGTACCTGGACATGAACGTCGGTAACTTGGCATTGAACCTGGATGCCATCAAATCCACTTGGGGAGTTCCCCAACGGGAGCACAGTAGTGCAAAAACTTCCGGGTGAAGGCTCCATTCCCCAGGATCCATCTTCCTGCGACTGAGAAAGTCCGCTGTAAGATTCTGAACCCCTGGAATGTGAATCGCCGAAATGGCTGGCACACTGGCCTCGGCCCAAATCAGAATTCGAGACACCTCCACCAAGAGCCTGGAACTCCTTGTCCCGCCTTGGTGATTGATATACGCGACAGCCGTCGCATTGTCTGTCTGCACTCGAACTGGCAGACCGCTCAAAGGGACCGTCCAATGCTGGAGGCAAAGGAAAATCGCCCTCAATTCCAGGATGTTGATCGGAAGAACAGACTCTTCCGGTGACCATACCCCCTGAATCCAGAGATTGTTCCAAACACCCCCCCAGCCCGTCAGGCTGGCATCGGTGGTTATGACTGACCACTTTGGAGGGAGGAAGGACTTCCCCAGGGCAAAAACCCCTGGACGTAGCCACCATCCTAGAGAATCCCGCACCGCGCGAGAAATGGTGACACTGCAATCCAGCGATTGCGACCGATTCCATCGACTCAAAATAAACTTTTGGAGGGTCCTGGAATGGAACTGGGCAAAAGGAATCGCCTCCATTGACGCCACCATCAGTCCCAGAAGACGCATACACTTCCGTAGGGACATTGCCGTTGAGGATTTCATAATCTGTACATGTCGAAGAAGACATGACTGTTTGTCTGGTGGTAGGGAAACTACCGACCGAAACGTGTCGAGATGCATTCCCAAAAAGAGATTGTCCTCGATGGTTCCAGGGACGACTTCTCCCAATTGACCAGCCAACCGAAGTCCTTCAGAAACTGAAGAGACAAATCCCGAGCCGTCAACGCCTCCTCCTCCGAGGAAGCCACGATCAAAAGATCGTCCAGATAAGGGAGAATCGTAATCCCCTGTCTTCGAAGGATTGCCATGAGGGGCGCCATAATTTTTGTAAAGACTCTTGGCGCTGAGGCTAAGCCGAACGGCAGAGCCACGAACTGGTAATGATTCTGACCTATGGCAAATCGAAGAAAGCGCTGATGAGCCTTTCCGATGGGAATATGCAAATAGGCGTCGCGAATGTCGATTGACACCAGAAAATCGTTCTGTGACAGAGCTGCCACAACGGAGCGAAGCGACTCCATGCGAAATTTCCGGGCATGGACATGCCGGTTTAATCGCTTGAGATCCAGAATCGGGCGAAATTTGTTCTCCTTTTTGGGAACTACAAAAAGGTTGGAATAAAAACCTTTCCCTCGGTCCTCTGACGGAACCGGTATCACTACACCCTTTTGTAGCAGAAATTCGACCTCTCGCTGTAGAGCGACAACAAGCTCGGGTTCCGACGGAACGCGAGACTGACAAAAAACATTTGGGGGTCGAGAAGCAAACTCTATGAAATAGCCTGCCGACACTATCCGCGTTACCCAGGAATCTGGAACGCGAGCCATCCAAGTCGCCTTGAAAAGAAGCAGGCGACCCCCCACTCGAGAATCCTTGAGTGGACCCCTGGCGTCAATCCGACTTGGCGGGCTTCTTGTCAAGTTCCCGCTTGTCCTGGCGGAAACTCTGCTTCCAGGGAGTACGAGTTTTCTGAGAGGATTTCTTTCCTGAGAAGGAAGGACGACCCGATCCCCACGAGGAGTGACTAGATCGTCCTCGGCCCCGAAAGGACCGCCGACCACTATAGACACCAGGCTTACTGGACACCGAAGCCATGGCCCTACGCTGTGGTAATGCTGATTCCTTCGCCTTAGCCTTGGAAATCAGCTCTGTGAGGTCGGATCCAAAAAGATGGCCACCCTTGTAAGGTAAGGCCAACAACCCTTGTTTGGAAACTGCATCCCCGGCCCACTGTCTGAGCCATAAAGCTCTTCTGACTGTGACCGCTGAAGCTTGCGCTTTGGCCAGCAGAGATGCCGTATCCAGACCGGCATCAAAGATATAACAGGCTGCCGTTTCTAACCATTCACAAGTTTCCCGTATCTCAGATAACGGAGATTCATTTTGCAACTCCGTCTTCAAACGTGCCAACCAGCCTAGAGAAGCTCTAGTAGCACACATGGATCCTAGCACTGCTCGGAATCCATGACCCGCAGCCTCATAGCTAGCTTTTGCCGCCAATTCCGTTTTTCTATCCAAAGGCTCCTGTAAACTCGCTTTCCCCTTAATAGGGAGTAGTGAGGATTTACTAAGATAAAAACACATCCACTTCAGGAGCAGAAGTCCAATTAGCCTTTAACTCCGCAGAGCAAGGATAAAGTGTATCAAAGAAATGCGTCCCATGAAAACGCTTGTCTGGACACAGACGTTCCTCCTCTATTACACTATTAAGCTCATCCAGAGCTGGCAATGTTGTACGCGAAGCACGGGACTCCTGGAACATGCGTGCTGATTTACCAGGACGACTAGCTACCACCTCCGGTAACTGTAATATATCTCTCATGGCTTCAATTAATGCCTCCGTACGCTTCGCCATAGAGGAACGCCCCTGCGGCTCGTCCGCATCTGAATCGGATATTTCTCCATCCGAATTTAAAGGGGAACTCTGCCCAATATCAGATACATCTGACTCGCTCCGTGTAGAGGCCGGTAACGGCCTGCGTCGCTTCCTCTGAGAGGAATTAGCAGACACATATTGACCTAAAAGGTCAGACAAGTTGTTGATCGATCGAGCGATATCGTCCAATTTTTCACCGCTGTCGACCGCAGCGCTAGACGCTGTTGAGGTCTGCGTATCTGATTGCCGCAATGGCACTGGGACGTGGTCCGCGGCATCTGAACTCTGTTCAGACATGTCTCACCTGTATGAGCAGGTCAAAGCGGTAATACCAGCAAAAACTATGCGGTTTTTTCTTTTTTTTTTTTTTTAAACGCTGAAGGGTTAACGCTCAACCAGGCAGGGTTACCCCAGCGGTATTCAGTCAAAAAAATTGCTGGTAGAAATAACCCTCAGAGGGGTTAATATTGCAAACTCACCACAATATATATATGAAGTGTGAGCCCCAGCCAATTTTATGTCTCTAATGAGACTGCAGCTGCAGGATAGCGATCGCTGCGCTGCGGGTGGAGGAATCAGCACTCACCCAGCTGGCCGTGGTGTCTTATGAGGAGAGGAGCGGTCTGAGGAGCCCAGGAGCCTGTGTAATGGCCGCCACAGTGGGGGAGTCGCAGGAGAAACGCCAGAGCGCGCGTCTTCCTGCTCAGAAGACCGGGAATCGTTAGGCCATGCCCCCCGCCAGCTCAAATAATGAGCGCGAACTCCCCCGCTCCTGCTCCCTCTCTGTCCTGCAGCTATCTGCCTGCGGACAAAAAATCACCACATCTACTATGTAACAGCGCTGTCACAGCAGCGCTGAAGCATACTGATATACAAGTAATAGCGTTGCTCACTCAGACGCTAAAGCACTCACACATAATTATAATAAAAAATTTGTGTGGAGTACTCACCAGCCAAAGCGCCACAGGGACCCTCAGGGGTTTCTGGCGCTGTGCCCATGCTTCCCCCCAGGGCGAGGAACGCAGTGACCGCACGTGTGGTTTGCGTCCCGCCAGGGAAGCTCTCCTCATCCCCCAGGGCCGGCAAGATTCTGCAGGGACTATTGAGTAAATACAGATCCGCCAAGGGAGAGGTTGGGGTACAGCAGCGCTGGTACCCCTGAGACCTCTAGACCAACTGGTGATCCAAGTCTCCTGTCCGAATATAATAAAATCTTCTGAGGAGCTGCATTAGCAGCGACCATCCTCTGGGACCTCAAATCTTAGACTGGAGCTGAGTAGGAGGAGCCCGAGCTGGAGGGGCCAGCCAGTCAGCACGCTTTTGATCTGAGGTGACATCCTGATCTGGGGCTCCGCCTACCCATCAGTAATGAATCCTGTGGCTCCCTCCCTTCCATCTGCAGCTGAAACAAGGGTTAACCGCCTTCCAAGGGGTTAATGTCGCAGCCTCCCATAGCCTCTGCTGGACGGAGGCGTATTGCAGGAACTGGCTCAAAAAAGACGCCCTGCGCTCCCAGATATATGCGGCACAGCTGCAGATAGGGAATAAAATCAGGAAGGCGCCCTGGAGTTGAAGGGGTTAAGCTTCCGCAGAAGCGACTCACCCTGCTGGTAATAGCTGCCGGGAGGAAAGGGAGAGCGATGACCCCGAGGAGCTTCCAGCTCCTGCATTAATAATGGCCGCCGCGCTGTGTCTCCATGTAGAAGATGCAGGAAATGGAGACTGCTCAGAAAGCGCGCGCTCAGAGTGCCGCGAAAATTTAAATAAAAAAGCGGGAACTCCTCTCTCCTCACCGTGACTGAATACATGTACGCCGCGACCGTTGAATGCACACTGATCATAATTACAGTGACTACATGTAATAACGCTGCCACCGCAGTCGTTAAGGCACACTGATAACACACAGTGAATACATGTAATAACGCTGCCACCGCAGTCGTTAAGGCACACTGCCATAATCACAGTGAATACATGTAATAACGCTGCCACCGCAGTCGTTAAAGCACATAGTGGTACATGTAATAGCGCTGCCACAGCAGTCACTAAAGTACTACACACATTATAAAAAAGGAATGTGGAGTACTCACCAGCTTAGCGCCACAGGGAACCCTCAGGATTTGTGGCGCTTGTGCCCATGCTTCCCCCCAGGGCGAGGAACGCAGTGACCGCACGTGTGGTTTGCGTCCCCGCCAGGGAAGCCATCCTCATCCCCCAGGGCCGGCAAGATTCTGCAGGGACTATAGTGTAAATACAGATCCGCCAAGGGAGAGGTTGGGGTACAGCAGCGCTGGTACCCCTGAGACCTCTAGACCAACTAGTGATCCAAGTCTCTTGTCCGATATAAAATAATAAAATCTTCTGAGGAGCTGCATTAGCAGCGACCATCCTCTGAGACCTCAAATCTTAGACTGAAGGAGCTGAGTAGGAGGAGCCCGAGCTGGAGGAGCCAGCCAGTCAACATGCTTTTGATCTGAGGTGTCATCCTGATCTGGGGCTCCGCCTACCCATCAGTAATGAATTACTGTGTCTCCCTCCCTTCCATCTGCAGCTGAAAAAAAAATTCTCACCACCAACATGCAAAAACATATATATATGATGAGAAAAAGGAACAATCACATCGCCAATATGCAAAATTGAAGCGGTGAGCGGTCCAGCTCTTCCCAAACCATCTCGATTGGGTTCAGGTCTGGTGACTGTGGAGGCCAGGTCATCTGGCGTAGCACTCCATCACTCTCCTTCTTGGTCAAATAGCCCTTACACAGCCTGGAGGTGTGTTTGGGGTCATTGTCCTGTTGAAAAATAAATGATGGTCCAACTAAAGGCAAACCGGATGGAATAGCATGCTGCTGCAAGATGCTGTGGTAGCCATGCTGGTTCAGTATGGCTAACCTTATATGCTGCTTGATTCATACGTTCTTCGCAAAGGTTAACCTGTCCAATTCCAGCCTTGCTGAAGCATCCCCAGATCATCACCGATCCTCCACCAAATTTCACAGTGTGTGCAAGACACTGTGGCTTGTATGCCTCTCCAGGTCTCGGTCTAACCAATAGACGACCAGGTGTTGGCCAAAGTTGAAAATTAGACTCATCAGAGATTACCTTACTCCAGTCCTCTATGGTTCAATCCTTATGGTCTTCGGCAAACTTTAGCCTGGCTCTCCTTTGCTTCTCATTGAAGAAAGGCTTTTTTCTAGCTTTACATGACTTGAGCCCTGCCTCTATGAACCATTTAAGAACTGTTCTTGCCGTGCACTTCACCCCAGCTGCCATTCCTTTTGTAGTTCATTTGTAGTCATCCTGCGGTTGCTGAGTGACATTCGAATAAGGTGACGGTCATCCCAGTCAGTGGAGAGTCGTTTTTGCCCTCTGCCGGTTTGTAGCTTTGTTGTCCCCAATGTCTGCTGCTTGACCTTGTTGTAATGGACTGCAGTTTTGGATACAGTGTGCGCCATATTGCCTCCATCCTTAAAATTTCTCTCTGCTAGTAAAGCCAGAATTGAGCCCTTTTCCTCATTCAAAACGTTTCTTTTCAACTCCTTTGGCATAGTTAAACGTTATTTTTTCATTCCTATTACTTTTGGAATATTACTACCACTTGTTTTGCAATCCAGCTTGTCATATTGCAAGAGGATTGTGAACACCACAGCAGTGTGCTTTATACTTTCCTTCGTTAAATAAGATTTGGTTCAGGTGATCACCTAATCAGAAGCACAATAAGTAGAATGAGATGCACTCTGGTTGGAATTCAACTGACACTGGAATGGAAGTCAGACACGTAGAGAAGCTGATTTATATACAAGTGTGCAGAGGTCCCTTAATTTTTTGCCACAGGTGTGTGTATATATATATATATATATATTATATATACACATATATATATATATATATATATCACACACACAGTACAGACCAAAAGTTTGGACACACCTTCTCATTCAAAGATTTTTCTGTATTTTTATGACTATGAAAATTGTAGAATCACACTGAAGGCATCACAACTATGAATTAAAACATGTGGAAATATACATTACACTTTACAAAAAAGTGTGAAACAACTGAACATATGTCTTATATTCTAGGTTCTTCAAAGTAGCCACCTTTTGCTTTGATTACTGCTTTGCACGCAGAAAAGGTGAACGGATGGACTCTACATGCCTGGTTCCCACAGTGAAGCATGGAGGAGGTGGTGTGATGGTGTGGGGGTGCTTTGCTGGTGACACTGTTGGGGATTTATTCAAAATTGAAGCGGTGAGCGGTCCAGCTCACCCCAAACCATCTCGATTGGGTTCAGGTCTGGTGACTGTGGAGGCCAGGTCATCTGGCGTAGCACCCCATCACTCTCCTCCTTGGTCAAATAGCCCTTACACAGTCTGGAGGTGTGTTTGGGGTCATTGTCCTGTTGAAAAATAAATGATGGTCCAACTAAATGCAAACCGGATGGAATAGCATGCTGCTGCAAGATGCTGTGGTAGCCATGCTGGTTCAGTATGCCTCACTGTTGGGGATTTATTCAAAATTGAAGCGGTGAGTGGTCCAGCTCACCCCAAACCATCTCGATTGGGTTCAGGTCTGTTGACTGGAGGCCAGGTCATCTGGCGTAGCACCCCAACACGCTCCTTCTTGGTCAAATAGCCCTTAAACAGTCTGGAGGTGTGTTTGGGGTCATTGTCCTGTTGAAAAATAAATGATGGTCCAACTAAACGCAAAACCGGATGGAAGAGCTTGCTGCTGCAAGATGCTGTGGTAGCCATTCTGGTTCACTATGCCTTCAATTTTGAATAAATCCCCAACAGTGTCACCAGCAAAGCACCCCCACACCATCACACCACCTCCTCCATGCTTCACGGTGGGAACCAGGCATGTAGAATCCATCCGTTCACCTTTTCTGCGTGCAAAGCAGTAATCAAAGCAAAAGGTGGCTACTTTGAAGAACCTAGAATGTAAGACATATGTTCAGCTGTTTCACATTTTTTTGTAAAGTGTAATGTATAATTCCACATGTGTTAATTCATAGTTTTGATGCCTTCAGTGTGATTCTGCAATTTTCATAGCCATGAAAATACAAAAAAAATCTTTGAATGAGGTGTGTCCAAACTTTTGGTCTGTACTGTATACACAGTGTATATATATTCACTTACATTTGTTTTGTGTGTGTAAACATTATATTTGAACAAGGTATGCAATGATATTATGGTCTTCAATGGAAAATGAAAAAGAGGCTGAACAAGGAAATTACATCACTATTTTTTTTTAAATAATATATCTTTATTTAGCTTACAAATCCACATAGAAAATCCACATCAAAACCGCACGGAATTTCAACTGTGTTTTCTGCCAAGAGAGGAAGAATCCGAGCAGAATTTTACAACAGCAAATCCGCAACGTACATACCCTTAATATTAGCAGTTAGATTAGGCTGCTATTGCTTTTTTTATTATATTGGGGCAGATTTACTAACCTTGCCAGTTTTAGTGAATTTTAAAATAATCTAGTCTAGGCTAGCACCATTTACCATAATCTCAGTGGCTCATATTTGTTAAAGGACATCCTTAGACACTAGTATTGGGTTTTCGTGACTGACAGGGCACAAAAGGGCATTCGCCCTTCTATAAACTATGGAAACCAATACCCAAATGAGAGCCGCTTCTTGTTTCCAATGGCTCTCACTGGGAGTAAAATGACAGTGTTCAAATGTGGCTGAAGCTGAAACTGTACTGCAATGTGCCATTTACCAACTCACTCATACAGCCGATGCGAGCAGTCACATGAGCACAAGAATGCAATTTGCATACCTGTGGTAATGTTCCAACTAGATTCTCCTGCACTTATCTCTCCTCCACTTCGATCTGTGTCTTATTGAGAGAACTGATCTAATAATGTTAATGGTTTAGTAAAGGATATGGCAGTGATGGGTTCGTGCAAAGATCTCATTTACATTACCCAAAGGGCCGCAGGATTTGGCTCTGCTAGCCGGAATCCCATAATTCTGAATTTCGGCCCGGACTTACTGGTCACGCAAAAGTGCTTTTATTAGCTGAGATTTGAGACGACAAAAATTTAATCTGGAGCTTCCCTCATTGTTATTAACCTGTCAGCAGGATTGTGCACAGTAGCCTAAAGACAGTGTCAGGTCAGCGCCATTATACTAAATTATTTTCTTTGATGGTATCCATAAATTCGTGAGAGAAAAAAAAAAAAAAAAACCCCACCGTTTGATAATGGCACCGGACGGGTCTGCACAGTAGCAGCTATCGGCGATCCAATAGTTGCTACTGCACAGACAGCTCCATCTTGCTATAAAAAAAAAAAAAATTGTCTTGTCCAAGATGGCACCATCTGAACAATAGCATCTATCGGATCGCAGATAGATGCTACTGCGCAGGTGGCCCCATCTTGCCAGAGAAAAAAAATAAAAAGAAGTATCCACTAAGATGGCGCCAGCCGCACCTGCGCAGTAGCATCTATCGGCGATCCGATAGATGCTACAGCAGGCGCCGTCATCTTGGAGGCAAATTTAGTTTTTTCTCTAGCAAGATGGCTCTGCCGGCACCTGCGCAGTAGTAGATATCAGATCGCCAATGTCTGCTACTGCACAGGTGCGGCTGGCGCCATTTTCAAACTGTTTTTTTTTTCAGGAATTCAGGGGGCTCCGTGACTCAGGAGGGATGCTAGGCCCTTTTCGGTATATAAGGGATTACATTTTTTTGGGGAGTGATTTGTGGGGGTGAACTTAAGTGAGAGACATGAGGAGTGGGGGGGGGGTTTCAAGGTCTTTTTGGATTGGTTAGGAGTCAGCGAGGTGACTGAAGACTCTGCTGCATTGCGACTCCTCGTTCAAGAAGCAGGAACCAGAGTCCCAATGGAGACCCTCCAGCATGGCCTCTGCCTTCACAGCCAGCGCGGTACCAGGGAGGTGGTGAGAGACGTCACTGGCCCCTCTTATGGGTTGCGATGTGGGTTCTGTGCAAGACGCACTCTGCATCATCACATGAGCTGGGCATGAACGTGGAAATGGGCCTGCGCAGCCGCACACAGACTAACAGCAAGAGACACCGGGAGAAGATTTGCGATAGGCATCGGTGTAGGGGATGCAGAGCAGCAGACCGGTGTGTACCAGCTGAAGGGCCAGGAGCTAGTGGTGCTGTCGGTGCTAGAAAGCAGCACACCAGGGTCAAGGAGCAGCACGGTGGTTCCAGCAGTGCAACAGAAGTCCCTGCTCCTTTACCTGGACAGCAAGCTATTCATACCAGCATGACCAGATCAGGCTGTAGGTTGACTACGCCAGCTTCTCCTGGAGATATCCCTGGGCCCCCCTGAGTCTGCATCAGAAGAGGGTGTCATAGGGCAGCGAGGACCGGAGCAGTGATTGACAAGGAGGACACGTGACGACCGATTCAGGAGTCCCTTTTAGTCAGCCTTGTAAGACACGGTTTTCGTGCATCTCAAATGAATGTTGGGGGATCTCCGTTCAAGGGTAAGTGCTGGCAAGGGTGGCGTGATGGGTTTCAGTTTGGTCGATGGTAGGGCTTGATCGGAGGACATGGCAGGAGAATTTTTTCAGATGGTTATCTCCAGTGACTGGTGCGGTTCCTTTTGGTGTTTGGCAAGGTACTGTTCCCAAAGTTGGAACGACTGTCTCAGTGAATCCTCCTTCAAAGTCTACTTACAGCAGCACGGTAGATTTGGTTTGCTTGGATGACAGAATTATAGGAGAAGTTTGTCTGTTTTGACAGTTGGATGAAGGCTCATTTGAAGCAGGAAAGAAATCTGGAAAAACGACTATATGTAGAGATTTTATACCCATTACCATTTGATAAATTTGGTCTTGGTGGGGTTAAGCCGGACAAGACCAAGAAAAACTAGGAAGAATGGAGACGTTAACTCGCCAAAAATTTACTATATTGGCTAACAATATAGTAACAATGCTTCTCGCTCATCACTATTTTGGATAATCATGCAAGTTTAAGCATGAATGCTCTGGAGGTCAAAGCCATACCAAAAGTTTAAGGAAAGGGCAAAGCCAGCAAGTCTTTAACAAAGTCTCCAGTGAGAGTAGATCAGAGGCTACTTTTTTTTTTTTAAGTAGTATCCGGATAAGGAGGTGGCTCGTTTGTTACGAAAGGGTTTCAGTTTTGGTTTTAAGATCCCATCCTTGGCTGAATTGTGTACCATGCAGCCGAACAATTTACGGTCGGCCAGTATGCATGGCCATGTTCTTAGGGACAAGCTGCAGAAAGACGTTGCGTTCGGTAGGATGGTGAGATTTGCAGGTTCCCCCTTGCGATTAGTTCCTAAAATGGAGCCCAAAAAGTTTAGACTAATATACCATTTGTCATATCTGACTGGTTTGTCGGTTAATGACAGTGTAAGCCCAGAGTTTGTGTCAGTTTCCCATGTACATTTTGATAAGGCAGTCGAGTAGGCACATAAGCTTAGACAAGAATAGTTTATGGCTAAAACGGATATTGAGTCTACATTCTGCTTGCTTCCGGAAAGTTTGTTAGGCTGTTTTTGAACTGATAGGCAAAAGACAATCCACAAAAAACTATGAGTTGTTCAATTTCATGTGCTTACTTTGTGAAGATTAACAATTTCATTAAATGAGTAGAGAGAGAGGAGTCCGGTTTGGACTAAGTATTGCATTTACTTCGATGTTTTCTTTTGTATTGGACCAGCGAGTCCCGGATATGTTAGTCACTGCTCAGGATGATAGAACAAATGACAACATTTTGGTATTCCTATGGCGCATTAAAGACGGAGGGACGACAGTCAGAGATGACGTTTTTGAGCATGGAGACTGTCAATATAGAATGCTGTTTGCCAGCACACAAATTGCTTGATTTGAAGGTCAGCAGACTAGTGGCCTTGCAAGACAAAAAAATGTCAACTGCAATCTGTTAGGTAAACTTAATTTAATTTTGCTTGCAGAATATTGCCTATGGGTAGGGTGTTTTCGATAAAGGATGGCACAAGCTAAAGCAGGTTTTAAGCACCCTCAGCATTTTGTTCGGCTGAATGGGGAGCATAAAGCGCATCTGCAGCTTTGGGCTGAGTTCTTGCAGTTGTATAATGGACTAGATGTGGTTAGAGCCAGTAGTATCCAATGTGGACTTGGTATTTTATACTGATGCATCACGGGGAGGGTGATGTCATTGGTGTGTTGGTGAATAGCCAGATACATGGAGAGCTTCAGGTGTGATTAGGAATATGGCCTTTCCTACTGTGGTGGCTTTGGAGGTTTGGGGCTCTGAACTTGAGAACAAAAAAGTGTGTTTTATTCGCGACACTTAAGCATGGTTCATAGTGTAAATACATGTTGGCAGGATCGACACCAGTAGTTGCTTTGAGTCACCTGGTTTTGAAGAGCTTAGCCATGAAATTGGTTAGGAATTCAGTCTCACTGGGCACTTGGATGCGGTAGGCATCAGTGGCAGAAGCAAGTTGCGGGGGTTGACTGGTTTAGGTGTTTATATCGGGAAAGCATTTGAAAAAGGGTTTGTCGTTTGCTGCTGGTTCCAGCAGGATAGGCAATTTTCTTTAGATTAATGGGTTAGAAGGATGTTATGAAAGATTTTTGGTTCGTCAAGCGCTGAAAGAATTTCGGAAGAGTTGGGTGATGAACAATTGGCATCGTCTGGCATCTTTCCAGACTGAGTTTCTAGGTTTTTTCAGAGCAGTTCATTTGGGCAAACTTAAGAATGTGAAGCATAATGGTGGTTTATTATTCAAAGATGTAGTCTGCGAGTCAGATGTGGTACATTGTCATTTAAAGTGTTCAAAGACGGATCTTTTTGGTAAGAGTTGCGTTGTTGAGCTTTGGGGAGTGCACGGAATGGAAGAGTGTCTGGTTAGATGGGTCTCGCCATTTTTGGAAATAAGAGGTTCTGGTCCTGGTTCTTTGTTAATGCATCAGGATGGGTCTGCATTGTGTTTATCAGTTTGTGAAGTATATTTGTCTGTTGCTAGAATGGGTGTGGTTTAAATGGTGCAGATTTTGGGTTCCATTCATTTCAGATTTGGGCTGCTACAGAAGTGTCAGTTGGGATTTGGGTGTGCATGCTGTGCGCATGATTGATAGGTGGGAATCTGCTAGATATCAGTCCTATGTTAGGCCTCACTTGTTGCAAGTTCTGATATTTATGGATGCTGCCTGTCCTTTGAACGTATACTCATCACTGCCTTCATTGATCCATGTAGTTACACACCCTCCTGTTTTTTTTTCTGTATTTCAGGAACTCCCCATTTGATCTGGACGTTAGGACATTATTTTGTTATTTTGTTTATTGGGGTGCCCTTCGGGCCGACGTGAGGCTGGCGGGACAGCATTTGGTTGCGTCGGTTGGTTAGATATGGAGCAGGACATGGCATGAATTTCAATTTCATTGTTTTGGATAGACCACCAGATATTGTTGTGATGCATGTGGGTGTGAATTACTGTGTTTTATTTGCCTTTGTCAACCCAGAGTTTAGAGCTCGTCTGGTCTGACACTGTAGTGCACCTCAAATGGAAACATGTGAGGTTGGTTGAAGGGATTAACAAGGTACGCATTAAAGTTAAATCGGGAGGTGCCTCATTTTGTTGCAAGGCTCTGTGGGGTGGTGGGGTTATACACTGCTCAAAAAAAAATAAAGGGAACACTTAAACAACAGAATATAACTCCAAGTAAATCAAACTTCTGTGAAATCAAACTTAGGAACTTAGGAAGCAACACTGATTGACAATTTCACATGCTCTTGTGAAAATGGAATAGACAAAAGATGGAAATTATTGGCAATTATCAAGACACACTCAATAAAGGCGTGGTTCTGCAGGTGGGGACCACATTTCACTACCAATGCTTTCTGGTAGATGTTTTGTTCACTTTTGAATGTTGGTTGTGCTTTCACACTTGTGGTAGCATGAAACGGACTATACAACCCACACAAGTGGCTCAGGTACTGCAGCTCATCCAGGATTGCACATCAATGCAAGCTGTGGCAAGAAGGTTTGCTGTGTCTGTCAGCGTAGTGTCCAGAGGATGGAGGCGCTACAAGGGGACCGGCCAGTACACCAGGATACATGGAGGGGGCTGGAGGAGTGCAACAACCCAGCAGCAGGACAGCTACCTCCGCCTTTGTGCAAGGAGGAACACAAGGAGCACTGCCAGAGCCTGCAAAATTACCTCCAGCAGGCCACAAATGTGCATGTGTCTGCACAAACGGTTAGAAACCGACTCCATGAGAATGGTCTGAGTGCCCGACGTCCACAGATGGGGGTTGTGCTCACTGCCCAACACCGTGCAGGATGCTTGGCATTTGCCACAGAACATCAGGATTGGCAAATTCACCACTGGTGCCCCCGTGCTCTTCACAGATGAAAGCAGGTTCACACTGAGCACGTGACAGACATGACAAGCTGGAGACGCCGTGGAGAGAGATCTGCTGCCTGCAACATCCTTCAAAATGACCGGTCTGGCAGTGCGTCAGTAATGGAGTGGGGTGGCATTTCTTTGGAGGGCCGCACAGCCCTCCATGTGCTTGCCAGAGGTAGCCAGACAGCCATTAGATACCGAGATGAGATCCTCAGACCCCTTGGGAGACCATATGCTGGTGCGGTTGGCCCTGGGTTCCTCCTAATGCAGGACAATGCCAGACCTCATGTGGCTGGAGTGTGTCAGCAGTTCCTGCAAGATGAAGGCATTGAAGCTATGGACTGGCCCGCCCGTTCCCCAGACCGGAATCCGATTGAGCACATCTGGGACATCATTTCTCGCTCCATCCACAAAACTGTCCATGAGTTGGCGGATGCTTTAGTCCAGGTCTGGGAGGAGATCCCTCAGGAGACCATTCGCCACTTCATCAGGAGCATACCCAGGCATTGTAGGGAGGTCATACAGGCACGTGCAGGCCACACACACTACTGAGCATCATTTTGACTTGTTTTAATGACATCACATTCCACTTTAATTTTGTGGATGACTCCAAATCTAGGCCTCCATTGGTTAATAAATTTGATTTCCATAGATTATTTTTGTGTGATTTTGTTGTCAGCACATTCAACTTTGTACAAAACAAAGTATTCAAGGAGAATATTTAATTTATTCAGACCTAGGATGTGTTATTTGAATGTTCCCTATATTTTTTTGAGCAGTGTATTTAGTTAAAAACATTTGAAATCGTTGCCTTCGTAAGGCTGTGCTTCCATGGTACGGAAACACAGCGCTTTGGACGGAGCGGAAATTCCGCTCCGCCCAAAGCCCCGCCCCCTTCTGAATGCGCGCTCA
Source organism: Oophaga sylvatica (assembly GCA_033576555.1). Lineage (NCBI taxonomy): Eukaryota > Metazoa > Chordata > Amphibia > Anura > Dendrobatidae > Oophaga > Oophaga sylvatica. The sequence continues at coordinate 428,743,466 of JARQOD010000002.1, forward strand.
TTCCGGATGTGTTCAGGACACCTCCGGAACACATCCGGAATGATCGCAGGGCTACATAGCCCTCTGTTATTCCCCTTGCGGCGCCGCAGCGTCGCCGCAAGGGACTAGGACATGCTGCGGTCTGAAAAGACGCGCCGCATGTCCGGAAACGCACGTTTTCCGCCTGCGTGTTTTGCAGCATAGTGGAGACGGGATTTCTTGAAATCCCCTCCACTATGCTGTAACATCTGGACGCTGCGTGTTTGACGCTGCGCCAACGCACAGCGTCAAACACGCAGCTAATCCGGACTGTTTCCTGATAGTGGAAACATACCCTAAATGTCCGATCAAAATATAAAATGAAATTTACTCGATCAGTAATTAGTACAACGAGAAAAAAAAAATCAAACCGTCATAATTCATTTTTTTTGGGCAGCCACAACATTGCAATAAGTAGTGCTTTGAAAATCGTATCTACCCCAAAATGGTATCAGCAAAAAAAGACTAAACCATCACACAGCACTATATCCCAAAAGCGGCAAAAAAAAGTGTTATGAGTCTTGGAAAACTGCGACACAAGCAAAGTTTTTTTTATATTTCAGTGGTGAAGAAAATTCTGAAGTTTGTTAGAAAAAAAAAATAACAGATACATATCTGTTTAATTGTACTGACCTGGGTGAAATTGCACTGTTTTCAATTTCAGTGTACTTGGAACTTTTTTTTTCCTGCTTTTCAGTGAATCACTTGATAAAATGAATGAGGTAATTCAAAAGTACAACTCTTCCAGCATAAAACAAGTCCACATACAGCTATGTGGAAGGAGAAAAAAAATTACGGCTATTCCTCATTTTTTGACCTGCAATTGTTTTAAGGAAATGCTCTGACAGCTTTAACGGGTGGAGCAACAGTCTATACGAGGAATACCACTTTACTACTCTCATGCACAAACTGTGCAAGTCATTTGTGCCTGACCTGCAAAACTTCATCAGGTGAGCAGATTCCATCTACGCGTCCCTGTTTCTTATGACCAGAATTTCAACAAGGAGCACTCTTATTTGATCTTCTCTGAAGTTTATTTTGGCCAAGATAACGATGAATGGTGTGATCTGACACCGACGTACTTTGACCTTTAAATTCACTCAATCTTTTTGGAAGTTGTTCCAGGCACTTGTTACCATTCGTATTGTCCCTCTCCAATTGTCAAATTTCCTCTGCGGCCACATCCAGAGAGGCTAAAGCACCACTGACCTTAAATTTCAAATAAATTTGCAACTGTAGCAACAGGAACATCAAGCCGTTTATATATGGTCTATAAGGCCTCTTTCACACTTCAGTCGTGCGACGTCAGTCAAAATCCGCCAAAATTTGAAATTGGCGGATCCGCCAATTTTTTTTGGCGGATCCGCAATTTTCCCATAGACTTGTATTACTGGCGGATCGCGGCGGATGGTTGTCCGCTGTCTCGATTGGACGGACATTGTAACGTTTTTTGTCTGCGTTGAAATGGCGGATGGTGGCGGATTTTGGCGGATCCGCCAAATCCGCCAAAATTTTAAAATGTGTGCCAATGAGTGGCGGATCCGCCTACATCCGCCATTTGGCGGATGTACACGGCGGATCCGCCTTTTTGGACTGAGCATGCTCCAAGTTGGATACATTTCCAGACAGGCCAAAACCAATATAAACAAGCCAGGTGACTCATTGCCACACATGAAGACAAAGCAGCCAGACCAGCAAGATAGAAGACCCTGCTCTTGAAGATCCTGCTGAGCTATAAAAACCTGAAGACCCCTGCAAGCAAGAGTCCAGAGCCTGGAATCAAGCTACAAGACCCTTCCTGAAAGTCTGATAGCCCAGCTGAATCCTGCAAACACTTGGTGTGAGTATAGACTGTATAATGCCTTCATATGTGATTGCAGCCATGTTTGAGTGTGTGTCCTACAGTGTTTTTTTTTCACACAATTTTTTAGTTGCAACACATGTAACTTTTCATGTTGTATTGTTTTTGTGTGTGTGTGTTCGTGTGTGTGTGTATTCATGCATGCTTGAGTTGTTTTTTTTCCAGCATTTTTTTTTTAAATCCTTTTTTTTCAACCATGTTTACTTTTCTTGATGTTGTGTTATTTTTGTGTGGGTGGGTATTCATGCATGTTTGATAGTGTTTTCTTCATTTTAAATTTTTTTTAAACACAATAGTAATTTTTACTACATTTTACATGATGTACAATTTTTTTTAAGTGTGTTTGTGCGCATGCATGTGTAATAAAGTGTTACTGTGATTTTATCTTTTTAATAAGGAGTGTTAAAGCTCATACTTTAAAAAAAAAAACAAAATAAAAAATCTCCAAAAAAATATCCGTAGTATTTTTTCATATCTTTTTATAATTGTTATAATGCACAGGGGTGTATTGCTTTTTAAATATGACTCAAAACATTAAATGGTTTTAAAAAAGGTCATGTGATGCAAAGGTATTGTAGTGTATACAAAGTCAATTGGGTTGTATACAAAGGTATACAACTGGGGCTACAAAGGTATACAAAGTAAATGGTGTGCATACATAGACAATGGGGTATATATTAAAAAAGTAAATCGGGGTGTATACAAAGCAAATGGTGTGCATACATAGACAATGGGGTATATATAAAAAGTCAATGGGGTGTATACAAAGCAAATGGTGTGCATACATAGACAATGGGGTAATATAAAAAGTCAATGGGGTGTATACAAAGCAAATGGTGTGCATACATAGACAATGGGGTATACAAAAAGTAAATGACAATGTATACAAAGTGATGTATCAAATTCAATGGGGTGCATGCAACATTATCTGGGGGGTATCAGTGTAATCTTTGAGGAGACAGTGCCAGGTTTGACAGTATAGTCTGCCAGACTGCAGTTGAGTGATAGGTATATTGTCAACTGGTTATCTCTTTTGTATTGTTGCTGGCCTTTTTACAGATTCAGTGTGACAGTCTGCCACAGAAGACAAGGACAGGACAGTCGGCCAGTGTGAAACGGAACAAAGTTGAGTGTGATGTAAGTATATTGTCATTTGAGCTATATAACTATTATACTGGCTAAAATGGCTTTATCCTTACAGATTTTTTGGGACAGTTTGACAGTCGGACAGAGGACATTCGGCCACTGGAGAGTCTCACGGAACAAAGTTGAGTGTGATGTAAGTATATTGTCATTTGAGCGTATATAACTATTATATTGGCTAAAATGGCTTTATCCTTACAGATTTTTTGGGACAGTTTGACAGTCGGACAGAGGACATTCGGCCACTGGAGAGTCTCACGGAACAAACTTGAGTGTGATGTAAGTATATTGTCATTTGAGCGTATATAACTATTATATTGGCTAAAATGGCTTTATCCTTACAGATTTTTTGGGACAGTTTGACAGTCGGACAGAGGACATTCGGCCACTGGAGAGTCTCACGGAACAAAGTTGAGTGTGATGTAAGTATATTGTCATTTGAGCGTATATAACTATTATATTGGCTAAAATGGCTTTATCCTTACAGATTTTTTGGGACAGTTTGACAGTCGGACATTCGGCCTCTGGAGAGTCTCACGGAACAAACTTGAGTGTGATGTAAGTATATTGTCATTTGAGCGTATATAACTATTATATTGGCTAAAATGGCTTTATCCTTACAGATTTCTTGGAAGACAGTCTGCCACCAACAGTTTCGTCTTTTACAAAGAGAGGACAGTCTGCCACAGAGGACAGTGAGCCACAGAGGACAGTCATCCAGACGCAAGTTGATAGTGATGTAAGCATATTGTCAATTGAGCTTTTATCTCTTTTGTATTGTTGCTTAATAGGCTTTATGCTTACAGATTAATTGAAGGACCCAGTCAGGCCCAGTTGTTCGAGTATGTCTTCTTCTGGAAGCCCCCAGCCACAGCGTAGGCGAACAGAGGTAATTATTTTTTTTTTGGTCACTGTTGAGAACATTATTTGCAAAACTATATGCATGTATTATGTCTTCACAGGAAGCTGAAGAAGAGGGCTTTCAGAAGGAAACGGTCAGGGTGGAGAAATAACTGGAGCGGGTGCGCAGAGTGTAAGTTTTTCATAGGCAGATCATCACCTAATGTAAACAACAAAAAAAAATAACAGCACACACAATACATACTGTCATTTATAATTTGTATTTTTTTGTTTTTAAATGTTTTATAGTCTTCAGAATCCAGGTCTCGTAGGAGAGTTCCTCCAAGGACCTCCCATGGTCATCGGCATGAGCGTCGCCACGGTCAGCAAGTAAGTATTAATTTTTGGTTTGGTGTTTACTTTTTTACGTGATGTAGCTTTTTTTTTTTTTTGGTTTTATACACAGGCTTCACGGCGTGCTCCCGATACAGATGGTGAGGATGGGGGAGGGATCGACGTAGACATCCTCATCGAAGAGGTCCAACATCGGGAGGCGCTGTGGAATATGGCTGACCGCAGGCATTCTGACCAAGTTATTACCCGACGGCTATGGGAGGAAGTATGCAGCCTGGTGATGGACAACTGGGGGGAACTCGATGACCGAGACAAGGATCTTGCGCGTAAGTATTCACAGTTCAGTAATGAAGTTTGCATAATGTTCTGTGTTGTATAAAAAAAATAATTTTTTTTCTTTTTATTTCCAGGTGACCGGGTTATCACACGGTGGCGGTCACTCAGGGATCGCTTCAAGAGGGAATTTAACAAGGAGATGCAGGCAAGGAGTGGATCATCAGGACGCAAGAGCAGATACAAATATGCCAAAGCCCTGTCGTTCCTGCGATCAACGATGGTCAGCAGAAGGTAAATATTTCACACCCCATTTATGTATGACAAAAGTTAAATGTGTCTAACCATATTTTATAATTTCAGCAAGGTGCATGTAATATAAATATATTTAATTTTTTTTTTCTTTGACAGCACTGTCTGCAGCACTCTGGAGCCTGTTTCTGAGTTTGTTCCCTCTGGAGCGATCCTCAGGAGTCCGCCGCCGGGGACCACGTCGATAGACCTGACCCCTCTGCACCTTCCCTCTTGGCAGGTACCTCCGCCCCATCCACCAGCACTAGAGTTGCAGGGCAGACTCCGTCACATGAAGCTGCAGGTGATGAGTTGGAGTTCCTTTACCTTACCCTGCTGACACTGCCACCACACCTAGACGGCAGCGTCATCGAGATCAGGAAAGGAGCTATGCATCTGATTTTTTGCATCTGAATGCATCCTATCAAAACACTACACAACTTTTAAAAGATCAATTTAAAGATGGGTTCGCTCTGTTGAGCAAAAACATTGTTGAACTCAGCAGTAAAATTGATAGGATGCAGTCAGATGCAAACATGGCACCGAGACACTGTTTTTTCAGTCCGTTCTCAAGCACATGGAAAATCTAACTCCTGACCTGCAGATGCATGTGATGCAAGGCTGCCATAATTCTCTAGTGCAGGCAATGTCCCGAGCCCATCAAATTACCCACCCAATTCCTACACCTTCCCCACTTCAACCTGCCACCCATCCAGCAGCAGCAGCCTATCTAGCTGCCACTCATTTAGCTGCCCCACATCCAGCTGCAGCCTATCCACCTGCTGCACATTCAGCTGTGGCACATTCCGCTGGCAGCCAGCAAGCTCCAGCCAATCCTCCTACTACTCCTTCCCCATTTCAATATTCCCAGTATTTTAATTCCCCCTTTCCATTTTCACCGTTAACTTCACCGTACCCCATCCCACCAACACCTTCACCATTCCTTCTTCAAACCTCTTCTGCTCCTCAACTACCTTCCCAACCTAATGCTTTTCCCTCCACTTCTGATCCTATCCAACCTGCTGTTCCATCCCCCACTATCGACGTGGTCCATCCTGTCAGCCCCTCCGCTAGTATCTCCACCCAACAGTATACCTCTTTGTAAATATGTCTAGTGCTGCTATAGTGCTGTGAATGTATATAGTGCTGTGAATGAATATAATTGTATAGAGTGCTGTGAATGTATGTATATATTGTATATAGTGCTGTGTATGTTATATATTGTATAGAGTGGTGTGTATGTATATATTGTATAGAGTGTTGTAAATGTATGTATATATTGCTGTAAATTTCTGTATATAACTTTTTTGAACAATTCTTTGTCAAAATGTTGGTGAAAATAAAAAAAATTTTTTGAAAAATAAAATTTAATTTGTTTCAAAATATGTAATGTCTTTTTTAATAAGTGTTTTACAACATTAAAGGTTATAACACAATCAACATTAGCGTACAGATAAACACACATCACAAAAATTGGTAAAAACATTATACAATACCAAATTCTGTAAGGAAAGCAATGCAGAGTATATTACAGGAAAAATATTACACCATGTCATCCTGCCAGTCCACCCTTCCATCAGGAGACATAAAATAGTCCGCAAACTTTTCACGCATTTGGGCCACAGATCCTGAACTCCGGAAACTAATGTTCGTGTAGTCCTGCAATGTGGTCCCAGGCATATCTTCATCCATGTTGACATGTTCCTTTGAGATCACAAAATTGTGCAGGATGACACATGCCTTCACAACATGGTCCACAGTCTCGCTTTGTAATTTGACAGCAGTCAGCAGCACCCTCCATTTGGCGGTTAAGATCCCAAAAGCGCATTCAACAACTCGTCTAGCCCTTGTTAATCTGTAATTAAAATTTTTTTTTCTTTGGGTCAAACCATGGCTGCCATAAGGTTTTAATAAATGTGTTGATAGCTGAAAAGCCTCATCTCCCACACAAACAAAGGGCAATGCAGGGCCACAGGTTCCAGGGAGTGGTCTTGGAGGCGGAAACTGGAAGGTATCCCCATATAGGCGACGTCCCATTGGTGAATTTTTAAATACCTGAGAATCATTTGAACGTCCATATGCACCAATGTCAACAGCAATAAACTGGCATCTGGCGTCCGCAATGCCCATAAGTACTATTGAAAAATACTTTTTGTAGTTAAAAAAAAGAGATCCGGATCCAGTCGGTTTTACAATCCGGATATGTTTGCCATCCACAGCACCAAGACAGTTGGGAAACTGGCATATATCCATAAACTGGTCTGCAATTTCTAGCCATCTCTGCTGTGTTGGCTCAGGGAGGAATTCATTGCACAAACAATCCCACAGCGCCTGACAAGTTTCTTTAACAATACCGGAGATAGTAGAAATCCCAAGCCGGTACTGAAAGTGCAGAGATGAAAAAGATTCACCTGTAGCAAGAAACCTGCAAAAAAGGAGAAGATATAAATTCAACCAAAAAGAACAAAAATTTTTAAAAAAAATAAATAAATAAAAAAAAATATATACCCAGCTACTGAAAAAAAAAAAAGGAAACGTAAAGATTTTTTTAAAAAAAATTACCGTATTGTGACCATCAGCCGCTCTGCTGGAGATATTGCAAACCGAAGTGCAGTGTCCTGTCTCCGAATTCTTCCTTCAATTCGTGCAACCAAAAGCTCGAAATTTTCCGCACGCATTCGCACATAATTAAAAAATTTGCTGGGGTTCATCCTCAACTCCATATACAAGGTCGAATACACCCCACGGGTCATCCGCCTGGCATTTATGGGATGGATCCACATCCGTCTCTGCCGACGACACAGTATCCGACGTCTGGCTTCCTCCTTCTTCTGAACAATCCTTGCCAAACGATTGCCCTCCACTCTAAAATCCTCGCAAATCTTCTCCATATTGTCACAAATAATCGCCATCTCCATCGCTTCCACTAGCTCAAAACCCTTTCAAATAATCTGGTGTAAATACACCCTATTTATACGTTTCCACATAGTACCAGTAGCCAATCATAGTACATAGTACATAGTATTAGCCAATCATGATGGAGATGCTCTCTTCTGAATAACGGATCCGTCAAAAAAAAGCGGATATAACTGATGGAAAAACGGATGAAACGGAGTCAACGGATCCGCTATTTTGGCGGTTCCGTTAACGGTTCCGCCTAAATAGCGGATCCGTTGACTCCGTTTTTCACTATTTTTGGCGGATCCGCCAATCCGCCGCGATGTCGGACTGTGACTGACGTCGCACGACTGAAGTGTGAAAGAGGCCTTAGTCTTTAGCTTTAAAATGATTGTGTATAATTTTCTCAAGAGATAACTCTATATAGCTTTCTTTGGTCCATGTTTCAATGTGGTACACATCATAATACCAAACAGCACAGTGACTTCTCTTCATCCGTTAAATAGGCAGACTCATTACAAGATTATATAGACACCTGTGATGCGAATTACAGGACACAGCTTAGTTTAACCCCTGTACCGACATCACACAGTTATGTCTGGGACAGCCTCCACTGAGCCAGGGTATAATGGCAGTCAGTGGTCATGCCGGCCAGTAGGCTGTCCTCGGAAGAATAAAAAGGGAGAAGTTATGGAAGGGATGCAGGATCAGCCTGTCTCAAACAGTGTCCAGTCTGTTATGATTTGGTAGCTGAGGAGGACAGGAGCAAAATACCGCCAAAGCAGCAAGACACCAGAGAGGCTGGAACCTAATGGGTTGCAGATCCCTAAACTAACCGCACAACTAGAAGTAGCCGTGGAGAGTACCTACGGTGATCCTAGACGCCTCGGCACAGCCGGAGAGTTAGCTACACCTGAAGATAGAAAGAGGAAAGCTAACTGCCCCGGAGTAAAGCCCCCAAAGAAATAGAAAGCCCCCAAACATGTAATGGCGGTTAGACAAGAAGAAAACACGAACACAGACAGAACATAGAATGAGCAAATGTTGGGGCCCAAATCTGTCTAGAAAGTAAAGTACAGGAGAGAAATTCTGTCTGCAACCCAGAAAAACCCTAATAAAAATACCAGCACTTCTGATTACAAAAAACCTGACACCACACGATCTCGACCACCTATATCAGATCTCTGGTGTGACACACAGCTACCCAGCAATAAAAAATATCAATGGAACAGAGAACAAGTGCAAATACTAAATGAGAACAGAGGGCAGCGCAAGCACCCAAAGGGGACTCGGCTGAAGTCCAAGGAAACACTGCAAAAAGCACGAAAATCCAACCGCAGAAAAAAAAAACAGAAAGTCACTTATCTGAATGATAGCAGGAAAGCAAGCTGAAATTCCAACAAAGACCTGGAAGCAACAACTGATTACCGGCGAGGATCATGGGAGTTCAGCTCACTTATATCAGGCCAGTCAGCCCCACCTGACACCCATTCCTTAATCGGTTCAATACCCTCAGCAACCACCGGAGGGAGCCTCAGCTCCAAAGTCGTCTCCAACACATTCACAACACCAGACCTCAGGTTCAACAGGAAAAAAACATAAAACAAAACAAAACACACAACTCACTTTTACTGGAGCAGTAATGATTAATACAGTTCTCCGGTTATTCAGTACACTGAGCCAACAGCCCCGCATGGTGTGATGAACCCAGCTCTTTTCTGGAAATGTGTAGCAGCGCTCCTCATTCCTACTGCATATAGCTATACATGCACTAAAAAGTCCTCTCAGCTTACACTCTGGCATCCATTGCGACTTACAGTAAAGTACCTCAGCTCTCTTCCCACAGCTGACAACTAAGGATCGTAGCAAGACATCCCTCTTCTGATCCCTGATAGTTGGACACTTATTGAACAAGCAGGACACTATATCTCTTGCAGCTACAGAGATTGCACTGGAGTCCCAACAGCAACCGCAGTAAAGGCACTGGCTGGCCTTCTTGATCTCCAGCACCACAGGGTAGCATCCTGGGCTGCGCCCACTAGACAGGCCTTCCCCTTCTCAGAAACTGGCGAATCCTTGCAGCACACCATGCGTATGCTTGTGTGGAGGGGCGGGTGGATTCAGATGTCTACAGTTAGAGTGACGCAGACTTGTCAATTTAGACGGGACAACCCCTTTAATAAAATCTAGAACGCTGCTCCAAAAGGCCCCAATGTTTACACAATCCCACAAGTGCACAAGAAAATTATTTTACGGAACACATCTGGGCTATTTTACTGTACATATAGTGGGTACAGAAAGTATTCAGACCCCTTTAAATTTTCCACTCTGTTTCATTGCAGCCATTTGGTAAATTCAAAAAAAGTTTATTTTCTCATTAATGTACACTCTGCACCCCATCTTGACTGCAAAAATTTCTACATTTCTGTTTTTTTCAAATTTATTAAAAAGAAAAACTGAAATATCACATGGTCATAAGTATTCAGACCCTTTGCTCACACTCATTTAAGTCGCATGCTGTCAATTTTCTTGTGATCCTCCTTGAGATGGTTCTACTCCTTCATTGGAGTCCAGCTGTGTTTAATTAAACTGATAGGACTTGATTTGTAAAGGCACACACCTGTCTATATAAGACCTCACAGCTCACAGTGCATGTCAGACAAAATGAAAATCAGGAGGTCAAAGGAACTGGCCAAGGAGCTCAGAGACAGAATTGAGACAAAGCACAGATCTGGCCAAGGTTACAAAAGAATTTCTGCAGTACTCAAGGTTCCTAAGAGCACAGTGGCCTCCATAATCCTTAAATGGAAGAAGTCTGGGACCAGTAGAAGTCTTCCTAGACCTGGCCTCCAGCCAAACTGAGCAATCGTGGGAGAAGAACCTTGGTGAGAGAGGTAAAGAAGAACCCCAAGATCACCGTGGCTGAGCTCCACAGATGCAGTAGGGAGATGAGAGAAAGTTCCACAAAGTCAACTATCACTGCAGCCCTCCATCAGTCGGTCCTTTATGGCAGAATGGCCCGACGTAGGCCTCGCAGTGCAAGACATATGAAAGCCCGCATAGAGTTTGCTAAAAAAACAAAACAAAACACATGAAGGACTCCCAGACTAGACAATGACAACCAACAAGACAATGACCCTAAGCACACAGCTAAAGTAACAGACGGATTTTGGTAAGACCTTACCTGTAAAATCCTTTTCAGCGAAGGAAGGAAGGGAGACACAGTCATTACTAGTGGGTAGGCGGAGCCCACACAGGATAGAACACCTCAGATTAAAAAGAGTGTTGACCGGCCCATCCATCTTGGGCTCCTCCTACTCCAGCTCTCCAGTCCGTACACAAGCTAAGGAAGAGCAAATATCACCAGCGGAGCAACATAACCCCTTCTGAAAAACTTCAGAGAAAAAAACAAGGAAACAGGTTATGCATATAACAGAAAAAAACACACAGTCCCAGGTACTACTCACTGAACCTGACCACTGCGATGAGCTGGCAATGCTGGAAACAGAGCCTTAGCGCGCCGACCTCAGCCCAGATAATCGCTATCAGAGAAGGGTCACGCCGCATCTGAAAACACAACAACATACTTCTGCCATGGGAGGGAGCTGTGTCTCCCTTCCTTCCTTCGCTGAAAAGGATTTTACAGGTAAGGTCTTACCAAAATCCGTCTTTCAGCAGCAGATGGAAGGAAGGGAGACACAGTCATTACTAGTGGGACGTCCCAAAGCAGTCCAGAAATTAAGGGTGGGCAAAAAACCAAAAGAGGCAGATTCCCAACAACCTAGATAAATGCGCAACTAGCGCTAAATACAAGTTCCCAAGAACTTTAAACTACAGCCGCCTGCAGGACCCTATGTCCCAAGGCCGCATCAGCGGAAGTACTAACGTCCACCTTATAAAATTTTGTAAACGTGTGGACGGAGCGCCAGGTCGCCGCCCGACAGAGCTGAGCTGCCGAGGCCCCTTGATGAAAAACCCACGATGAACCCACAGCCCTCGTGGAGTGCGCTTGAATCTTAATCGGGCAAGGTTCACCCTTAAGTCGGTAAGCCTCTAAAATGGCCGACCGAATCCAACGAGCTATAGAGTCCTTGGAAGCTCGTTGACCACGTCGACGACCTGCTGGAATCACAAACAGAGAATCCGACTTCCGAAAACTTTGAGTAATAGACAAATAGAACTTCAAAGCCCGCACTAAATCCAAAGTGTGCAAAGCCCGTTCCTTCGCATTCCTCGGCTCCGGACAGAGCGAGGGCAACACGATATCCTGGTTAACATGAAATTGTGACACCACCTTAGGTAGAAAGTCACCCCGAGTGCGAAGCACTACGCGATCCGGATGAAACTCCAGAAAAGGGGGCGAGCAAGAAAGAGCCAACTCAGAAACCCTTCTCAAAGAAGTGACCGCCACTAGGAAGGCAACCTTCCAAGAGAGCAAAGAAAGGCTAACAGAGTCCATAGGCTCAAAAGGCCCATGTTGAAGAGCCTCCAAGACAAGCTTGAGCCGCCAAGGAGACACAAACGCCTTCCGCGGCGGAAACTGACGGGTCACTCAGCGAAAAAAGGAACGTACGTCCCTACGCGAAGCGATAGCCTTCCGAAACAGCAAGGACAGAGCAGAAACCTGCCCCTTCAAAGTGCTAACTGCCAAACCCTTGTCCAGCCCGTACTGCAAAAAGGCCAACAAATTGGGAATGGAAAAAATCCTCGGGTTCCTTGAAAAACCCGAACACCACGAAAAGAAGGCTTCCCAAGTCTTGTGATAAATCCTAGTAGTAGCCGGACCTCTGACAGCTCGCAGAGTGGCAATGACTTCGGCTGAAAAACCTTGACGGGTCAAGATTTCGGTCTCAAGAGCCACACCGTCAAACGCAGAGACTTCAGGTCCGGATGGCGAACGGGCCCTTGAGTTAACAGGTCCGGGCGAAGAGGGAGTGGAAGTGGAGGTGCTGCCAGAAGCGACACCAGCGTCGAGAACCACGTCCTCCTTGGCCAATCCGGGGCTATCAACATAGCCGAGACTCTCTCCAGTCTGATCCGACGCAACACCAGAGGAAGTAAGGATATCGGCGGGAACTCATAGATAAGCTCGAATTGATCCCACGGAGCCACCAGAGCATCCACCGCCACAGCCTTCGGGTCCTTGTACCTGGATATGAACGTCGATAACTTGGCATTGAACCTGGATGCCATCAAATCCACTTGGGGAGTTCCCCACGGGAGCACAGCAGTGCAAAAATCTCCGGATGAAGACTCCATTCTCCGGGATCTATCTTTTCGCGACTGAGGAAGTCCGCCGTGACATTCTGAACTCCAGGAATGTGAATCGCAGAGATGGCTGGCACCCTGGCCTCGGCCCATACCAGGATCCGAGACACCTCCATCATGAGCCTGAAGCTCCTCGTCCCACCTTGATGGTTGATATACGCGACCGCCGTCGCGTTGTCTGTCTGCACTCGGACTGGTAGACCGCTTAAAGGGACCGTCCAGTGCTGGAGGCAAAGAAAAATTGCCCTCAATTCCAGGATGTTGATCGGTAAGATAGACTCTTCCGACGACCATTCTCCCTGAATCCAGAGATCGTTCCAGACACCCCCCCAGCCCGTCAGGCTGGCATCGGTGGTTATAACCGACCACCTCGGAGGGAGGAAAGACCTCCCCAGGGATAACGCTTCCGGACGTAACCACCATCCTAGAGACTCTCGCACCCTGTGGGAGATGATGACACTGCAATCCAGCGAAACCTGCGATCGATCCCAACGGTTCCAAACGAGAATTTGGAGAGCCCTGGAATGAAATTGGGCAAACGGAAGTGCCTCCATCGACGCCACCATCAAACCCAGAAGGCGCATACACCTTCGTAGGGACATTGCTGTCGAAGACTTCATAACCTGTACATGTCGAAGCCGACCTGCTTGCTTGTCTGGAGGCAGAAAACACCACTGCTCGTACCGTGTCGAAATGCATCCCCAAAAACAGGATCGACTGCGACGGCTCCAGAGACGACTTCTCCCATTTGACCAGCCACCCGAAGTCCTCCAGGAGCTGAAGGGATAGATTGCGAGCCGTCACCGCCTCCTCCCTTGAGGACGCCACAATCAAAAGGTCGTCCAGGTAGGGAAGAATCGTAACCCCCTGTCTTCGAAGGATCGCCATGAGAGGTGCCAGAATTTTTGTAAAAACTCTGGGCGCTGAGGCCAACCCGAATGGCAGGGCCACAAACTGGTAATGGTCCTGACCTATGGCAAAACGAAGGAAACGTTGGTGGGCCCTTCCGATGCAAATAAGCGTCGCGAATGTCGATTGACACCAAAAAGTCGTTCTGCGACAGGGCCGCCACCACCGAGCGAAGCGACTCCATGCGGAATTTCCGGGTGCGGACATGTCGGTTCAATCTTTTGAGATCCAGAATGGGCGAAATTTGTCCTCCTTTTTGGGGACTACAAAGAGGTTGGAATAAAACCCTCTTCCCCGGTCCTCCGCGGAACCGGTACCACCACACCCTTCTGCAGAAGGGAATCGACCTCCCGCAGTAGAGCGGCAAATAGCTCGGGCTCTGACGGAATGTGAGATTGACAAAAAACTGTCCGGGGGTCGAGCAAGAAACTCTATGAAGTAGCCTGCCGACATAACCCGCGTCACCCAGGCGTCCGAAACACGGGAAGCCCAAGTCGATTCGAATTGGAGCAGGCGACCTTCCACTCGAGAGTCCTCGAGTGAGACCCTGGCGTCAGTCCGCCTTAGCGGGCTTTTTGTCAGCTTCCCGCTTGTCTTGACGGAAACTCTGTTTCCAGGGAGTGCGGGATTTCTGAGAGGTCTTTTTTCCCGAAAAAGATGGACGACCCGATCCCCAAGAGGGCTGACCGAACCGTCCCCTGGACCGAAAGGACCGCCGACTACTACCGGCACTAGGCCTGCCGGACGCAGAAGTAACAGCTCTTCGCTGCGGTAAAGCCGTATCTTTTGCCTTTGCCTTGACAATCAGCTCCGTGAGGTCAGATTCAAATAGCTGACCACCTTGTAAGGTAAAGATAGCAAACCTTGCTTGGAAACCGCGTCCCCGGTCCACTGTCTAAGCCACAGTGCTTGACAGCCGAGGATTGTGCCCTGGACAGCAGTGACGCAGTATCCAAACCTGCATCACTGCCATATCGGGCTGCGACAACTTGAAAAGCCCATCTACCTCGGATAGTGGGGGTCCATCTTGCCACGCCGTCCGTAGACGGTCTAACCAGCTCAGGGAAGTTTTACAAGCACACATGGACCCTAGTACTGCTCTGAATCCATGACCCGCGGCCTCGTAGATGGATTTCGCCGCCATCTCCGTTTTTCTGTCCAGCGGATCCTGCAGACTCGCCTTCCCTTTAACAGGAAGTAATGAGGATTTGCTAAGCTGGGATAAAGGGACATCCACTTCAGGAAAAGGAATCCAATTATCAATCAACTCCGTCGAACACGGATACAGCGTCTCAAAAAACCGCGTCCCCTGAAAATGTTTATTCTGGACACAGGCGTTCCTTCTCCACTGCCCCATTAAGCTCATCCAGAGATGGTAATGCTGATCGCGACCTATGCGACTCCTGAAACATCCGGGCCGACTTACCAGGACGTCAAGTTACCTCCTCCGGTAACTGTAACGCCTCCCTCATGGCTCCAATAAAAGCCTCTGTACAGCCCAAAAGAGAGGCAGAGTGTCCCTGCCGATCCTCCTTATCCGAATCGGACATCTCCCCATCCGAGCTTGAAGGGGAACCTCCATACCAGAGATCTCCGAGTCGCTACGCAGGAATGACAGTACCGGCCTGTGGCGCTTCCTACCATGAGAGGATCTAGCTGACACCCAATAACCTAGAAGGTCAGACAGGCCATCAATAGAACGAGTGAGGGCCTCCATTTTGACATCACTGAAGCCTCCGACCGCTGCGCTTGACGCCGTCGAGGTCTGCGTGTCAGATACGCGAGACTGATCCTGTAGCGGATCTGGGAGACGGTCCGCACCTCCTGGACCCTGATCTGACATGCCCTCACACAGTATATGGCAGGTTAAACCTGTCAGTAACTAGAGCAGTGTGGTTTCTTAATGGGACGAGAAAAGAACGCTGAAGGGTTAAAGCTCTTAAAGGGAGAGCTACCCCAGCTGTCCCTCACTTAAGGGTTAACCGCCTATTAGGGGTTAAAGTCGCAGACTCCCCACAACCTCTTTTAAATGAAAAGGGTGTGCGAGCCCCAGACAAAAAAAGGGCCTCTATATGAGGCCACAGCTGCAGGACAGCGCAAACTGCCACCTAATTATTACTCAGAAAGGTGCCCACGCTGTGGGGGTGAGGGAGTTAAGCTTCTGCCCTGACAGGCAGAAGCGACTCACCCAGCTGGCCGCGGTGCTGTGTTCCTTCGGTCTGTCGGGAGGAGAGGAGAGTGAGGAGCCAGAGGAAGCCTCAGTAATGGCCGCCGCGCTGTGAGAGAGAAACCGGAAGAGAAGAGTGCAGGAGAAATCGCGCGCTCAGAGCGCTTCCTGCCCGAGAAGACCGGGAAAGCGCTAAGCCACGCCCCCGCCGGCTTCAAAAAAAAAAAAAAATGCGCGCAAACTCCTCCGTTCTCCTCTCCTGCCCCGCTCCCATGTCCTGCAGGCATCCTCCTGCAGACAAAAAAACACCAGTCACCAACATAATATATGTAGCAGCGGCTGCCGCAGCAGCCGCTGAAGCACTCACACACATTAAAAAATGCAGAGTACTCACCCAGCTTAGCGCCACAGGGACCCCCAGGGATTTGTGGCGCTATGCCCATAGCTTCCCCCCAGGGCGGGGAACGCAGTGACCCCAGAAGCGCGGTTTGCGTCCCCGCCAGGGAAGCAACCCTCATCCCCCAGGGCCGGCAGGGTTCTGCAGGGACCACCTTAAAGGGTAATACAGATCCGCCAAGGGAGAGGTGGGGGTCCAGCAGCGCTGAGACCCCTGAGACCTCAAAACCACAGGGGTCCAAGTCTTTGCCTGATAAAAATAAAAAATTTTCTGAGGAGCTGCTCCTGCAGCGACTATCCTCTGTGACCTCAAATTTTAGACTGGAGAGCTGGAGTAGGAGGAGCCCAAGCTGGAGGGGCCGGTCAACACTCTTTTTAATCTGAGGTGTTCTATCCTGTGTGGGCTCTGCCTACCCACTAGTAATGACTGTGTCTCCCTTCCTTCCATCTGCTGCTGAAAAAGGAGTGGCTTCAGAACAACTCTTTGACCATTCTTGACTGGCCCAGCCAGAGCTCTGACCTAAAACCCAATTGAGCATCTCTGGAGAGACCTGAAAATGGCTGTCCATCAACGTTCACCATCCAACCTGACGGAACTGGAGAGGATCTGCGAGGAAGAATGGCAGAGGATCCCCAAAACCAAGTGTGAAAAATTTGCTGCATCATTCTCAAGAAGACTTATGGCTGTACTAGCTCAAAAGGGTGCTTCTACGCAATACTGAGCAAAGGGTCTGAATACTTATGACCATGTGATATTTCAGTTTTTTCTTTTAATAAATTTGCAAAAATTTCTACATTTCTGTTTTTTTTTGTTCAGTCAAGATGGGGTGCAGAGTGTACATTAATGAGAAAAAAATGAACTTTTCTGAATTTATCAAATGGCTGCAATGAAACAAGAGTAAAAATTTAAAGGGGTCTGAATACTTTTCTTACATGCTGTACACAAAAGGGTCTTTTTTTTTCTTTCCTTCATAGGTTTTGGAGCAGAAGCTCTCCAAATTTTCAAAAATGTGGCGATTCTGGTTAGTTTGTGTGCCAAAAACTCTGCAAAAAATACTAGTGTGCACATACCCTTACAGAGAAATTCTAAGTTTTATAAGCCCTGTACAGAAGATATTTGAAAGTCTGTGCGTCAGACAATGAACCTGACTGCAAGTGAATTTAAGCTCAAGAACTAACCAACTTAGGCTAGTTTCACACCAGTGTCTGACCGCGCACGGCCGCCGCTAAGCTCCGCCTCGGCCACGCCTCCTCCCGATCGCGCCGCCTATGGGCGCATGACGCTGCATGCGACATGGCACCCTTTCTTTAGCATTAGGTTCGCAGGCCGTTCGCAAGTATGCGTTGGCCGGCGCATGCGTCCTTTTGACGGTGCGCCGACCTGCACCCAACGCACCGTGTTGGATTTTGGTGCGCTCTGCGCACCGTCAAAAGGACGCATGCGCCGGCAAACGCATACCTGCGTACGGCCTGCGAACCCAATGCTAAAGATAGGGTGCGCAGGTCGCATGCAGCGTCATGCGTCCATAGGAGGAGCGATCGGGAGGAGACGCGACCGGGGCGGAGCTTAGCGGCGGCCGAGCTCTGTCCAACGCAGGTCGGTCAGACGCTGGTGTGAAACTAGCCTTAGACAGGTGTCCCACATCCCTTTCCCACTTTGCCCTTGCCTCCACAGGAAATTCTTAGGCTATGTGCACACATTGAGGATTTTTCGCTTTATTAGCGTTTTTTGCGGCGGTTTTCCGCTGCAAAAACGCATGCATTAAGCATACTATTGTTACAATGCATTCTGCAATTTTTGTGCACATGCTGCATTTTTTTCTGCGAAAAAAAAAAAAAAAACGCATCGCGGAAAAAAACCGCAGCATGTTCATTCTTTTTCCGGAATCACGGCGATTCCGCCACCATAGGAATGCATTGAACCGCTTACTTTCCGCATGTGGCTATGCCCACCATGCGCAAAGTGAGCGGTTCATGTGCGGATGGTACCCAGGGTCTGGAGGAGAGGAGACTCTCCTCCAGGCCCTGGGTACCATATCCATGGTAAAACAATAATTAGAACAAAAAATCGCGATATTCTCACCTTCCGGCGGCCCCCGCAGCTTTCCCGCTCCTCAGTGGCGCTCCCGGCAACTCCCGTTCCCAGTGATGCCTTGCGAGAATCAGATTCACCCCAGATGATGTAGCGGTCTCGCGTGATGCTACGTCATCTGGGGTCATTGTCGCTAAGCATCACTGGGAACGAGAGTTACCGGGAGCATCGCGAGTACCAGGAAGGCTGCGGGGGCCGCCGGAAGGTGAGAATATCACAAATTTTTTTTTTTTTTTACTATTTTTTAACATTGTATATCTTTCTACTATTAATGCGGCATAGGCGGCATCAATAGTAAAAAGTTGGTCACAAGCGTCAAACACTATGACTCGTGTGACCAACATGTCAATCACTTTTCCAAGCGATGCTACAGATCGCTTGGAAAACGCTAGCATTCTGCAAGCTAATTACGCTTGCAAAACGCTAGTTTTTAGCGGGAATACGCATACGTATAAAATGCGTATTTCCCGCGGCAGGGAGGTGCGGGATTGCCGCGGAAATTTCCGAACGTGTGCACATAGCCTTAGAATAGCTTATCCAGGCTTGGGGTGAAGTCTGTCAGTATTGCAGCAGACTTGTGAATCCTCACAGCATAAACAATGCACATGGTCAGGATTCAGGAGCTGGCAATCTTGTAACTGGAAGTATGATTTGCATACTTTTGGCCACATTCTGACTAGACGCATCTGGCCTCCCTCAATTCACTTGTATTGAGAAAGGCCGCGCACTTCTAGTGGACAGGTGACCGCATTTATGCAAATCGCATACTTGCAGCCACGCACCTGCACACTCTCAGGCCTGGAGACTCCCAACAGAACACACACTGCGTGCTGTGATGATTCACAATTCATGTAGAGACTGCGAACATAGAACCCTAAGCTAGGACAACCTCTTTAACCCCTTAACCCCCAAGGGTGGTTTTCACCTTAATGACCGGGCCAATTTTTACAATTCTGACCACTGTCTCTTTATGAGGTTATAACTCTGGAACGCTTCCATGGATCCCGGTGATTCTAAGATGTTTTCTCGTGACATATTGTACTTCATGATAGTGGTAAAATTTCTTTGATATAACTTGCGTTTATTTATGAAAAAAATGGAAATTTGGCGAAAATTTAGCAATTTTCAATCTTTGAATTTTTATTCCCTTAAAACAGAGAAATATGTCACACAAAATAGTTACGAAATAACATTTCCCACATGTCTACTTTACATCAGCACAATTTTGGAAACAAAATTTTTTTTTGTTAGGACATTATAAGGGTTAAAAGTTGACCAGTGTTATCTCATTTTTACAATAAAATGTACAAAACCATCATTTTTTTTAGGGACCACCTCAAATTTGAAGTCACTTTGAGGGGTCTATATGGCAGAAAGACGGATTTTGGTAAGAACTTACCTGTAAAATCCTTTTCAGTGAAGAAGGAAGGGAGACACACTAGGCATTACTAGTGGGTAGGCGGAGCCCCAGATAGGATTGACACCTCAGATTAAAAAGAGTTGACGGCCCTCCAGTGGGTCTCACTCAGCCTCAGTCGTACCCAACTAGGAGCATATCACAGCGGAGCAACATAACCCCTTCTGAAGGACTTCAGAAAAAGGACAGGAATACAGGTTATGCATGCAACAGAAAGAATTCACACAGTTCCAGGTACTACTCACTGGACCTGACCACTGCGATGAGCTGGCGATGCTGGAACAGAGCCTTAGCGTGCCGACTTCAGCTCAGATAATCGCTATCAGAGAAGGGTCAGCCGCATCTGAAAACAACAACACACTTCTGCCATGGGAGGGATGTGTCTCCCTTCCTTCTTCGCTGAAAAGGATTTTACAGGTAAGTTCTTACCAAAATCCGTCTTTCAGCTGCAGATGAAGGAAGGGAGACACACTAGGCATTACTAGTGGGACGTCCCAAAGCAGTCCAAAAATTAAGGGTGGGAGAAAACCAAAAGAGGCAGAATCCCAACAACCTTGATAAATGCGCAACAGGCGCCAAATACAAGTTAACTAGAACTTTAAACTACAGCCGCCTGTAGGACCCTACGTCCTAAGGCCGCATCAGCGGAAGCACTGACGTCCACCTTATAAAACTTTGTAAACGTGTGGACGGAGCGCCAAGTCGCCGCTCGGCAGAGCTGAGCTGCCGAAGCCCTTGATGAAGGGCCCACGATGAAGCCACAGCCCTCGTGGAGTGAGCTCGAATCTTAATCGGGCAAAGTTCGCCTTTAAGTCGGTAAGCCTCCAGAATGGCCGACCGAATCCAACGAGCTATAGAGTCCTTGGAAGCTCGTTGACCACGTCGACGACCTGCTGGAATCACAACCAGAAGAGTCTGACTTCCGAAAACCTTTGGTAGCAGACAAATAGAACTTCAAGGCCCGCACTAAATCCAATGTGTGCAAAGCCCGTTCCTTTGCATTCTTTGGGCCTGGACAAAGCGAGGGCAACACAATATCCTGGTTAACATGAAATTGCGACACCACCTTAGGTAGAAAGTCGCCCCGTGTGCGAAGCACTACTCGATCCGGGTAAAACTCCAGGAAGGGAGGCGAGCAGGAAAGAGCCGCCAACTCAGAAACCCTTCTCAAAGAGATGACCGCCACTAGAAAGGCCACCTTCTAAGAAAGTAAAGAGAGGCTAGCAGAGTTCATAGGCTCAAAAGGCCCATGAAGAGCCTCCAAGACAAGATTGAGCCGCCAAGGAGACACAGGCACCTTCCGTGGCGGAAACTGACGGGTTACCTCGCGAAAAAAAGGAACGCACGTCCCTACGCGAGGCGATAGCCTTCCGAAACAGCAATGACAGAGCAGAAACCTGACCCTTCAAGGTGCTAACTGCCAAAACCTTTGTCCAGCCCATACTGCAGAAAAGCCAGCAAATTGGGAATGGAAAAAATCCTCGGGTTCCTTGAAGAACCTGAACACCACGAGAAGAAGGCTTCCCAAGTCTTGTGATAAATCTTAGTAGTAGCCGGACCTCTGGCAGCTCGCAGAGTGGCAATGACCTCGGCTGAGAAACCTCTACGGGTCAATATTTCAGTCTCAAGAGCCACGCCGTCAGACGTAGAGACTTCAAGTCCGGATGACGAACGGGTCCCTGGGATAACAGGTCCGGGCGAAGAGGAAGTGGGAATGGAGGTGCCGCCAAAAGCGACACCAGTGTCGAGAACCACGTCCTCCTTGGCCAATCCGGGGCTATCAACATAGCCGGAATTCTCTCCAGTCTTGATCCGACGCAGCACCAGAGGAAGTAAGGATATCGGCGGAAACACATAGACTAGCTCGAAATGGTCCCACGGAGCCACCAGAGCAACCACCGCCACAGCCTTTCGGGTCCTTGTACCTAGACATGAAGGTCGGTAGTTTGGCATTGAACCTGGATGCCATCAAATCCACTTGGGGAGTTCCCCAACGGGAGCACAGCAGTGCAAAAATTTTCGGATGAAGACTCCATTCTCCAGGATCCATCTCCTCGCGACTGAGGAAGTCCGCCGTGGTATTCTGGACTCCTGGAATGTGAATCGCAGAGATGGCTGGAACCCTGGTCTCGGCCCATAGCAAGATCCGAGACACCTCCATCATGAGCCTGGAGCTCCTTGTCCCGCCTTGGTGGTTGATATACGCGACCGCCGTCGCGTTGTCTGTCTGCACTCGGACTGGCAGACCGCTTAAAGGGACCGTCCAGTGTTGGAGGCAAAAGAAAAATTGCCCTCAATTCCAGGATGTTGATCGGTAGAACAGACTCTTCCGATGACCATACTCCCTGGATCCAAAGATCATTCCAGACACCCCCCCCAGCCCGTCAGGCTGGCATCGGTGGTTATGACCGACCACCTCGGAGGGAGGAAAGATTTCCCCAGGGATAACGCTCCTGGACGTAACCACCATGCTAGGGATTCTCGCACCCTGTGAGAGATGATGACGCTGCAATCCAGAGAAGCTTGCGATCGATCCCAACGACTCAGAATGAGCCTTTGGAGGGCCCTGGAATGAAATTGGGCAAATGGAAGTGCCTCCATGGACGCCACCATCAAACCCAGAAGGCGCATACACTTCCGAAGGGACATTGCTGTCGCAGACTTCATAATCTGTACATGTCGGAAGAGACATGTCCGCTTGTCTGGAGGAAGGGACACCACCGTCCGTACCGTGTTGAACTGCATCCCCAAAAACAGGATTGACTGAGACGGTTCCAGAGACGACTTCTCCCAATTGACCAGCCACCCGAAATCCTCCAGGAGCTGAAGGGATAGATTGCGAGCTCAAAAGATCGTCCAGGTAGGGAAATCGTAACCCTGTCTTCGAAGAATTGCCATGAGGGGCGCCAGAATTTTTGCAAAAACTCTGGGCGCCGAGGCCAAGCCGAATGGCAGAGCCACAAACTGGTAATGGTCCTGACCTATGGCAAAACGAAGGAAGTGCCGGTGAGCCCTTCCGATAGGAACATGCAAATAAGCGTCGCGAATGTCGATTGACCAAAAAGACGTTCTGCGACAGGGCTGCCACAACGGAGCGAAGCGACTCCATGCGGAATTTTCGGGTGTAGACACGCCGATTCAATCTTTGAGATCCAGAATAGGCCGAAATTTGTCCTTCTTTTTGGGGACCACAAAGAGGTTGGAATAAAAATCCTCTTCCCCGGTCCTCCGCGAACCGGTATCACCACACCCTTCTGCAGAAGGGAATCGACCTCTCGTAGTAGAGCGGCAAATAGATCGGCTCTGACGGAATGCGAGATTGGCAAAAACTGTCCGGGGGTCGAGAAAGAAACTCTATGAAGTAGCCTGCCAACACAACCTGTGTCACCCAGGCGTCCAACACACGGGAAACCCAAGTCGGTTTAAATTGGAGTAAACGACCCTCCACTCGAGAGCGCTCGAGTCAGACCCAGACGTCAGACCGCTTTAGCGGTTTTTTTTGCCAGCTTCTGTCTTAATGGAAGTTCGTTTCCAGGGTATGCGGAACTTCTGAGAATTCCCTTTTTTTTTTTTTTAAAAAAAGAGAGGAACGACCCAAACCCCCAGAGGGTTGACCGGATCATCCCCTGAACCGAAAGGACCGCCGACAACTATCGGCACTAGTCCTGCCAGACGCAGAAGTCACAGCTCTGCGCTGCGGTAAAGCTGTTTCTTTTGCCTCAGCAATCAGCTCTGTGAGGTCAGATTCAAATAGCTGACCACTTTTGAGTAAGCTAAAGATAGCAAACCCTGCTTGGAAACCGCGTTCCACTGTCTAAGTCACAGTGCTCTTCTGACTGTGACTGCCGAGGATTGCGCCCTGGATAGCAGTGACGCAGTATCCTTCAACTTGAAAAGCCCATCTACCTCGATAGAGGGGATCCATCTTGTCACGCCGTCCGTAGACGGTCCAAACGGCTCAGGGAAACTTTACAAGTACACATAGATCCTTAATACTGAATCCATGACCCGCGGCCTCGCAGATGGATATTGTTGCCACTCCATTTTTCTGTCCAGCAGGTCCTGCAGACTCAACTTCCTTTACCAGGAAGATTTGCTAAGCTGGGATAAAAATTCACTTCAGGAGTGTAAAGCCGTCGCGACCCATGCGACTCCTGAAACCTCCGGGCCGACTTAGCAGGACGTCTAGTTACCTCTCTCCGGTAACTGTAACGCCCTTATGGCTCCATTAGTATGAGAGAGGCAGAGTGTCTCTGCCGATCCTCCTTGTCCGAAACGGACATCTTCGCTACGCGAGAAGGAAGGCACCGATTTGTGTCGCTTCCTTGAGAGGATCTAGCTGACACTCCATAACCTAGAAGGTCAGACAGGCCATCAATAGAAACTAGCGAGCCCATTTTGACACCACTGGAGCCTCCGACCGCTGCGCATGACGCCGTCGAGGTCTGCGTGTCAGATAAGGACAGCTATGCCACACTAAACAGAAAAACGTTCCACAAGATCGCTAAAAAATTGCGCTGTTTTGTATCGCATGACGCCAAAGTTGTTAAGGAGATCGATAACCGCTTATGCGATGTTAATGAGATCGCCCAGATTGGCAGCTACCAGCAACATTAAAAAATGATCACACAACGATCGCATTAGTATGCGTCGTTATCAGGATCGTTAGTGGGAACGTATAGTGGCAGTATTAAAATCGCAGACTCCCCACAACCTCTTTATTATTATTGAAAAGAGTGTGCGAGCCCCTTATGCGATAACAGCCGCAGGACAGCGCTATCTGCCACTCATTAGTGCCTCAGAAGGCGCCCGCGCTGTGGGGGTGAAGGGGTTAAGCTTCTGCCCGGAGGATAGAAGCGACTCACCCAGCTGGTCACTGTGGTAACGTTGCCGGGAGGGTGAGGAGAGAGAAAAGCCCGAGGAAGTTTCAGTCTGACTTCATTAATGGCCGCCGCGCTGTGCCTCCGTGTGCTCCATGAGGGAAGCCGGAAATGGAGACTGCAGTAAAGCGTCGCGCTCAGAGCGGCGCAAAATTCAAATAAAAAGGCGCGCATCCTCTCTCCTATGTCCTGCAGGCATTAACCTGCGGACAAAAAACACCAGTCACCGACATGTAATGTACAGCGGCTGCCGCAGCAGTCGCTTAAGCACTCACACCACGTTAATAAAAATGCGGGGTACTCACCAGCCGAGCGCCACATGGACCCCCAGGGGTTTCTGGCGCTATGCCCATGCTTCCCCCCAGGGCGGGGAACGCAGTGACCCCAGATGCGTGGTTTGCGTCCCCGCCAGGGAAGCCATCCTCATCCCCCAGGGCCGGCAGGGTTCTGCAGGGACCACCATTAGGGTAATACAGATCCGCCAAGGGAGAGGTTGGGGTCCAGCAGCGCTGAGACCCCTGAGACCTCTAGACCACTTCTGGTGATCCAAGTCTCTTGTCCGATAAAAAATAATAAAATCTTCTGAGGAGCTGCTTCCAGCAGCGACCATCCTCTGAGACCTCAAATTTTAGACTGGAGAGCTGAGTAGGAGGAGCCCGAGCTGGAGGGGCCGGTCAACACTCTTTTTAATCTGAGGTGTCAATCCTATCTGGGGCTCCGCCTACCCACTAGTAATGCCTAGTGTGTCTCCCTTCCTTCATCTGCAGCTGAAATACCCAAAAGTGACACCATTCTAAAAACTGCACCCCTCAAGGCACTCAAAACCACATTCAAAAAGTTTATTAACTCTTCAGGTGCATCACAGGAGCTGAAGCAACGTGAAAGGAAAAAATGAACATTTAACTTTTTAGTCACAAAAATGATCTTTTACAAAAATTTTTTTATTTTCACAACGGTAAAAGGAGAAAATGGACAAAGTTGTGCAATTTCTCCTGAGTACGCAGGTACCCCATATGTGGGGGAAAAACCACTGACTGGGCACACGGCAGGACTCGGAAGGGAAGGAGTTTTTCAAACCAAAATTGGCTGGAATTGAGATTGGATGCCATGTCGCGTTTGGAGAGCCACTGATGTGCCTAAACAGTGGAAACCCCCCACAAGTGACATCATTTTGGAAACTAGAGCCCCTAAGGAACTTATCTAGATCTGTTGTGAGCACTTTCAACCCCCAAGTGCTTCACACAAGTTTATAATGCCTGGGTGTGAGAAAAAAAAAAAGAAATTTCCACAAAAATGATTTTTGTCCCCAATTTTTGATTTTTCCCAAGGAAACTGGACACCAAAAGTTGTTGTCCAATTTGTCCTGAGTAAGCGGATACAACACATGCAGGAAGGAAATACTGTTTGGGCGCACGGCAGGGCTCGGAAAGGAAGTAATGACGTTTTGGAATGCAGACTTTGATTGGGTGTCATGTTCAGTTTGCAGTGCCTAAACAGTGGAAACCCCCCACAAGTGACCCCATTTAGGAAACTAGACCCCTAAGGAACTTATCTAGATTTGTGGTGAGCACTTTGAACCCCCAAGTGCTTCACACAAATTTATAATGCCCGGCAATGAAAATAAAAAATCCCATTTTTTTCCCCCAAAAATGATCTTTTAGTCACCATTTTTTTATTTTCCCAAGGGTAACAGAGAGAAATTGGACCACAAAAGTTGTTGTCCAATTTGCCCAGAGTATGCTGATACCCCATATGTGGAGGGGAACCACTGTTTGGGCGCACGGCAGAGCTCGGAAGGGAAGGAGCGCTATTTGACTTTTTCAAACCAAAATTGGCTGGAATCGAGATTAGAGGCCATGTGGCGTTTGGATAGGCCCTGATGTGGGAGAAAACTACTGTATGGACACACGACGGGGCTCGGAAGGGAAGTAGTGACGCTTTGCATTGCAGACTTTGATGGAATAGTCTGCGGACGTCATGTCGCGTTTGGAGAGCCCCTGATGTGCCTAAACAGTGGAAACCCCCCACAAGTAACTTGATTTTAGAAACTTGACCCCCTAACGAACTTATCAAGATCTGTGGTGAGCACTTTGAACCCCAAGTGCTTCATACAAGTTTATAATGTAGAGCCGTAAAATTAAAAAATCATTTTTTTCCACAAAAATGATCTTTTTACCCCAATTTTTATTTTCCTAAGGGTAACAGAAGAAATTGGACCCCAAGAGTTATTGTGCAATTTGTCCTGAGTACGCTGATACCCCATATGTGGGTGGTAAACTACTGTTTGGGCGCATGGCAGAGCTCAGAGGGGAAGGAGCAGCGACTGACTTTTTCAACACAGAATTGGCTGGAATTGAGATCAGCTGTCATGTCACGTTTGGAGAGCCCATGATGTACCTAAACAGTGGAAACCCCCTAATTCTAACTCCAACCCTAACCCCAGCACACCCCTAACCCTAGTCCCAACCCTAACCATAACCCTAACCACAAACCTAACCCTAATCACAACCCTAACCCTAACTTTAGCCCCAACCCTAACAGGAAAATGGAAATAAATAAATTTTTTAAAATGTTATTATTTTTCCCTAACTAAGGGGGTGATAAAGGGGGGTTTGATTTACTATTTATAGCTGGTTTTTATGTTTGGCAGCTGTCACACGCTAAAAGACGCTTTTTATTGGAAAAAATAGTTTTTGCATCACCACATTTGAGAGCTATAATTTTTCCACATTTTGGCCCAAGAGTCATGTGAGGTCTTATTTTTGCGGGACGAGTTGACATTTTTATTGGTACCATTTCTTGGCACATGACATTTTTTGATCGCTTTTTATTAAGATTTTTGTGAGACAGAATGAACAAAAACAAGCAATTCATGAATTTCTTTTGGGGGGGGGGGGGAAACGTTTATACCATTCCGAGTGTGGTAAAATTGAAGCAGTTTTATTTTTCGGGTCAGTACGATTACAGCGATACCTCATTTATATTTTGTATGTTTTGGTGCTTTTATACAATAAAAACAATTATATATAAAAAATAATTATTTTTGCATCGCTTTATTCGACGAGCTATAATTTTTTAATTTTTTCGCTGATGCTGTATGGCGGCTCGTTTTTTACGGGACAAGATGACGTTTTCAGCTGTACCATGTTTATTTATATCCGTCTTTTTGATCGTGTGTTATTCCACTTTTTGTTCGGCGTATGAGGATAAAGCATTGTTTTTTTGTTTTTTTTAAGGGGTTCACTAAAGGAGTTAACTAGTGGGACAGTTTTATAGGGCGGGTCGTTACGGACGCGGCGATACTAAATATGTATGTGTACTTTTATTATTTTTTTATTTACATGAAGAAATTAATTTTTTGGGGAATATTTTTTTTTTCTTTATTTAGGATTTTTTTTTTTCATTTTTACTTTGTCCCAGGGTGGGACATCACTGTATAGTGTCAGATCTGCGATCTGACAGGCACTTCAGGAAGCTTTCTCAGCGCCTGCTCTCAGAAGGGAGGAGGCCCTCGGAACAGCGCAATCACATCGCGCTGTTCTGAGGGTCTCATGGAAGCACGCAGGGAGCCCACTCGATTCTTTCCTGTGCCCCCGGAACACTGCGATCATGTTTGATCGCAGTGTGCCGGGGGTTAATGTTCCGGGAGCACTCCTGCCACATAGTGCCGGGTGTCAGCTGTGATAATTAGCTGACACCCGGCCGCGATCAGCTGCGCTCCCCCCGTGAGCGCAGCTGATCGCGTATGACGTACTATCCCGTCCTTGGGAATTAAGTCCCAGGGCACATGGACGGGATAGTACGTCAGATGGCAGAAAGGGGTTAAATGTGAGGCTATAGTAATGGTTTATAAATGGCAGACATTAGGCACCTGGTTGTTTTCTGCAGTGGCAATGAGTCCCTGACCCACTGTAACGTCTCCAAACTAGGATTTTTGCCCCCAAATGAGCTCTCTAAAGTCAATCTCTCGCAAAATAAAATACATTCAACTCCCATAGGGGCACTATGAAAAAGATTAGAGCTGCGGCATTATAATTTTAGCCAAATTGCTTTTACCCATCACTGACATTAGGGGACAACACCAAGTGTTCCTTAATTTGTACCATCTTCTAATCCAATTTAGAATAAAGATATTTAGCTACATTGGAGAACATACGGAAGGACAAGAACACCACTGGGAAAGGAAAGGAATAAAGTTGGCTGCCAGGAGAGACTTAACAGGTTTTGACTTCCAGTGAGCTGTACAGCACGAAAGCCTAATATCCTGAATACACATTAGTGTATGTACTTGGTTGTCAGACTAAGGTTCATTTTGTCCACATTCATATAATGAGAGGGATGTAAGAAGTGAGATGAAAAGGTAAATCGAGAATTTTGATGATGAGTAAGCATTATGTGTGAAAGCATTAAAAATGATTGGAGTGCTTCTTTAACACATAAATGTCTACACAGAAGCTGCAGACAAAGATTTTTTGAAGAAATTTTTAAAATCTTACTGTACTCTAAAGACACTTACCTGCTTTTTGGGTGCTTTATTTTTCCCACTTTCAGATTTCTGAAGGGAAAAGAAATACAACATAAACCTCCAATTAGTAAAGAGACTGAAGTCACATACAGTACATTTGGATTTGCAGTGCAAGTTTTTAAACCTGACGTTCTATTCATATTGGCTATACACTTGTACTGTTAGGGTCAATATGACCTATTAAGGTCTGCTAATTTTGAAATTTAGCTACGCTAAGGCTAAGTTCACATTAGCGTTTCTGTGAGCAGCGTATCATCTGCATGTGCAAACGCATGTTTGCGCAGCTTTTTTTTTTATCTGCATCATTTTACACATGACGCCAAAAAAAGATGTGTGCATGCGTGTGTTGTTTATGTGCATGTTCTTGCATACCAATGCGTCCCCATAGACAGTAATGCGTTTTTGACACTCATCTGCATGCGCATGACTGCGCATATTTGACGGATTTTTGACGCTGCAAAAAATGTGTTCGCCGGACACCGCGAAATGACGCATGCGTATGCAAACGCATGTCCCTGCGTACACCATGTTAAAGATATGTATGCATGACGCATGCGGACCTATGCGGATCAAACGCTGCGCACCGATACGCAAATGTGAAGCCAGCCTATGTGTATTTGAATACCAGTTGCATTAAACTGTATGTAAACATGGTTGGTCAAAAAAAAAATTAAAAATAAAAAAATCAAAAGTTCAGTTTCCTAAAGATAATAAAGCAAAGTGTTGTACAGGTTCAATTATTGCTATATTCAGACATTCTCAAATTCTGCACAGAAATAACTCACTAAATTACATAATGTAGTAAATATTTATGTAAAGCACATTTTTTTATCACAGGAAGATGGACAAATGGTACATCTTTTTTTAGGCTTTTTCCAGTGTTGGTTCAGTCCATGGGTTCCAGTTGTTGAGCATGCTGCTGGATACCATTTACTATGGCTGCTGCTCCTTCACGTCGGGGTTTTAGGTTTCTACCTATAAGGCCAGTTTCACACGTTCGTGTCTCCAGTATGTGTGAAAACTGTCACCACACGTACTGGAGACACGTACAGACATAGACACATTATAATCTATGTGTCTATGCACATGTGAGTGTTTTCACACGGAACGTGTGTCCATGTGCCAAACATGTAGACATGTCCGTTTCGACACGGACACACGGACCGGAAAACGTCCTGCACACGTGTACACGGAGAACTGTTCACACAGTCCTCCCTCCGTGCGCACGGACAGCTATAGTAAGCGCTGTCCCACTGCCTGTGGTGCTAAAGCTGCTTGTCATGATTCTCCCTGCTCTGCCGGTAACAGCGAGCAGGGAGAATCAATGAAAAACCCGACATGGGGTCCCCCTTAGGTTTTCAACCAACCCGGCAAAACTATACAGCTGGGGGCTGCTATTATCAGGCTGGACCTGACTGTACGCCGGACAGGTATGGGTATATTGTTGCTTTTTTGTTTTATATTTTTTACAGGAGAACGAGGGCATCATTAAGGAATGGCAGTATAATAAACATGTAAAAAACCTGTGTAGTGTTTTCATCAATAAAAGACTTTAGTGTTACTGTGTGTGTTTATTTAACCCTTTCTTTACTATAGGATTAGTAATGCATAGGTGTCTTATTGACACCTATGCATTACTAAGCCTGGCTTTACGCCACCTTACAATAGCAAGGTGGCGTTAACCCTTTATGAACCCCACTTGCCACCGCTACAGGGCAAGTGGGAAGAACCCGACAAAGCTCCAGAATAGGCGCATCTAATAAATGCGCCTTTTCTGGGCAGCTGGGGGCTGTTGTTTTTAGGCTGGGGGGCCCATAATCATGGCCCCTTTCCAGCCTGAGAATAGCAGCCCCCAGCTGTATAGTTTTGCCGGGTTGGTTGAAAACTTAAGGGGGACCCCACGTCAGGTTTTTCATTGATTCTCCCTGCTCGAGCTGTTGCCGGCAGAGCAGGAAGAATAATGTCAGTGAGCTTCAGCACCACAGGCAGTGGGACAGCGCTTACTGTAGCTGTCCGTGTGGTACTGATGCGGCACATAGGTGGCACACGTGTGCCGCACATAGTGGACACACGGACACTGATATCTCCCGTACCGGAAATATCAGGACGTGTGAAACCGCCCTAACAGACGGCATAACAATTGACTTTTCTAATTCTTGCAGGAAGTCTCCATTTATGCAGTTTATTGGTATTCCGACCGTGGTTCATTTCACGCCATAAAACAAATGCATTGTAGGCAAATACATCAACGTTCTAAAAATTATTGGTCACAGATTGGTTTTGCATCTGCTTGTGTAAATAGCTATTAGTTGATCTAGTTTATCAACTGCCCCTTTGGTGGAATTATAATCCAAATGTCATCTGTGGCTTGGTCAAATCGACTACTCACTGCATTGTCATGGTGCATCATGCTCTTCAGACTGAGCGGTTTGATTTTTTGGGGAAAGTAATAAACCACTGTCGTATCTCCAGTATAGTAAAACGCTGAATTATGAACATCTTTTACCAAACATACTGTTGCGGCAGTTCAGACTTGCTTTTTCTTACAGTGCCCAACATTGTAAGTTTTCGTTTTAACAACAGCTGCTCCAGTTGGTGAGGTGAAAAAAGTCACATTTTGTCCATACGTCAAATCTCAAAATGACTCGCATTCACTGATTCTTTTCAGGTTTTTCTCCAGACTTTCCAGTATCAACTTGAGCATTTAGGGTACATGAACTGCTGCTGTCACAAAGTGTCCATATTTTGTTGCCGTATTTTACTGGCTTAAAATCGGTTTATTTTTTTTAAATTAGTCTTAAATATTTCTCAAACAAGTATAAAGTCACAAATCATCCAGATTGCAGCACATTATAAAGTAATTTGTGACAATTGTTATTCACTAAAGCATACAATGTCAAAGGAAGGAAAATGAAAAAAAAAACAAACAGGAGTGTGTGTGTCTCATGAACAACCAGCGCTGTTTCTTCTTGATAAGCAATTAACAGCCCAATACAGTAAATGGGTAAAAAAATTCAAGCTCAACTCAAACTTTAAGCATATCACTGTAACAACAACTTTGCTGCCAGGATTACCTCCATTTAGACACAGTATTTACAAGAACACATTTGTGCACCAGTTTGCTTCATTCTCATAGCTAGACCACATACCTAGAACAAAAGATTCCCAGCACCCATATCTCTTATCCATGCATAGAAATGGTAAGATATGAAGAGTTCCAAAAATCCCATATTTTAGAAAGTTTTAATGGACATCCTCTATTTTGATAATTCAATAATTTCATACAAAAAAAGTTTAACTAATGTGATTCATGATAGACGGCTGTGAATTACCCATTCACCGTATTGTCAGTAATTTCCTGGCCAAAAACAAAGTTTTGCGCAAAAAAAAATCTTAATGTAGTGATCCCAAAAAAGCAAATCAATGGATCACATGGAATTGGAATGGAAATTAGGGTAAATAAAGTAGTCACCTCATAAAAAAAAAGGATAAAACCATTTGGAAAGTCCAAAACATATGCACAAAATTCGAATCCCAAGTGTGACACCTTAGACATTCTGAGGTAGAAGAACACCCCGTATGAAATAATTTAATGGGAGTAAGATATGACTGATAAATAATATAGAGTTGAATAATTTATTGTTAGCAGAAGGAGTAGAATAGAGTAGGGACTCCAAGATCCTCTCCGACTCCACCTCAATATTTGGGATTAAGAGTCTCCATTTCAAGGGCTTCTCACTAAATTAGAATATAAAAAAACAGGATTTTGGTTGCTTACCGTAAAATCCGTTTCTCGGAAGCCTTCATTGGGGGACACAGAGACCATGGTGTATGCTGCTGCCACTAGGAGGCGCTGACACTATGCATATGCAAAAAAGGTTGGCTCCTCCTCTGCAGTATACACCCCACCGACTGGTAACAAGCGAATCAGTTATTGAGAAAGCAGTAGGAGAACAACATGATAGAATAACAAACAGACAACTCAACTGTAACAATAGTACACAGAAGAAGGAACAGGAGTTGTAGAAAAAAACATGGGAGGGTGCTGTGTCCCCCAATGAAGGCTTCCGAGAAACGGATTTTACGGTAAGCAACCAAAATCCTGTTTTCTCTATCGCTTCATTGGGGGACACAGATAACCATGGGACGTCCAAAAGCAGTCTATGGGGAGGGAAACAGCAGAAAACTCTATTCCGATCAAAGAGCTTACCACTGCCGCCTGCAAGATACTTCTGCCTAGGCTGGCGTCCACCGAAGCTGCAAAGTTGTAGGGCGGATGCCCCATGGTGTACCGCCCAGGAAGCGCCCACTGCCCGGGTAGAGTGAGCCTTCATCCAGGGAGGCAATCTCTTCTTAACCAGTAAACCTCCAAACTTGCAGACCTGATCCAGCGTGCAATCGTAGCCTAGTAGGCGTGCAACATCTGGATGACGAATAGGAAATCCAACTTCCTAAAGGAAGCGGTCTTAGTGAGATAGATCCTCACTGCCCTGACCAGGTCTAGCCTGTTTAGTGAATGGTCCGGAGAATGCGTCGGAGCTGGACAGAATGAAAGGAGGACAAAGTCCTCAATCAGGTGAAAAGTGGATACCACTTTCGGAAGGAAAGAAGGTGGAGGCCGCAACACCACCCTATCCTGGAGAAAAAAAACCCTAGAGGAAAAGTTCTAACTTGAGAACGGGACAAAGGACTTCTGAAAGAGAATAGAGAGAGAGCTGATATCTGCCCCTCTAGAGAACTAAGGGCAAGGCCAGCATCAGTCCTGCTTGGAGAAAAGCCAAAAAGATCTGAACCATTTGGGAGCCTCCAGGAGTGTCCGCTAGGAGATTGACGATCTCTGCGAACCAAGGCCTACTGGGCCATCTGGAGCGATCAGAAAGACCGGCACCCCTTCCGCTTTGATCGCCTTCAAAAGCCTGGGAAGAAAGGTAAGGGGAGCGCGAAATGTGAACAGGCAATGGCCAGAGCATCGTCGACCTCCGCTTAGTGAAGAATCCTGGATACTTTGACCATCGCCAGGGGACTCCTGGACCTTCCTTGGTGATTGACAGATACCACCGCTGTGGCGTTGTCCGACTGAATTCGTGGACGAACGTCCATGATGATGTCGAGGTACGGGATAAGTACTAGGTCCCTAATCCTCGAAATGGCCATCAATGCCGCCATGATCTTTATGAAGTCCCTGTGAGCGGTCGCAAGATCAAACGGCAGGGCAAGAAACTGGAAGCGATTTCGCTGTACAGCGATGCGCGGGAACCTCTGGTGAGTTGGGCAAATCGGAACGTGGAGGTAAGAGTCTTGAATGACTATGGATCATACAAAAAAAAGGGTTTAGCGTCCTCATGGAAGCAAATACTGAGTGGAGGGACTCCATCCTGAAAGGATCCAGGTGGACTCTCGAGATCAGAAACTAGAGATCCAGAGTGGGCCGAAACGTGCCGCCCTTCCTTGGCGCAACAAACAGGTTCTGAATAGAAACATGTGAAGCATTTTTGTTTCGGTACGGGAACGATAATCCCCGTACTGAGTAGGGAGGCAATGGACGCAAAGAAACTCAAAACCAGAACGGGATCCCTCCTGGAGGACGGGATTCGATTAACTGATCTCAGGGGCGCGAAGTAAACTCTACCTTGTATCCTGAGGATACACCCCCTAACCCCTGCGTCCTCTACCGAGACGAGCCAAAAAGTCCCTGAACAAAAGAGGAAACAACCACCTGGCTCTGGATCCAAGTGATGCCGAGGATGACCTGCCAGGTTCAGACTTGGTGGGGCTAACGTGGGAGCTATGAGGATGCCAGGGAGAAAGCCTGAAAGAAGCCTTCTTCCTGACTTGACAGGTCTGCGGAATGCGCTGACCGAATGGATCCTCCGTCGCAGTCACACGGTGAAAAGGCCCGAAAGGAGCGGAACTGCTGCTTCGCTATAGAAGAGGCCTGCGAGGTTTGGACTGAGGAAGGAGGGAACTGGTGGCTCCAGATTGCCTCCTTAATGATCTAGTCCAATCGTGGAGCCAAAACGGCGGTCTCCCTGGAAGGGGAGACAGGTAAGCGACCTCTCCGATTAAAGGACCGCTTGTCATGCCTTGAGCCAAATGTTCCTACAGATGGCCTCCACATTGCCAAACATGTCCCTGCATAGGGAATCTGGTCTGCAAGGACGGCAAGCTCACTCGGCAGGACTCCCACAATAATGCCCTCACGAAGTTGCTTTGGCCCATCTGGCTATGGCCTTTGGTAGAGGCAGAGCATAATGTAGAAGCCGTCGTTCCCAAGGCTGATTTTTCCAGCGATCCTATAATTTTATCGTTGGAATGCTTGTGGGAAGCTGTATTAGAATGTAGGAGGACCGTGTTGGTGGCCAGTCTGGGGACTGGCGGGTCCACAGTCGGGGAAGGCATCCAGATAGCGGTGAGCTCAGGGAGGAGGGGTATAAGATGCCGAGGCGCTTCCCTGTTTTGAAAGCGTCTGGTCGAATTGTCCTTTAACTCTTGAGTATCTCCACAAATTCAGCTTGTGGGCAAAAGACCCTGGAAGGTAGTTTTAGACCGTCTAAACGAAAACGCCTGATCTGCGAGTTTCGTAGAGGTATCTTAGATGCCTAGGGTCTGGTGAATCGCTGTAATCAGGCACTGCACCATGACTGTATGCTGAGGGCCTGTCTGGATCAGGTCCGACTCCTGTACTTAAGGTGCGTCCGAAGATGCGTTGGCTGGGTGCTCCTGTCTGGGCTACATGCGGCCTGAGTTGGAAGGGCCCCGTCAAGAAACTTATGATCCACCGGCGACTGCGGGAGCTGGAAGAGGCAAACTGCCTAATATGGACGCTGGGGTCTGCCACTCTGGTGAAAACCGCAACAGACTGCGACCAAGAGAGTGAAATAAAGAGGTGGGCTCCACCGGAAAAGAGCAGCGGTGCAACACGGCACCTGGAGCTGCAAGAGGGGAGGGAGACAGAGCCGGCGCAGAAAAAGTAGACCCCAGATGAAGCCGGGTCCTCAATTAGAAAGCGCGGCCGCTGACGAGGGGAGGGGGGGGGAGTGCAGCGCCGAGGACACCTGATAGCTCCGAAAGGACCCCCCAGAAGGAGCCGCAATGCAGGGGCCCCCATAAGGGCGCGCCGAGACGCTGCAGGGCGCCTGGAGCTCTGGCACCTCCAATATGCTCCCTCTGATCCCCCGGAGGAGCCCCAAAGAGCTTACTCACGGATCCTGTGTGCTGCTGCCTGGGGACGATCGCAGAGGCTGTAGGAGTCGTCCTGCGATAGGTTGTCTGTACGAGCTAGCGATCAGAGGCTGCCTAGCTGAGGACCCGGCTTGCTGAAGGGAACGCCGTCCCAGCGAACGCAGGAGGGAGCGGCGTCGGGCGCAGGGTCTGGAGGGGTCAATATGGCAACGGCTGCAGCCCACAGGAACGCTGAGGGTGGTGGGCGGAGCAAGGACAGGCGGGAGAAAAGCCCGCCCGGAAGCCTGAAAAGCAGGGGGCGAAGCTGGCGCAGGATGTAGGCCCGGAATGAAGCCGGGACCTCATTTTGAGCCTGCGGCGGCTGGGAGAAGTGGGGTGGTGGCTCGGAGAACGCCGAACTTATAACAAACCGCCACAGGGCGGAAAGGGCTATACAGGTGGCCCCAATGAAGAATAAGCGCCGTATGGGGACCCAAAAAGGGGGGCCCCCCGGGAGAGTGCCACGACGCAGCGGGTGTCCGGAGCAGGGGCATCTAAGGAGGGAAAGCTCCTAGGGTCTCGGAACTCCAGAGAGTGAGGTACAAGTGAACGATATCCTGCACATCTTTTTTTTTTTGTCTTCTTTCTTCCGTCCTGTTGAGAAAGAGGGACAATACCTCTGATAAAAAGTCGGACGTCCGGAGGCTGGTTGTGGGGACGTCCGCGTCTCCTCATCCGACAGGCTCTGGTGGGCGAGTAGGTGGGAGACGAAGGCAGGCCCTTCTGCTTCACCCTGATCACCTAAAACCCGTCCGTGATAGGGATTAGGGTGGGGGGATCCTGCCAAGAGACAGACATATGAGGATACGGGGTGGCAGTACACGCCGTACTCAGTCTCTGTGTGGGAGTACAGTAGTGACTGTTCACACTGTATCCCTCCAGAAAGTACCTGAAAAGGAATGACGCACATTAGGTAGATATGGTTCTCCAGAGAGACCCGTGTCCACCTCCTACTGACACTAAGCTAAAATCTGATTTGCTTGTTACCAGTCGGTGGGGTGTATACTGCAGAGGAGGAGCCAACCTTTTTTGCATCTGCATAGTGTCAGTGCCTCCTACTGGCAGCAGCATACACCATGGTCTCTGTGTCCCCAATGAAGCGATAGAGAAAGTTAATTTTAGTTCTTCAATACAAAAAGTGAAACTCATTATATAGAGTCATTACAAACAGAGTGACCCATTTCAAGTGTTTATTTCTGTTAATGTTGATGATTATGGCTTACATGTGTTGGATATTGAGGGAGTAAAAGAGATCAATGATGATTCTATTTTGAAACCCATTCCACGCCATTTTAAGGAAGTCCATAATTGCGATCCTACTGAATTACTCTTTAAGGGCATTTATAGGGTTTTTATTGGACCACGTGGTGGCAATAGGAAGCACCTTTTGGCTCAAAAAGAAAGCAAGTGGATTTTTAAATTAAATACCATCTCTCCATTCGGTCTGAATGACCATAATAGTTTTCAACCTTTTCTTAACTCATAATGAATCATTCTGTAGTGTTTGTCTTTGTACTTCATTTATTAACGACCTCTTTGTCAGTTTTTAATCTCTTTTATGAGCTGTCGTTTGTAGTTGTTTTTTTTGTCTTTTATTATCATTATTAATTATAATTTTCTTCCTCTTTCAATTAGGTGTCGTCCTTGATTCATGCTGCGTTTTGTCAACATCCCCGCCATGAGTGATGCTCCGGTTTACATCGCACACTATTGCACTTTATTTTCTTTTTTTGGACATTAGTGACTGTATTGTCCTAATATTTCTATTGACTTTATTATATCTACGTTTGTCATTTAAAGGCTGATTTTTATGTCTTTATATATATATATATACTAGCTGTAGTACCCGGCTTCGCCCGGGTTAATTAATAACTGCTGTTAGCTGTAACAAAATAGAGTATGTTAACAAAAATTTATTCTGCACATAAAAATCACACACCAAATAGACAAATTATTAAAAAGCAAAAACTAAAGTAATAGAACCATTTCACAACAGATATTCAACAGCATAGATATTCCACACAGATTAATTAAAATGGTCTTGTAGTTTGGCTGGTTATTAATCAGATATTTATTTTTAAAAGATAAAAATACCAGACGTGTGTTTTTTAATGCGCGCAATTTTGAACACGTGGGGTTAAAATGTCGACTCAAAACACAGCCTATGATGCTCCCGGGGTCGAAACATGCGGGTGTGCAAAATTTCATGCCCGTAAATGCAGATTCCTATGCCGGACATAGACACAAGTATTCAGCTTTCTCCCCATTATGTAGATAGGGCCAAAAGTTTGGCGATTTGGAACGTGCGGGGGTTAAAATTTCCATTCAATACATAGCCTATAATGCTCCTGGGGTTGAGATGTGCGGGCATGCAAAATTTCATGCCCGTAAGTACAACGGTGCAGATTCCTATCCCGGGCCAAAATTATTTGCCGATTTGGAATGCGCGGGGTTAAAATTTCTACTCAAAACCTAGCCTATGACGCTCCCGGGGTCGAGACGTGCGGGTGTGCAAAATTTCATGCCCGTAAATGCAGATTCCTATGCCGGACATACACACAAGCATTCAGCTTTCTCCCCATTATTCAAAAAGGAGAAAAGGGAAGCTTTTTAGCATATAAAATACAAAATTTTATTAGAGTAAAAATGCATATAATTAGGATAAAAAATCCAATGGGGACAAGAGGATGCAGCAAGGAACAGGCCAATATTAACAGGTATAAACACTGTAAAAGAGATTTCAAAAGTGCATGTATATTACATATATTGCCACATCGGCTAGTAATAGGCTAGAAATTAGCTCCTATATAGTATGTATTCATGCACATAAGAACTAGTGAAAGGAATGTGCTCTCCCACCATGCTAGCTGTCAAAGTGTCAGCATGTGAGTACAAAGCCCATGGCAAATGCTAATAATAAATGCAACCAAAAACAGTCTACATATTACAACATGGGGCAAATTAAGCAGCTGAAAAAGTAAAGCTGTCAGTGGGAGGGCATACCTGGTGTGGCCTGGGCACCCCTGACGCGCGTTTCGCGTTAGCTTGTTCACAAGGGAGCTTGCATGCCCCAGGCCACACCAGGTATGCCCTCCCACTGACAGCTTTACTTTTTCAGCTGCTTAATTTGCCCCATGTTGTAATATGTAGACTGTTTTTGGTTGCATTTATTATTAGCATTTGCCATGGGCTTTGTACTCACATGCTGACACTTCTGACAGCTAGCATGGTGGGAGAGCACATTCCTTTCACTAGTTCTTATGTGCATGAATACATACTATATAGGAGCTAATTTCTAGCCTATTACTAGCCGATGTGGCAATATATGTAATATACATGCACTTTTGAAATCTCTTTTACAGTGTTTATACCTGTTAATATTGGCCTGTTCCTTGCTGCATCCTCTTGTCCCCATTGGATTTTTTATCCTAATTATATGCATTTTTACTCTAATAAAATTTTGTATTTTATATGCTAAAAAGCTTCCCTTTTCTCCTTTTTGAATTCATTGGTATTTGGAAGTGGTTTGAATACTAGACAATATATTTTTGTGATTTCTCCCCATTATGTAGATAGGGCCAAAATTGTTTGGCGATTTGGAACGCGCGGGGTTAAAATTTGATTCAAAACATAGCCTAGGACGCTTTCGGGGTCGAGACGTGCGGGCGTGCAAAATTTCATGCCCGTAAGTGCGACGGTGCGGATTCCAATCCCGGACAAACATACCCACATACATACATACACACATACATAC
The DNA here is from genome assembly GCA_033576555.1 of Oophaga sylvatica. Classification (NCBI taxonomy): domain Eukaryota; kingdom Metazoa; phylum Chordata; class Amphibia; order Anura; family Dendrobatidae; genus Oophaga; species Oophaga sylvatica. The sequence continues at coordinate 428,783,773 of JARQOD010000002.1, forward strand.
ATTCAGCTTTTTATATATATTAATATATATATATATATATATATATATGTTTTTCATAATTTTTTTTTCACTTCTTTAGTTTTATTTAATATTTTCACTTGGTATTTTCTTTTTTTTTTCACTCCCTTTTATTATTATGCTTCACCATTTTATGTTATATATTTTATGATTTGATTGTATTCTTACCACATTATGTGTTGTTTTCAGGATACCTCCTTACTCAGCGTCAGTGTTGCTAAGATATATATGTGGACGTCGTAGATATCATATGATTTTTTCCTGTCATGTGGTCTATGTACCATGTGATCAGGAATTTAGGTACGTCGTTCTTTGGTTGTTTTCCATACGTACCCACGGTGATGGTATGCTTGATCGCGTATCTTTAATACACTTCTGGCCGGAGTACCGGAAGTTTGTCAGTGTATCCATGGAAACATTGTATTAGGCCTTCCATTCTAGCCTATTGCGGTACGGCCCCTTCACAGTCACATGACCGCCCAATGGGCAGTGACATCTTTTTACACCGGATCTTCTTACTTCAACTTCCAGGTTTCATATTGCGGCCGGCCTTTTGGATTGGTGTATACTTGGATACGTCACCGTTTCCGTGACATCGGCGTTAACATTGACTAAAAACCTGCGCATGCGCTTTGGACTGCACCGTTTTCTTTCCTTTTATTGGTTATTAGCTGGTACCTAACCAGCGTCTATCCACCCCTGGACGAAGCATTTCATTGCGAAACGCACATCGGGTGTGGTGGACGCCTGGACCCCTGTCTTTTTCTGGTAATGGATATTACTTATGTTTAATATACATGTATTTGTTGACACTAATTCTTTGTATTATGTGCACTATGCCTTAAACTTATGTTTATATTGGACCACATTTACCTATGAGGGACTTTAACAATTTTCCATGTATATTTATGATACACTGGTGTTTATTTTTTAATGTATATTTAATATTTGTTACTTCGGGACATCTCATTATATCCATTGCCTGATATTAAATTTTTATATCTATTTTTGTCTAATTTTTCACTTTATTGGATCCAGGCTTTGCCACCTTTCTTCCTCATCTGTTATTCTCATCCGTACATTTATTTTTGTTTTTACTCATCTGTTTTTATCATGTATTGCAATAAAATATATATATTTTTATTTACTTATTGGGGTTGAGTAGAATTTTTGTAGGTGTATATCTAATTTTCTATGCTCTATGAATTAGTTAAGGATATAGGTGTTTGATTATGGCTTACAGCCAAAGAAAACCAAAAAGTCATTATCTCAGTAAATTAGAATTAACAAAAAACACCTGCAAAGGCTTCCTAAGCATTTAAAAAGATACCTTAGTCTGTTTCAGTAGGCTCCACAATCATGGGGAACACTGCTGACTTGACAGATGTCCAGAAGGAAGTTATTGACACTCCACAAGGAGGGTAAGCCACAAAAAGGTCATTGCTAAAGAAGCTGGCTGTGTACACATTGCTGTATCCAAGCATATTAATGGAAAGTTGAGTGGAAGGAAAAAGTGTGGCAGAAAAAGGTGCACAAGCAACAGGGATAACCGCAGCCTTGAAAGGACTGTTAAGAAAAGGCCATTCAAAAAAGTGGGGAGATTCACAAGGAGTGGACTGCTGCAGGAGTCATTGTTTCAAAAGCCACACACAGACGTATCCAGGATATGGGCTACAAGTGTCACATTGCTTGTGTCAAGCCACTCATAACCAATAGACAACGCCAGAAAAGTCTTACCTAGGCCAAGGAGAAAAAAAACGGACTGTTGCTCAGTGGTCCAAGGTGTTTTCAGCTGAAAGTAAATTTTGCATTTCATTTGGAAATCAAGGTCCCAGAGTCTGGAGGAAAAGTGGAGAGGCACACAATCCAAGCTGCTTGAGGTCTATTGTTAAGTTTCCACAATCAGTGATGTTTGGTGAGCCATGTCATCTGCTGGTGCAGGTCCACTGTGTTTTATCAAGAAGACTAATGTCAGCGCAGCTGTGTTTCAGGATATTTTAGAGCACTTCATGCTTCACTCTGCAGACAAGCTTTTTGGAGATGAAATTTCATTCTCCAGCAGGATTTGGCACCCGTCCACACTGCCAAAAGTACCAATACCTGGTTTAAAAACAATAGTATCACTGTGCTTGATTGGCCAGCAAACTCATTTGACCTTAACCCCATAGAGAATCTATGGGGATGGGGTATTGTCAAGAGGAAGATGAGACACACCAGACCCAACAATGCAGATGAGCTGAAGGCAGCTATCAAAGCAACCAGGGCTTCCATAACACCTCAGCAGTACCACAGGCTGATCGCCTCCATGCGACTCCGCATTGATGCAGTAATTGATGCAAAAAGGAACCCCGACCAAGTATTGAGTGCATTCACTGAACATACATTTCATTTAGGATGTTAAAGTCATTTTTCAAGCTGGTGTTATGAAGTATTCTAATTTACTGAGATAATGATTTTTTGGTTTTTATTGGCTGTAAGCCGTAATCCATCAACATTAACAGAAATAAACACTTGAAACAGATCACTCTGTAATGACTATATAACATATGAGGTTCACTTTTTGTATTGAAGAACTGAAATAAATTAACTTTTTGATGATATTCTAATTTACTGAGAAGCACTTGATATATTACTATCATTTAATTTAAATTGAAGCCTGTTGATAATAATATGTGTATAGAATGGATATAACACCTTGCGAACCCTGACATATAAGAATACCAATCAAGGGAGATTATGATATGGATCTGTTTTGAAGGTATCTGAAAAACTAGGATCTTGGAATCTGGAATTTAAGTTGTATGCTCAAATTACATTAATATATTTCCTTCAAAAAAAGGTATTTCAACAAACTGGCATTACCAACATTCCAGAAAAAAGCAGATGGATGTTCCATCAATGTTAAAAATATGGGTTTCCCCACGACATGTGTAAAACCAACTCTATTCTTAGCCCGTTTCCAGACCGAACAAGCCAATTTAAGTAAAGGTAGTGGTTTGGGGGCGCGTGGGCAATAGATTTATTTAATTCCAAAAAGTCTAGTAAACCGTCCGTTCCAGCCGCACATGCCAAATGGTTCTCTGGTACGCAAAAATCAGGCATTCAGCTATGGATTGCCTTACCGTAAATTGACATGCCAGATAGTACAAATAAAAAATTAGGCAGAGCAGAGTCATTTTTTGGCATCTAGAGTGGATAATTTAAGTTTTGGTCTGGAATTACCCCAAACAAACATGGATATCAACACGCTTAAGAGATTTAAAAAGGACTTGGACTATTACAGTGCTGTGTTGCAAAATAACTAAATTTAGGGAGCAGAATTGGTTTCTCTGCCCTGGCACAGCTCACAGTCATTTTCCCCACATAGAAAATTTAAGTTTGACATATGGTAATCTAATAAGGGAAACAGTGTGAAAGTCCCTTCTGTAAACTTTTTGAATAAAAATTCCCAGATATTTAACCCCTTCACCCCTAAGGGTGGTTTGCACGTTAATGACCGGGCCAATTTTTACAATTCTGACCACTGTCTCTTTATGAGGTTATAACTCTGGAACGCTTCAATGGATCATCGCGATTCTGAGAATGTTTTTTCGTGACATATTGTACTTCATGATTAGTGGTAAAATTTCTTCAATATAACTTGTTTATTTTTGAAAAAAAAATGCAAATATTTTGCAATTTTCAAACTTTGAATTTTTATTCCCTTAAAACAGAGAAATATGTCACACAAAATAGTTACTAAGTAACATTTCCCACATGTCTACTTTACATCAGCACAATTTTGGAACCAAAATTTTTTTTTGTTAGGAAATTATAAGGGTTAAAAGTTGACCAGCGATTTCTCATTTTTACAACAAAATTTACAAAGCCATTTTTTTAGGGACCACCTCACATTTGAAGTCACTTTGAGGGGTCTATATGGCAGAAAATACCCAAAAGTGACACCATTCTAAAAACTGCCCCCTCAAGGTACTCAAAACCACATTCAAGAAGCTTATTAACCCTTCGGGTGCTTCACAGGAGCTGAAGCAAAGTGGAAGGAAAAAATGAATATGTAACTTTTTAGTCAAAAAATGATCTTTTACAAATTTGTTTTTATTTTCACAAGGGTAAAAGGAGAAAATGGACAGATAAAGTTGTTGTGCAATTTCTCCTGAGTACGCCAATACCCCATATGTGGGGGAAAACCACTGTTTGGGCACACGGCAGAGATCGTAAGAGAAGGAGCGCCGTTTGACTTTTTCAAACCAAAATTGGCTGGAATTGAGATTGGACACCATGTCGCGTTTGGGGAGCCTCTGATGCGCCTAAACAGTGGAAACCCCCCACAAGTTACACCATTTTGGAAACTAGACCCCCTATGGAACTTTGCTAGATCTGTTGTGAGCACTTTGAACCCCCAAGTGTTTCACAAAAGTTTATAATGCCTGGGTGTGAAAAAAAAACAAAAACAATTTTCCACAAAAATGATTTTTTAGTCCCAAATTTTTGATTTTTCCCAAGGAAATTGGACCCCAAAAGTTGTTGTCCAATTTGTCTTGAGTACACTGATACCCCATATGTGGGGGAGGGAACTGTTTGGGCGCACGGCAGGGCTTGGAGAGGAAGTAATAACGTTTTGGAATGCAGACGTTGATGGGGGTCATGTTCCGTTTGCAGTGTCCCAGATGAGCCTAAACAGTGGAAACCCCCACAAGTGACCCCATTTTGGAAACTAGACCCCCTAAGGCACTTATCTAGATCTGTGGTGAGCACTTTGAACCCCAAGTGCTTCACACAGGTTTATAATGCCCGGGCATGAAAATAAAAAATCCTTTTTTTTTCCCACAAAAATTATCTATTAGTAACCAATTTTTTATTTTCCTAAGGGTAACAGGAGAAATTGGACCACAAAAGAAAAAATAGAAGGAGCACGATTTGACTTTTTCCAACCAAAATTGGCTGGAATTGAGATTGGACGCCATGTTGAATTTGGAGAGCCCCTAATGTGCCTAAACAGTGGAAACCCCCCACAAGTGACCCCATTTTGGAAACTAGACCCCCTAAGGAACTTAATCTAGATCTGTGGTGAGCAATTTGAACCCCAAGTGCTTTACACAAGTTTATAACGTAGAGCCGTAAAATTAAAAAATCATATTTTTTCCACAAAAATGATCTTTTCACCCCAATTTTTATTTTCCCAAGGGTAACAAGACTCCAAAAGTTATTGTGCAATTTGTCCTGAGTACGCTGATACCCCATATGTGGGGGTAAACCACTGTTTGGGTGAATGGCAGAGCTTGGAAGGAAAGGAGAGCTGTTTGACTTTTTCAACGCAGAATTGGTTGGACGCCATGTCGTGTTTGGAGAGCTCCTGATCTGCCTAAACAGTAGAAACCCCCAACAAATGACACCATTTTGGAAACTAGACCCCTCAAGGAACTTATCTAGATGTGTGGTGAGAACTTTGAACCCCCAGGTGTTTCACTAAAGTTTAAGGGGTAAGGTTTCTCCTTGTGGAGAGTGACATACCAGCTCTGGCGTGTCGAGGTAAGGAGGCTTAATCGCCGTGCAATGCTCCTCTGGGAAATTTAATATGCAAATTGCCTCTTCAAAGAAAGAGGACTTGTACTCTATAGCGCCACCTATTGGAAGTAGCGATCGCTGCATCACTAAAGTTTATAACGCCCGAGCATGAAAATAAAAAAATCATTTTTTCCACAAACATGATCTTTTAGTCCCCAACTTTTTATTTTCCCAAGGGTAACAGGAGAAACTGGACCCCAAAAGATGTTGCCCAATTTGTCCTGAGTACGCTGATACCCAATATGTGGGAGAAAACTACTGTATGGGCACACGTCGGGGCTCAGAAGGGAAGTAGTGATGTTTTGGATTGCAGACTTTGATGGAATGGTCTGCGGGCGTCATGTCGCATTTGGAGAGCCTCTGATGTGCCTAAACAGTGGAAACGCCCCACAAGTGACCCCATTTTGGAAAATAGACCCCACAAGGAACTTATCTAGATGTGTGGTAAGCACTTTGAACCCCGAAGTGCTTCACAGAAGTTTATAACGTACAGCCGTAAAAATAAAAAAATCTTTTTTTTTTTTTTTTTTTTTACAAAAATGATTTTTTTTCGCCCCCAATATTTTATTTTCACAAGGGTAACAGGAGAAATTGGACCCCAAAGGTTGTTGTCCAATTTGTCCTGAGTATGCTGATACCCAATATGTGGGAGAAAACTACTGTATGGGCACACGTCGGGGCTCAGGAGGGAAGTAGTGACGTTTTGGATTGCAGACTTTGATGGAATGGTCTGTGGACGTCATGTCACATTTGTAGAGCCCTGATGTGCCTAAACAGTGGAAACCCCCCACAAGTGACCCCCATTTTGGAAAATAGACCCCACAAGGAACTTATCTAGATGTGTGGTGAGCGCTATGAAGCCCCAAGTGCTTCACAGAAGTTTATAACGTACAGCCGTAGAAACAAAAAAAAAAAAAAAAAAAAAATCATTTTTTTTTTTTTTACAAAAATGATATTTTCGCCCCCAATTTTTTATTTTCCCAAGGGTAACAGAAGAAATTGTACCCCAAGAGTTATTGTGCAATTTGTCCGGAGTACGCTGATACCCCATATGTGGGGGTAAACTACTGTTTTGGGCACATGGCAGAGCTCGAAATGGAAAACCCCCCAATTCTAACTCCAACACACCCCTAACCCTAGTCCCAACCCTAACCGTAACCCTAATCCCAACCCCAACCCTAACTTTAGCCGAAACCCTAACCCTAACGGGAAAATGGAAATAAATACATTTTTTTAACTATTATTTTTCCCTAACTAAGGAAGTGATAAAGGGGGTTTGATTTACTATTTAAAGCGGGTTTTTATGATGGGCAGCTGTCACGCTAAAAGACGTTTTTTATTGCAAAAACAGGATTTTGGTTGTTCACCGTAAAATCCGTTTCTCGGAAGTCATCATTGGGGGACACAGATAACCATGGGTGTATGCTGCTGCCACTAGGAGGCGCTGACACTATGCATATGCAAAAAAGGTTGGCTCCTCCTCTGCAGTATACACCCCACCGACTGCAAGAAGCAAATCAGTTAGTGAGAAAGCAGTAGGAGAACAACATGATAGAATAGCAAACGGACAACTCAATTGTAACAATAGCACATAGAAGAAGACAGGAGTTGTAGAAAAAAAAACATGGGAGGGTGCTGTGTCCCCCAATGAAGGCTCCGAGAAACGGATTTTACGGTAAGCAACCAAAATCCTGTTTTCTCTAATACTTCATTGGGGGACACAGATAACCATGGGACGTCCCAAAGCTGGAGTCCACCGAAGCGTAGGTATGGACCCGGAACAATTTTGCAAACTTGTGAATGGAAGACCGGGTTGCCGCTTTGCAGAGCTATAGGGCGGATGCCCCATGTGTACCGGCCAGAAGGCGCCCACTGCCCGGGAAGAGCGAGCCTCTTCTTAACCAGTGAGCCTCCGAACTTGCGCACCTGATCCAGCGCGCAATCGTAGCCTTGCAGGCATGCGTCATCTGGATGACGAATAGGAGATCCGACTTCCTAAAGGAAGCGGTGTTAGTGAGATAAATCCTCACTGCCCTGACCAGGAAGCAATTTGGTCTAAGACCAGAGAAACGACACCAGATCCAAAAAGATATATATAAAAATGCAAAATTTTTATTAATTGAATGACATATACAATGCTGGACAGGTGAACTAGACGGTAACAAAAAGGTGGGGTATGATGTCTAGCATGGACATCTACCAATGATTACATTCATTTTTTTTACTTATATTATGGATAGCCTATGGGCACGCATATATTGATATGGTTATTGGCACAATTTATCCTTCTAATTGTGATTTTTCAGCATATGGTAATATCATGAATTGAGAGGTGGTTATACTTTTTTCATTAGACACATTGATGTCCATGTCCATTTTCTCATTACATGTGGTGGCTTACGTCTCATTATGTGCATTTGCATTTCTAATTACCTTGCAAAACCTTTGCTGCATTTAAATACATAAATCTTTAGGTTCTATTGTGCCCTCTAGTATTCGAATTTTATCAGGGAACCCAGGTGAATGTAATCATTGGTAGATGTCCATGCTAGACATCATACCCCACCTTTTTGTTACCGTCTAGTTCACCTGTCCAGCATTGTATATGTCATTCAATTAATAAAAATTTTGCATTTTTATATATATCTTTTTGGATCTGGTGTCGTTTCTCTGGTCTTAGACCAAATTGCTCCCATTTATCTTAGCGATAGATCCTTCATTTCCCTAAAAGCAGCACCTATGTTTATTCACATATATGTATCATCATGGTGACACTGCTTATTGCTTTTTGTCATATTTTTTCAGACTGCCCTGACCAGGTCTAGCCTGTTTAGTGAATGCTCCGGAGAATGAGTCGGAGCTGGACAGAAGGAAGGGAGTACAAAGTACTCTATCAGGTGAAAAGTGGATACCACTTTGGGAAGGAAAGAAGGTGGAGGCTGCAACACCACCCTATCCTGGTGAAAAAACCCTAGAGGGAATATTTTGACTTGAGAACAGCACAAAGGACTTCTGAAAGAAGATAGAGAAAACTGGTACCTGCCCCCTTTAGAGAACTAAGGGCAAGGCCAGCATCAAGCTTGTTTGGAGAAAGGCCAAAAAGGAGGGAAGCGACAAAGACATATTGGTACGGAAAATAGGCCTTCCAGGTCTTCCTAGAAGACGACGGTTTTCTAGCCTGGATCATGGAGCGTAACACCCGATTGGAGAAATCGGACACTCTTAGAACCGCAGTTTCAACAGCCACGCTGTCAAATGAACCACTGAGAACTCTGGTGGAAGATCAGTCCCTGTGACAGTGTCCAGGGGGCGCCCCCCAAAAGATTGATGATCTCTGCGGAATCAGACCTACTGTGTCAATGTGGTGCGATCAGAATGACAGGCACCCCTTCCGCTTTAATCCTCTTCAACATCCTGGGAAGAAAAGTAAAGGGGGGTAAGCAGGCAGGGAAGCGCGAATTGCGACCAGGGAAATGCACTGCGAATCCTGTCGGAAACGTCGTCTCCGCCCAGTGAAGAATCCTGGAAACCTTGACCCTCGCCAGGGGACTCCTGGACCCCCCTTGGTGATCGATGCAGGTCACCACTGTGGCAACATTCGTCTGAATTCGGACCGGCAGACCACTGAGAAGCGGTTTCCCAGTGATGGAGGTAGAGAAGGATGGCCCTGATCTTGAGCACCTTAGAAAATTCCTGCGTCCTCATGGAAGCAATTAGTAAGCGGAGGGACTCCATCCTGAAGAGTCACAGGCGGACTCTCGAGTTCAGAAACTAGAGATCCATAATGGGCCAAACCACGTCGCCCTTCTTTTGGCGAAACCAACAGGTTTGAATAGAAACCTGTGAAGCATTCCTATTTCGGTACGGGAACGATAACCCCCCTACAGAGGAGGGAGGCGATGGAAGCAAGAAACCCGAACCCAGAGCGGGATCCTTTGGGAGATGGGAGTCGAATAACCGATCTCAGGCCCCTTCCGGGCGTGAAGTGAGACAGTACCTCTAACGTGAGTTGGACGTCCGGCATCCGTCGAAGGACGTCCGAGACTCCTCCACCGACAGGCTCTGGTGGGCAAGTGGGTGGGAGACGGAGGCAGGCCCGGGTCTATTCCCTTTTTTTTTTCAGATCACCTGAACCCACGTCCGTGTCAGGGATTTGTCTTGAGGTCCTGCCGAGAGAACAGACATATGAGGATACGGGGTGGCAGTACACGTCGTACTCATAGTCTCTGTGTGGGAGTACAGTAGTGACTGATCACATTGTATCCCTCCGGAAACCTGTAAAGGAAGGAGGGAACTCGTGTCTCCAGCCGCCTCCTTAATGATCTAGTCCAATCGTGGAGCCAAAAAGAGGCGGCCTCCTGGGAAGGGGAGACAGGTAAGCGACTTCTTTGATGAAAGGTCCGCTTGCCATGCTTTGAGCCAAATGTTCCAACGGATGGCTCCCATATTGCCAAGTATGTCCCAGCATAGGGAATTTGGTCTGCGAGTACGTCAAGCTCGCTCGGTGGAACTCCCGCAATGATGCTCTCCCGAAGTTGTTTTGCCCATCTGGCTATGGCCTTTGGCAGGGGCAAAGGCCGGGCAAATGTAGAAGAGTTTCAAGGGCTGATTTTTCCAGCGATCCTATAATTCTATCATTGGAATCCTTGAGGGAAGCTGGTGGGAGGACCGTGCTAGTCTGTGAACTGGCAGGTCCACAGTAGGGGAAGGCGTCCAGTTAGCGGTGAGCTCAGGGGAGAAGGGGTCCTGGATGCCGAGGCGCTTCCCTCTTTGAAAGCGTCTGGTCGGATTGTCCTTTTCCCTTTTGAGTCCCTCCACAACTTCAGTGTGTGGGACAAAGACCTTGGAAGGTAGTTTAGACTGTCTAAACGAAACCGCCTGATCTGCGGGATTCGTAGAGGTATGTTTGATGCCTAAGTTCTGGTTGACCGCCATATCTATATGCTGGAGGCCTGTTCTGGATCCAGGTCCGACTCATGCCGTTAAGGCGTGTTCGAAGATGTGTCGTCAGATTCGGGGGAGGGGGACCAGGAAGAGGGATCTCGCCAAGAAGGCTCGGCTGGTGAGATTGGGCGGAAAAAAGGACTTAGACCGGTGCTCTTGTCCGGGCTTCTTGCGGCTTGAGATGTAAGTGCCCGGCGGAGAAACCTGTGATCCACTGGCGACTGTAGTTTGAAGAGGCAATCAGTCTATCACGGCCACCAGGGTCTGTGCTACCCTGGTGAAACCCACAATCGACTGCGTCAGAGAGGGAGCCCATCCCAGGAAAGTGGTCTCCTGGTAGTGGGTACTATGGGGTGCTGCAGGCCTGGCAGAGGGGAGAGGACGAAGACGAGCAAGTGTGACAGGCCAAAACAGGGTTCGGTCCCTAGACTAGTGGGAAAGCTTCAGGCTCTGCTAGTAAGCCGACGGCGGTGATCACTTTATGGGTCATTGGCACTAAACACTAGCAGTATCTTGAGGAAGGACGCTAATAGGATCAAGGACATACAGACTCTGTTTCCCGACAAGGATCCGCAGTCTGCGTGGTGAGGTGCTAAGAAGGAATGAAGGAGTGTAAAAGCACAGAGAGAGAGAGAAGGCCAGGAAGTCTTTGGAAAGTGCGACCAATCTACCTGGGGGTTGATGGATCCCTCTCTCGGAGGACCCAGTGCCAAGCGGGCATCTGTACAGCATGCAACAGACTGTGAGTAGAAATCTGAAACCACCTGAACTGCCTCCCTGATTGTTCCAGCGGCGCACACTCCTCTCTGCTACATCCCTCAGCTCCATTCCTCAAACATCTAACATCTACCTGCCCTGGAAGACCACAGCCTCACCTATTGGAGGCCTACCAACTGGCTGCAAAATACTATCACTTCCAGAGGATCTGAGCTGCAGCGCTGGTAATCCTGACCAGGTACCACAGTTGGCGTCACGAAACACTACACGAACATTATCCCCTGTAAATATATATATACATCCCCTTTTTTGTTGAGTGCCCAGGGCCACGGACCGTGTCGCCGCCGTGACATCCCCCATAGAAGTCACTAGGCTCGGTTCCGAGTACCCCACAGCCCTGTGAGGCGGTTAACAATCACTCCTTTGTGCCTAGGCATGGTGAGCAGACCATTAACAGCCCCAAATTGCTAGAAGGCTAGGGGACAGACTGATGCCAGTAGATTGGGGGACAGAGGAGAGACAGAGGAGGGTGTCAGCTCTGCAGGCAGAGCTACTCACAATTTCAAAATAATAGCAGAGGCTCTGTGTAAAAGTCGTGCTGCTCCAGAAGATGGCATCAGACAAAAAGGTGTGTGCTGCTGCTGCGTGGGATCCCTCTCTCATGGGGTAGAGAAGGGGTCGGTACGTAGCGCTCGGTTCAGAGCAGCAATATGGCGGCTGCAGTCCTCCGAAGGGCTGAGGAGGGCGGAGCGTAAGCAGGGCTGTGAAGGAAGGGCGGGCGGAGAGGAGCCCGCACAGAAGTCTGGGAAAAAGGGGCAGAGCCAGCGCCAAGACTAGGCCCAAAATGAAGCCGGGGCCTCAATCAAAGTCTGGGGCCGGCGGAGGGGTGCGGGGCGGCGCGGAGGCCCCGAACCGTGAATAAAGAGGTGGACTGCACCGGAAAAAAGCAGCGGTGCCACAAACCCCGGAGCAGCAAGGGCAGAGAGGGGAGGGACGGAGCCGGCAAAAAAAACTAGGCCCCAAATGAAGCCAGGGGCTCAATTAAAAAGTGCGGCCGCCGACGGAGGAGGGGGGGAGGCAGAATGGCCCGATTGCTCCGAAAAGACCCCACAGAAAGAGCCGCAACTCAGGGGCCCCCATAAGGGCGCGCAGTGGCACAACAGGGCGCCTAAAGCAGCGATGTGGCCCCAAAGAGAAAAAGCTCCCTCTGATTCCCTAGGTGTGCCCCAAGGGAAATGAAGATGACCGCAAACTCCCCTTTTACAAAGTTATAGGGTCTTTTTTTTTAAGTCTTCTTTTCTTCAATCTTCTTTCCTGTCTGGGAAAAGCGAGACAGTACCTGTCTGGCGAGTTGGACGTCCGGCATCCGTAGTAGGACGTCCAAGTCTCCTCCACCGACAGGCTTTGGTGGGCGAGTGGGTGGGAGACAGAGGCAGGCCCAGGGCTTCCTTCCTTTTCGAGATCACTTTAACACACGTTAGGGATCTCCTTTAGGGTCCTGCCGAGAAAGCCGACATATGAGGATACGGGGTGGCAGTACACGCCGTACTCATAGTCTCTGTGTGGGAGTACAGTAGTGACTGTTCACACTGTATCCCTCCGGAAGTACCTGAGAAGAAAAGGAACGACGCACAATAGGTAGATATGGGTCTCCAGAGAGACCCGTGTCCACCTCCTACTGACACTAAGCTAAAACTGATTTGCTTCTTGCAGTCGGTGGGTGTATACTGCAGAGGAGGAGCCAACCTTTATTTTTGCATATGCATAGTGTCAGCGCATCCTAGTGGCAGCAGCATACACCCATGGTTATCTGTGTCCCCCAATGAAGCGATAGAGAAAAATAGTTTTTTGCATCACCACATTTTGAGAGCTATAATTTTTGCATATTTTGGCCCACAGAGTCATGTGAGGTCTTATTTTTTGCGGTACGAGTTGACGTTTTTATTGGTATCATTTTTGAGCATGTGACATTTTTATTTTAATCTTTTTATTGTTTTCAAAGAAAGAAATACAGCTCAATATATAGTCATACATTACCCGAAGCAGTACACAATATGCAAACATGGTGGACTGTACAATCCACTTTTTCTAATATACATGGAATAATTTAGAAGAAGCTCCAACTTGTAGACTGTTATTAGAACTCACATAAAAAATATAAACTTTAAAGACCCCTAGCGGATCTACGTATCAATAGGACATATACAGGACGTACATACTAAATAAAACACACACAATAATAGAAAAAAAAGGGGGGGGTTGAAAAACACGGATGGAGAGGAGGGCCCAATCCCCTAAGCGAGCGGGGTATGCACGTGAGATTTTTTGATCGCTTTTTATTTTGATTTTTGGGATGTTAGAATGAACAAAAATCAGCAATTCATGAATTTCTTTTGGGGGGGGGGGGGGGGCGTTTATACCGTTCCGCGTGTGGTAAAATTGATAAAGCAGTTTTATTCTTCGGGTCAGTACGATTACGGCGATACCTCATTTATATCATTTTTTTATGTTTTGGCGCTTTTAAACAATAAAAACAATTTTATATAAAAAATAATTATTTTTGCATCGCTTTATTCTGCGAGCTATAATTTTTTCGCTGATGATGCTGTATGGCGGCTCGTTTTTTGCGGGACAAGATGACGTTTTCAGTGGTACCATGTTTATATCGGTCTTTTTGATCGCGTGTTATTCCACTTTTTGTTTGGCGGTATGATGATAAAGCATTGATTTTTTGCCTTTTTTTTTTTTTTTTTAAGAGGTTCACTTAAGGGGTTAACTAGTGGGACAGTTTTATAGGGGGGTTTTTACGGACGCGGCAATACCAAATATGTGTACTTTTATTGTTTTGTTTTTTTATTTACAGGAAGAAATGAATTTATTGGAATTTTTTTTTTCCTTTATTGCGGATTTTTTTTTTTTACACATTTGATTTTCATTTTTTTTTTAACTTTTTTACTTTGTCCCAGGGTGGGACATCACTGTATTTTATCAGATCGCTGGTCTCACAGTGTGCACAGCACTCTGTGAGACCAGCGATCTCACAGGCAGTGCTGCAGGCTTCCTCAGCAGGCGCTGAGGAAGCCGCCTCCCCGCAGGACCCGGTGGCCATCTTGGATCCAGGGTTTTGCAGGGAAGAGGCCTTCAAAACAGCGCGGTCACATCGCGCTGTTCTAAGGGCCTCAGGGGAGCACGCAGGGAGCCCCCTCCCTGCGTGATGCTCCCATGTGCCCACGGTACACCGCGATCATGTCTGATCGCTGTGTGCCAGGGGTTAATGTGACGGGAGCGCTCCTGGCACATAGTGCCGGGTGTCAGCTGTGATAATCAGCTGACACCCGGCCGCGATCAGCTGCGCTCCCCTGGGAGCGCAGCTGATCGCCTTGGACGTACTATCCCCTCCATGGGCAGATTGGCACGGATTTCATGGAGGGATAGTACGTCGGATGGCAGAGAGGGGTTAAAGTAGGGCACCACTGGTAAAGGTGTTAATGTTTCCAGACCATTGATTACAGTATAAGAGACATAAGCGATGACTTATCCCAATTTATAAAGAGCCCAGAGGGTTCACTAAATTTATCAATGGTAGATATGACATGAGGTAGAGAATCTTTAACCTTATCCATAAAAAATCATCATGTCATCTGCATATAGTCCGATGTTATCTGTTCTCTCATTGTGATGCCTTTAATATTTAGTGTTTATCGCATTTTTATAGCTAACTAGCTGAAGATCCTGGTGTTGCCCAGGCATAGTAACTAACTTGTTAGTTATAACAAATTATAATGATTATCCTCCATTCCATAGTCCGTGCCCATATAACCATCACACATCCTCCATCCATAGTCCCGAGCCGGGTGGCGCTGCGAAGCAAAAGTTCCTGGAGATGTGCTTTTATGTAACCTGGCAGTGTGACTCCGTGTGCAGCCGCCGATGATGCAATTGTCTACGCTGATAACAATAGAGCCCGGCAGTAATAGAGGAGGGGGTGATTCATTTCTGTCATGTGCTCTCTGTTCCTTTCAGGGGGGCAGACAAAGGCTGGGGAGCATATGTTCCCGGGGATGGTAGATTTCTCCCACCTGGTCAGTGTCTGCTGAGGTGTTGTGGAGTGGGAAAAACTGTTGCTCATAGCAAACCACAGCTCAGCTTTCATCTTTTAAACAGCTCTGATGAAATGAAAGATGCTTAGTGATTGGTTGCAATGGGCAACACAGGC
>JARQOD010000002.1:428799332-428865696 GCA_033576555.1 Oophaga sylvatica
GCTGACCGTGTGAGACTGTGTTCTTTATCTGCACCCGACTTCACAAATCCCATAGACTTTGAGGGACCAGTCCCACCTGTGGGGGACCCGACATCTAGCTGCATCACCATCCCCTCAGAGATCTACAGCAGCGCTGGTACTAATTACCAGAATACTACAGGTGGCGTCACGAACTGTACATAAACCTATCCCCTGTAAATACATCCCCAACATACGCCAGACCGCCAGGGCCACAGACCGAGCCACAGCTACCTGTGACAATCCCCATAGACTTCTACGGGCTCGGCTCTGAGTACCCCATTGCCCTGGTAACCCACAATTGTGGTGGCGGGTCGACACAAAAAACTTGGCGTCACGAACAGGATGCGAAACTCGCGAAATTGCGAGCCCTGTGTGCCTAAGGACTTGTTTTTGTGAAAAAGGACTGTTTTCACTTTTGGCGCCAAAATCGCCATTTTTGTCGCCATATTCGCGCCCTCAGGCGCTGGAGAAGGTGGGCGTACCTTCGTGGGCGTCTACCCCCCCCAGTGGCGCGAAGAAAATGCCTGCCCTCTCAAAGTGCTATTACAACATGCGGTCCTGCCCTACAGCAAAGGAGGTCCGCCTCCTCTTCACCTTCCCTGCGAGGAGGAGGAGACGCAAACCCCACCTCCACGGAAGAGACAGGATGTCTCCGCAGAAAGAAGAAAGAATCTTCTGGAACATCATGGAGGCAGGACGTGTGCAGCCGAGCTGGGAAGCGGAGGAAGGCAGGCCCCGTGCCCCAGCCAAGCTGCCACCAACACCGGAGTTATCCGTGATCCTGCACCTGAAGCAGGCGTTGCTAGAGACAAGAGAAGAAAATGCACGCCTGAAGAAGATGGTCCAGGACCAACCTGGCTTTGAAGAAATCGAGAGACGCCGGCGTACCCTGGAACAGCGGAGGCTGTGGGACACGGTGGTCTCTCCCCTCAACGAACCCCCACGATTCCAGATACCGAAGAGTCTGCTGCCCAAGGCGAAGGAGCAACCGGAGGCTGCCCCCGAAAGTACCGATCCCGATCCCACCGGGGAAGCGGTGGAAGCGAAGGAGGTTGAGGAGGTACAGCCAATCCCGGAACGCCCGCCCGGCCAAGAGGCCGCAGCAGATGATCGGTCCCCGGCAGGGACACCGGAGGGGTCCTGTCCGTCACTACCAGATGTGGACTGGGACGAAATGGCGCGCCTGGATGACGTCGCCTACACCGCCCAGTGGGAACAGGAATGGCAGAGTCATGAGGAGAAGAAGAAACGCCAGCAGGAGGAAGAGCGGGAAACTCAGAGGAACCGTCAGCGACAATATGCCGAGCTGATCGCGGACAAAGAGAGTGTCCGGAGAGATAAAGGTACCCTGAGGGAACCGCAGCGGCAGGGGTGTGTGACTGAGTTCCAGCTCCGGAAGGGCTGGGGCTTTATCCGTGAACCGGGCCTCTACCCAGCGGTCTTTGTCAGCAGGCGTGACGTAGAATCCCACCTGCCGCAAGGCCATCCCGGGAGGGACTTAGCAAATGGAGATATCGTCACATATACGCGGCACTGGGGAATGAAGGGATGGTATGCCCTTAACGTCACCATCGTCCGTGACCCCGTCCCAGACGCAGGTACCGTCACCATTACCGCAGCGTCCCCGTTTCTAGATCAAGCAGTAACCGGCCGTGCCCCAGCATCGCCCCCTGCAAATTCATCGCAACTAGCGACCCAGAGTTCATCGCAAATTAAAGCCACCTCTTCATCGCAACTAGCGACCCAGAGTTCATCGCAAATTAAAGCCACCTCTTCATCGCAACATGCGACCCAGTCTCAATCGCAATCCCTGACGCGGTCCATATCGCTAACTGTGATTGAAACGCAATCGGTGTCACGTGAAGAAAATGTACCCGTTGCGCCCCTAGAGGTTCGCACCAGAACTGTGGCGACTCAGACCCTAATCGCAGCACATGATTTGCTAGTCCTGGGATCTAGGGCCCATTGCGTTGTTCCGGCCCCCGGGGTGGAAAGTGTATTTGCAGAGAATGAATAGATAGTAAAGAAGAATTGGTGAGATCCCTATCGGGTCTACCAAAAGTAAAAAAGTTTGAAATGTTTTATAAAGTTTTGCACAAATTATATAGTGAATATATATATTTTTACTGTAGAATGCCCGGCTGGGTAAATGGTAAATAGTAACCAGAAAAAGTTTATGCACTTTAGTATTATGTGATTTGATATAATATGTCTTTGGTTTTACATTGGACTTGGAGGTTGAGGACTATGCCAACCCAGAACTTACTTGTAAATAGTTGCGCTTCGGTGCTTTCTCTTGGTTTTACATAAACCAGTCACAACTACCTCTGAAAACAAAACCCGTGTGGTGTGGCACTGAGTGAGGTCTGCAATTGGATGTCCTGCAGCCCACCCAGGACCTACGATGAAGGTTTGGTGCGGGTCCTTCACAAGTATATTGTATATTTATTGAATGCTACTTAATACTTTTTGTATTTCTATAATGTTCGCAACGTTCAAGATATTCTCACCTCCCGGATGGGAAGAAGTTATTGTTTAATGTTTATTGCATAAACAAAATGTCTCTTTTGTATTTTACAGCCCGGGAGTGCTGTCTTTTACCATGGGGGAATGTGTAGCCCTGGTGTTAGGCACACGCAGTACCCTGGAGAGTGTGTGGCGAGACAGCAGTTTAATGCTAAATATTCATTCACTCGACATATACTAGACACACCCTTAGGGTAGTGAAGTTTACTCTTGAGGGAGTGGTCAAGGTAGTATGTGTTGGAGTGATTTAGTCTGTGTGGAGACTTCAGAGAGAGAGGACGTCTGGAGGGAGGAAGCAGTCCAGATTGCGCTATCACCAGCTTTGGAAAGTGGAGTCTAGTACAGGTGTTTGAATTCACCTTAGTCTAGTCAGAGCTGTACTTCATCAGCATACATTGGAAGGAAAGAAGAAGTTTAGTGCAGAAAGTCTTCAGCATCCTGTCTAAAGGACGGTATCAGGTTCAGAGACGTGCTCCTGCCTATTGATAACTGAGCATCTGTAACTAACTTTGAAGTAAGGAAAAGAAAGAAGTGACTGCTCGACCCTTGGCTAGTTTGAGTGCTTATGTTACCAGCGTGGACAAGGCGAAAGGCACAGTGGTTTATTGGATTAGTGCTTACGGATTGCAGAAGTCCTGCACATTGCACCCGGTCACTGGGGACCGAAGGATCGCTACTGTTTCAAGCAGAGTGATAAGAAAACCAGGAATTTACCGGACCTTAGGTCGCGGCAAACAAGCCCCTTATAGTCAGTACGTAACTGGGGTCAGGGGAAGTGAAGACTTTGAGTCAGTGCACGACAAGATAAGAATTCAGCTTCTTCGCAGGAAGGCTCCTAACACTAAGCTGACTGGGCAGGTACAGCTATAGATTAGCTGGAGATTTCGAGGGAACTACGCTTCAGGCTGGTTGTACTCGTTGTATTGGAAGTAAAGGAGGCCCCTAACTTGTCCAGCTGCTGTCTCAAGATACACTCTCCTTGGATCAGCCTCCCTGGGACCTGCCTGAACATCTTACAAGTAAAGGTATGGAAAGACGCTGACCGTGTGAGACTGTGTTCTTTATCTGCACCCGACTTCACAAATCCCATAGACTTTGAGGGACCAGTCCCACCTGTGGGGACCCGACATCTAGCTGCATCACCATCCCCTCAGAGATCTACAGCAGCGCTGGTACTAATTACCAGAATACTACAGGTGGCGTCACGAACTGTACATAAACCTATCCCCTGTAAATACATCCCCAACATACGCCAGACCGCCAGGGCCACAGACCGAGCCACAGCTACCTGTGACAATCCCCATAGACTTCTACGGGCTCGGCTCTGAGTACCCCATTGCCCTGGTAACCCACAATTGTGGTGGCGGGTCGACACACAGCCACTTTGTCTCTATTAGCCGTATGGCACCAGTTATTATTGTGGTGGCTGGTGACCGGCTATGAATTTATTTCGGGTGGTGAAGTCTAATTGTCGTCTGCAATGTATTATACTGAGGACACTGAGTGCTAAATGGCTGACATCTGCTTGCCATCATTCCTAATACGCAGGCACTAAAGGGTATGCCACACTAAACGAGATCGCTAACAAGATCACTAAAACGTCACTATTTAGCGATCTCGTTAGCGACCTCGTTGTGTGTGGCATGTAGCAACGATGTGGCCCCTGCTGTGATGTCGCTGATCGTTCACTAGAGTTCTGGACCGTTTTTTGATCGTTGGCGTCCCGCTGGTGAGCCTATATCGCTGTGTTTGGCACCTTTTGTGAACGACGAACGACCTCATTTGTGACGCATATGACTGTTTTTAGCGTCACGGAGTGGATCGCAATATCTGTAAGTTCTCTTTTGCATCACAGAGAGGATCGCAGAAGTTGCAAAGCAGGCTAGCAGGACGCAGAGAGCAGGAGCGATGCTGGAAATTCCTATGAATCAGAAGTGCTCAGTACATGCTAATGACAGATCCTAACGACCGCCAAAGTCGTTAAAGAGATCGCTAACCGCTGATGTGTCGTTTATGAGATCTCCTGTTTGGCAGCTACTAGCGACCTAAAAGCGATCACACCAACAATCTCGTTAGCTTGCGTCGTTATTGAGATCGCTAACCAGATCGCTAAGTGGCAGTACCTTAACACATGCCTTTTCTGCCACCTCGTGTTTACCCACAGGATAAGAGCAGACGTACAATGCACGCTGTGGGAGCAGGTCGTCACCACATGGCATGGTCTGGGCTATAGCGCGGGACAAGGGAGGAGGATGGATGTCCCATTGTCAGGATAGCTCTGAGGTGATTTCCCGCATCACCTGCTGTGCGGCCTATGGAGGCGCCGTCACGTGACCCACACGGCCGCTGATAATAATAGCAGCAGGTTGGCGCGGAGGATTAGACGACGCCTTTCTTTCCTCCTACAGATGACAGCGCAGGACACAATCCCGCCCTCCAAGCCTTTAATCTTCTCCGCTAGTATAAATACAGGAGCGGGGGCGGGGCGGGGGCAATTGTCCTTTCCTGCACAGATAGGGTAAGCATTGTGTTCTGCTGCTGCCTAGCGCCGAGCTGGCGGGGTGGGATTACGGGGCACACGACGATGCCGGGAGTTCCGTGCACTGACCGCGGCTTCGGTGCTGAACGCTGGTAGCAGTGTCGCTCAGTGGCGTACGCGCATGGAGAGCTGGCTGGCCTGGGAGCGCTAGAGTCTGGCTGCGGTGTCGGGGGAGGGGAGCCCGACCCCCTGGCTGCATGGCCGTCCGACCCCCTGGCTGCATGGCCGCCCGACCCCCTGGCTGCATGGCCCTCGGCGGGAGATGAATGGGCGCCGCGCGTGCTGAGCAATGGCTTCCTGGTGCCCAGACTGGGATGTGAATGGGACTAGGCTTTGGTGCTGAGCTCTTCCTGCCATGATGCGGAGACCTGTGGGGCTGTTACATTACTATTTATCCCATGCCTGACAACAAATAGAGCAGGTGCCCTCAGCTACTTTGTAGCTTTTTCTCCATTTTGAGAACTGTAGGGACACAGCTGTTATGGAGGTCCAGGACTTCTAGTAGCTAGAGACCCTCATCAAGAATCACATGAAAGGGGGTATCTTTGACTTTGGGGGCTTGGCTGTGTGTCTTAAGAACTTTCCAGCAGGTAGTCCCGAATTGCTTGTTTTACCTCGCTGTGTTTCTACCAGGCTGAAGTTGGTTTCTTATTCAGCAATTTTTGTCCTTTCTGTTTTTATAGGTTTAACAACAAAAAAATAAGCATCACAATAATAACATACAATGCAGCGAGGTGAATACACTTAAAAATGGCTACAAAACTTATAAAACTGGCACAAAAATGGGCATCAAACTGGGCACCAAAGGGCGTTAATGAAAGGGTTAAATGACTGGGCCACTGATATCACACTGCAGATATATAGAACAGTGAGCCCCACATCAAGAAATACACCATCTGTGTATTCTTAGGCTGCTTTCACACATCAGTTTTTTTGTGTCAGGCGCGATCCGGCGTGTTTTTAAAAAAATGGATCCGGTACCGGATGCGTTTTTTTGTAATTGACTTTCATTAGCGCCGGATCGCGTCTGATGTCGTTGCGTTGCCTCCGTTTTTGGCCGGATCCGGCGGAAATGTACATTCTGGCGGCCGGACAAAACGGTCACTGCAACGTTTTTTTTTTTTTTTTTCCAGACCCGCCTGATAGTGCCTGAATCGGTGCATCAGGCGGCCGGACACAATAGAAGTCTATGGTACCGGACCAGTCATTTGTCCAATCCGTCAAAAAACTGATCCGGATTCTGGAAACCAAGGTCTCCCTCCCTCTCCCTCCCTCTCCCTCCCTCTCTCTCCCTCTCTCTCCCTCTCTCTCCCTCTCTCTCCCTCTCTCTCCCTCTCTCTCCCTCTCTCTCCCCTCCTCTCCCCCTCTCTCTCCCTCTCTCTCCCTCTCAATCGCTAATGCAAGTCAATGGATGCGATAAAAAATTGGACACCACTCGGACCATGCGAGTGCTGTCCGATTTATGCGCACCAGTGTCCTTTGATAAGCCAGCAAATCATCCCGGCTACTGTAAAATCACACTGACAGCTCACAAAACACTACATATATACACATATAATACATTATTATTACACATTTATATAGCGCCATTTATTCCATGGCGCTTTACATATGAAAAGAGAAAATATAGACAGGTACAATAAACGTGTGCTAGACAAGGGACACACAAGTACAGAAGGAGAGAGGACCCTACCCGCGAGAACTCATAGTCTACAGGGATGGGTGAGGATACACTAGGAAAGGGTAGAGCTGGTCTTAATACATATATATATATATATATTTATACATACATGCATACATACATGTCATTGTGATATATATATATATATATATTTATAGTTCATACACTTCTACATAGTATAATAGCTGTTAATTCATCCCCGGCTATACTGTAAAATCACACTGACAGCTTTAATAAAGAATGGACAGAATACATATACACACATAGAATATATATATATATATATATATATATATATATGTCATTGTGACATATACCGTATATACTCGAATATAAGCCGAGATTTTCAGCCCATTTTTTAGGGCTGAAAGTCCCTTCTCGGCTTATATTCGAGTCATATACCAGGGGGTCGGCGGAGGAGGGGGAGCGCAGCTGTCCTGTATACTCACCCCTCCGCCGGCCCGGTCTCTGCAGCCCCTGCTCTTCTTCCACGGTCCTGGCGCCAGTATTCAGCCATCAGTGGTACCGCTCATTAAAGTCATGATTATGCACATATTCATGACTTTAATGAGCGGTAACACGTGACAGCTGAACACAGGCGCCGGGACCGTGGGAGAAGAGCAGGGCAGAGACACGCCGGCGGAAGGGTAAGTATAAGCGATACTTACCTGTCCTGTTCCGCTGTGTCCTCGGGTCCTCTTGCTGCGATGTTCAGGCAGAGGGCGCGATGACGTAGTTACTGTGCGCAGCGCCCTCTGCCTGATCATTGACTGCTGGAGGACCCGGAAGACCGCGGCGAGCAGCAGTTTACCTGGTGGCAGGTAAATATCACAGGTGCCAGGGCCCTGAGCGAGCGGTGACACCGGCACCCGTCCCCCATAGCACGCCGGTGTCCCCGCCTGCTCAGGACACCGGCACCTGGCCCTCAGCGACGAGAGGTGAGTATGTCTTTTTTTTTTTTTTTCGGTTGCAGCTGCAATTGAGGCCTATACTATGGAGCATCTATGGGGGCATAATCTATGGGGGAATAATCTATGGGGGCACTATCTTATGGAGCATCTATGGGGGCATAATCTATGGATCATATATGGGGGCACACTCTATGGAGCATCTATGGGGGCATAATCTATGGATCATATATGGGGGCACAATCTGTGGAGCATCTATGGGGGCAAAATCTATGGATCATATATGGGGGCATAATCTATGGATCATATATGGGGCACAATCTATGGGGGCATAATCTATGGATCATATATGGGGGCACAATCTATGGAGCATCTATGGGGGCATAATCTATAGAACATCTATGGGGGCACAATCTATGGAGCATCTATGGGGGCATAATACATGGGCAGCATATAGGGCATAATCTCATTTTCCACCCTAGGCTTATACTCGAGTCAGTAAGTTTTCCCAGATTTTTGTGGCAAAATTAGGGGGGTCGGCTTATACTCTGGTCGGCTTATCCTCGAGTATATACGGTGTGTGTTGTATATATATATATATATATATATATATATATATATATATATATATATATATATATATATATTATATATATATATAATGACATGGTTAACTGTATGTAAACCATGTGTCATTTCATGTCGGGTGTGATTTCACAAAAGCCGGCAATTGAATTAACGGCTATTACAGTATGTAGAAGTGTATGAACTATAAGTTCATACACTTCTACATACTGTAATAGCTGTTAATTCAATTGCCGGCTTTTGTGAAATCACACCCGACATGAAATGACACATGGTTTACATACAGTTAACCATGTCATTTCATGTAGTTTGATATCTGGTTTTCACTAACAATTACATGAGTGTATGTGTGCAAAATTTCATACCTGTAGGGGTTAATGAAAAGTGTAAATTCATTGACAAAAAATGTGTGGGCTGCCACCCTATTTTATCAGCCAGACAGACAAAGCCAGTGAGTGGGGGCAGATAATACTAGCCTAGGGAAGGTGCATTTATTTTGTGCCCCCCCTGGCTACTAACATCTGCCCCCAGCCACCCCAGAAAAGGCAAATCTATAATTAGATTTGCCCTTTCTGGCACTTTGCCCGTCTATTCCCATTGCCCTGTAGCGGTGACGAATGGGTTAATAATGGGTTAAAGCCACCTTGCTATTGAAAGGTGAGTTTAAGCCAGGTTAATAATTGAGAGCTGTCAATTAGACAACTATGAAAAACACAGGTAGTGGGAACAAATAACCAATGTATGCCACTAAATGGTATAAATGAACAACATTTTATTAGTACAAAAATATACAATACTAAGTCAGCAAAAAGTTTGCTGAAGGCACATGATACACATTAAAATTTGCAACAAGCAAACAAAATAACAAAGAGGGACTGTCTACCATAGGAGTATACCTCAATCAGCAGTGATATCTCACAATACACCTAAATACAAGCCATGCAGTTATGCCAGCTATACAATAATACGACGCATATATCGCCAATCTAGTAATGCTGGTAACACTGCCCCGCTTGATCAGTGTAAAAATATAGCAGGTTGAAAAAACATACCTAAGAGACTGATGATGTGAACTCCACGGACGTCCCTCTGCCCCGACGCGCGTTTCGCACTGCTTCTTCGGGAGGCGTGTCCCTCCCGAAGAAGCAGTGCGAAACGCGCGTCGGGGCAGAGGGACGTCCGTGGAGTTCACATCAGCAGTCTCTTAGGTATGTTTTCCAGGACGTCCCTCCTGACAGCACCATGGGACGTCCTCCTCTTTGCTGGGACAGGAAACACACAAGAGATTAAAAGACCCCTCCCCGCCCCCTTTCCCTCAGTGTGTTTCCTGTCCCTGCATGGAGGGACACACAGGAGATCTTACCGGGTTCAGGGGGATCGTAAGGCCACGCCAGATCCTTCCCCCTGTGAAGCAGCCCAGGGCTGAAACTCTCCAGCGGGGAGTCCCTCAGCTCCAAAGACCAGGTGCGGCAGGCCCTGGATAGGGGACGTTCCTCCAGGTGGGAGGCTCTCGTCCCGGACCTCAGGCAGGGGGTCCAAGGCGGTTCCGGGTAGGACAGCATCCCGCAGCCTGTCGGGCGTTTAGCGGTGGATTCTGTCCATACTTCGGCGGTGACCAGCGTCTGGGGGAGCGGTTCACTTCCGGTTCAGCGTCGCACTTCCGGTGACGTCATATCCGGGAGACGCTCACCGCATGGAGAGCAGACGTTTCCTGGAACGACAAACGCTGGTGGAGACATAATCGTGAGTATGTGTGCGTGTTCTGGAGGGCGTTTGACAGGTGACACATCGCCGCTTCCCCTATCGGCAGGACGCAGTAATTTGGTCGATCAGCCTACCTTGTTCCTCATGGATACAGATGCGGCAGATGGCGGTGGGGTAAGTGCGCCTGGCGCAAAAAAATCCCAGCCATAACCTGACTACCACCCAGGAATCCGACCTGATTAGTTCCTGTCTCCTACTATAGGACAAAGGAATTCCATCCGCTCCCATAACTACAAAAAAGGCTGGCAAAGTCTCAGCGAAATCAGCCAGGTGTCCGGTGTGTCACAGCAAACTGCCAGATGGCTATGACAGAACCCTTTGTTCTTCTTGTACCTCTAAGGTTATGAGAGATGAACAGCCTTCATTACTTTCTGAAATGAGGCGCATGATTTCTGAGGAAGTTCAAGCCTCTATATCTACACTTACTCAGCAGTGGCCATGTAGTCCTGGCTCTAGTCGTAAACGGCCCAGATGGGAGACGGATTCAAGAGAACAAGATTTAAGCTCTGAAAATAGATCAGATCTAGAGGACGCTATTTCAGAGGAAGAAGGAGAACTTCCCCCAGACACTCAGGAAAAGAAAAAGAAATTTCTATTTCAACCTGAGGATACTAAGAATCTAATTAGATCTGTACGGAGCACTATGGAGGTCGAGGAAACTCCCAGAACACAATCCAGACAGGATTTGATGTTCGGGGACTTACGTCTCAGAAGGAGACTGTTTTTCCTGTTAGCGATCACATTAAAACAATGATTCTGGAGGAATGGAAGAGCGCTGAACGGCGTCTAGTTTTGTCTCGTGACTTCAGGGGAAGGCTACCGTTCGAACCTGAAGATGTTAGATTATGGGAAGAAGTTCCGAAAATCGATACCCCAATAGCTAGAGTCACAAAAAAGACTGCCATCCCATTTGAGGACTCCTCTGGCCTACGTGATCCTATGGACAGAAAGGCCGATATTCTCCTGAAAAGAGTCTGGGAAACCTCTGCGGCTCTTATTAGAACTAATATTGCTGCCACCTCTGTAGCCAGATCTATGGTTTATTGGATGAGTCAATTGGAGGATCAGTTATCCAATAAGACTCCTAGAGCTGAGATTTTAGCCTCTCTGCCGGTTATGAATTCAGCCACAGCTTTCCTGGCTGATATGTCTGCAGAATCGGTCAGATTTTCCGCTAGAAACAGCTCTTTATCTAATGCAGCTAGGAGAGCTGTCTGGCTAAAATCGTGGTCCGGAGATAACGCCTCTAAGATGAAATTATGTTCCATTCCATTTTCAGGGCTTAGGGTCTTCGGACCGGCTCTGGATACTATCTTAGAATCAGTATCAGATGCAAAAAAGGGTTTCCCAGAGGATAAACCGCGCCGAGCTCAATCCTTTCGGCGGGGTTCCCTGTCTAGAAGACAGTTCGATTCTAGAGGTCAGGGAAGATCAAGCAGAGGATCATATAGGAGTTACCATTCCCAGGGAGGAAAGAACAAGAATACGTTCTTTGGCTCCTCACATAGAACAAGGAGACAATGACGCCAACTTTATTGGCGGACGACTCCGTTGTTTTGCAACAAACTGGGATCTGGTAACTCAGAATCAGTGGGTTCGCAGAACTATAGCGGAAGGTTATCGGATAGAGTGTTACGCTCCGCCACCCGAAAGATATGTTTCCCCTACGGTGATCTCCACAGACTCGGTCATGTGGACAGATCTCCAGGACCTACTAAAGCTTTCTGTCATAATTCCTGTTCCCCGAGCAGAATTAGGCAAGGGTCACTATTCCTCCCTTTTCACTATCTTAAAGCCGTCCGGAGAATCTCGTACTATAATAAATCTGAAACCCCTAAACTATTGGGTCACATACAAGAGATTCCGGATGGAATCAATCAGGTCTACAACCCACCTTATAGACAAGGGCGCGTTCATGTGCACTCTCGATCTGAAGAGTGCATACTACCAGGTCCCAGTTCATCATGCATCACAAAGTCTTCTCAGGTTTGCAGTGCAATTGCCGACCCGGACCTGCCACTTTCAGTTTCAATGCCTACCCTTCGGGCTGGCCTCGGCTCCCCGAATATTCTCAAAATTGGTTTCGGAGATTGTGGCCTTTCTGAGAAGCAGAGGTACTATTATCGTTCCATACTTGGACGATTTTCTTATAGTGGCGCAAACAGAAATGGCGCTGGTCGAACACAGAGATCGCTGCATTTCCATACTCAATTATCTAGGTTGGGTAATAAATTGGGAAAAGTCAGATCTAGTTCCAGAACAAAAGAAAGTCTTCCTGGGTGTTATACTGGATTCAAATCGAAGAATCTCTTTCTTACCTCGGAAGAAGCGACAGTCTATACAGGATGTAATAGAGGTTCTAATGCAGCACCAGCCCTCTATAAGATTCGCCATGAAGGTTCTAGGTCAAATGACGGCTTGCATTCCATGCGTCAGATGGGCACAGTTCCACTCAAGACCCCTTCAGAAAGAGATTCTTTCGTCATGGAATCGGAACTACAGCTCGTTAGACAGAACATTACATCTGTCAAAGACAGTAAAAGAATCTCTCCTTTGGTGGATGCAGCCAGACAATCTAAAGTTAGGAGTAAGATGGTCGACTTCCCCTTACGTAAAAGTTACCACGGACGCCAGTTCCTGGGGTTGGGGAGCTCATATAAAGGGCAGAATACTACAGGGCAGATGGCCAGAGGAAATCCAGTATCGATCCTCAAATTTCAAAGAGCTCTACGCTGTATGGGAAGCCCTAAGAAGGAACCAATCCGAACTCAAAGATCAGCATATCAGAATTTACTCGGACAACATCACAGCAGTTTCGTTTTTGAATCACCAAGGAGGTCCCAGACATCGACCCCTTCAACAGTTGGCAGAGATGATATTCACCTGGGCAGAGCAGGTCGTCCTTTCCTTAACGGCAATCCACCTGGAAGGTTCCCAGAATGTAATAGCAGACTACCTGAGCAGAAAGAAAGTGAGTCCTACGGAATGGGAACTAAACCAGGATATCTTCAGAGATCTATGTCGGAGGTGGGGAACACCTCAAATAGACCTATTTGCAAACAGAAGAAATGCGAAGATTCCCAGGTTTTTCTCCCTGAATCCTTTGGACGATCCAGAAGGATTGGATGCCCTAAGCCAGAAATGGGAAGAACATCTGTTATATGCATTCCCACCTCTAGCGCTCATCCCGGCCGTATTACGGAAGATCAAGGAGGATCGGGCTACAGTAATAATGATCGCCCCTTATTGGCCAAAGAGGAGCTGGTTTTCTCTGCTAACAGACATGTCAATCGAAAACCCCTTAGAGCTGCCGCTGATTCCGGACTTAATCAATCAAGGTCCGATCCACCATCCGGATCCGAAGAGATTGCATCTCTCAGCCTGGATCCTGAGAGGGTGACCTTGAAGGCCAAAGGCTTATCTGACCAGGTTATAACCACAATCCAGGCCAGTAGAAAGCCAGTCACATCGGCTATCTATCTCAGAATCTGGAAACGCTTCTGTACAGTGAGTGGCGGGTCCGACTTGGTGACAGGCACTCCAAACATCCCTAAGATTTTAGATTTCCTCCAGTCAGGCTTCAACATGGGACTCAGACCCAGTACCCTAAAAGTTCAGATTGCTGCTTTAAGCTCCTTCTTAGACTACTCACTAGCTTCTCACCCATGGGTGATAAGATTTGTTAAAGCTATTCAGAGATTACGGCCCACGATTAGACAGTGTCTCCCAGTATGGGACCTTACTCTGGTACTCAGAGCTTTATGTAACGATCCATTCCGTGACAACAGCACAATGCCTATTTCCTTGCTTACCAGGAAAACAGCTTTCCTGGTGGCAATAACCACAGCTAAAAGAATAGGTGAAATTCAGGCTCTATCCACTAGAGACCCATATTTTCAGGTTAGAGAAGACAGCATTCTGTTAAGGTTGGATCCTGCTTTCTTACCCAAAGTTGCGTCAGATAGTAACCGTAATCAGGAAATTATCTTACCTTCCTTCTGTGATAACCCTTCCAACGAAAAGGAGCTGAGGCTCCATTCGTTGGATGTCAGAAAGGTGGTACTAGACTACATAGATGCCACTAAAGACTGGCGTTTAGATTCGAACCTATTTGTCCTCTACGGAGGAATCAGTAAAGGGAAAAAGGCGTCTAAACCTTCCATCGCTAGATGGATTACCTCTTTAATTTCAGAGGCCTATTTAGCTGAAGGGTCACAACCTCCGGCAGCTCTAAAGGCACACTCAACCAGAGCATTGGCTGCCTCCTGGGCAGAGAGGGCAGGCGCCTCTCTGGAACAAATTTGTAAGGCGGCAACATGGGCTAGAATTGATACATTCTGCAAACATTATAAAATAGATGTACTTTCTAACCAGCAGACGGCCTTTGGTAGGAAAGTTCTGCAGGCTGTGATCCCACCCTAAGGAGCTTTCTTTGGTATCCCCATGGTGCTGTCAGGAGGGACGTCCTGGAAAAGGGTCATTAGACCTACCGCTAATTAGGTTTCCAGGAGTCCATCCTGACAGCACTGGTAGCTCCCTCCCTCTTCAATACGTCATATGCTGTAATATGATTTTCAATAATTAAAGTGTTTTGTGCATTATACATGTCATGGTTCTTGATACAACACTGAGGGAAAGGGGGCGGGGAGGGGTCTTTTAATCTCTTGTGTGTTTCCTGTCCCAGCAAAGAGGAGGACGTCCCATGGTGCTGTCAGGATGGACTCCTGGAAACCTAATTAGCGGTAGGTCTAATGACCCTTTTTTCAACCTGCTATATTTTTACACTGATCAAGCGGGGCAGTGTTACCAGCATTACTAGATTGGCGATATATGCGTCGTATTATTGTATAGCTGGCATAACTGCATGACTTGTATTTAGGTGTATTGTGAGAAATCACTGCTGATTGAGGTATACTCCTATGGTAGACAGTCCCTCTTTGTTATTTTGTTTGCTTGTTGCAAATTTTAATTAATGTGTATCATGTGCCTTCAGCAAACTTTTTGCTGACTTAGTATTGTATATTTTTGTACTAATAAAATGTTGTTCATTTATACCATTTAGTGGCATACATTGGTTATTTGTTCCCACTACCTGTGTTTTTCATTCTGACTGTGGTATATGGCCCTTAAGGGTTCTAATTTTTAGTGGGTATTTTATGTGATTAATTAGACAACTATCAATTATTAATCCTATTGAAGTAAATAAAAAAAAAAAAACACATTAAGAATAAATAATTTTAATGAAATAAAAAACACATTTTTTTGACCATCTTTTATTTAACTCTTAATCCTTGCGAAGCCCTTGATCTCCTATAATAAAGAAAAAATAATAAAACAACATTCTTACCTATCCGGCGATCTGTCACGTCCCACGCTGTAATCCTTCACAAAGGGTTAACTAGCTTTCAGCCAAGCAGTGCAACTAATGCTGGCTGCTCAGCTGAAAGCTCCTGAATGAATGACTTCCTCTCCCAGCGACAGGAGAGGATGTGATTACTGTGTGAAGCTTAATTGATTGCTTCCCACAGAAATCAATTCACTTCAGGTCAGCGGGGATTCCCTCTGACGTCACTGATGCTGTGCGGTGACCCCGCTTTTTGTGTACATATTTTTTCCAATATGATTTTTACATGACTTTTTTTACATAGAGATAACTGCTCTATGTAAAACGTCATGTTAAAATCGCATTGCATACAGATGGAAAACTGATGGAAAACGGATAGAGCGATTAAAAATCGCATGACAATCGCATATATTCGGACCGTTTTTCCCATTACGTCCCTCAGGACAGCACCATGGAGGACGTCCTCCCTTGACCTATAGCGGGACAGGATCACAGAGAGGTTAAAAGGCCCCTCCCACCTCCACCCTCCAGTGTTTTTCCTGTTCCTACAGGGGACGGTTGTATGAGAGGTTGCTCCAGGGTGGAGCGAAGAAAGAAGGTGGACGTTTTACAGGACCCAGGGAGATCGTGCTGCTGGTCCAATCCTTCCCCCTGTCAAGTAGTCCGGGGCTGAAACTCTCCTGGGGGGAGTCCCTCAGCCACAAAGACCAGTGAGTGGATGAAGCTCCTGGGTAGAGCCGCTTCCTCCGCAGTGGAGGCTCTCGGCTCTGACGCTGGCCGGCATTCCAGCGCAAGATACCGGAAGTCGTGCGGGGGAGCCATGGCGCTTCTGGTGACGTCAGGGCACCCGAGCTAGAGGCCAGCGTGCGTTCCATGGTTGAACGCGGAGGTGCAGAACGAGACAGGCAACAGGCAGGTTTCCTGGATCTCTGGGGGCACAAGAGAGGAAATCACTGGCAGTAATGCAGCATTCCTGGTGGGACGCCGCTTCCCTCCATGCTGGGCTCTCGGCGTTACCAGCTCCCCCTGTCTTTCTAGCAGGTATGGAGCCAGCACAGGTGAGTGCATCATGGAATGTGTTGATGGCCTAGGCCTCTGGACTGATGCTAGTCTCATGCCTTTGTGCCGAAGCTGAGCATAAAGCCTCATATGCTGAGGTGTGTTTCACATGTACACAGTCAGGCCTTGGACCTCTAAGCTATGACAAGGCCATATGTCCAGGCTACATCTCACGATTTGACTTCAGTTAGTTGCATGTCAGGGCTGCACAGAGCCTTATGATTGGACTTCAGAGTGACTTTTTTTTTTTTTTTTGAAGCATGTTTTCCATTTTTTTATTCAATAAACAAGTGTTTCACTTTTCTTTGCAACTTAACTACTCCATCCATAGAAGGTCGCATAGTGTTAATGCAGCACATCGTCTCCAGGAAGACTGCCCTCCAGCTGTGGCGCATTAATTAGCTCCTTCGGGTGGGGTCAGTCTGACAATTGAGAACTACTATTCAGGCTTGAGATTTATCTGGAACTCTGAGAGATTGCTCTCTTGGCTCTAAAGGTACTGCCACACTAAACAATCCCGCTAGCGATCACGATAACGACGCATACTAATGCGATCGCTAGCGGGATTGTTTCTATATCGCTAAGTGCGGCCACATTTAGCGATATAGTTAACGACGCTATCGCCGTTAGCGATCTTCTTAACGACTTTAGCGGTACAAAAGTACCGCTAAATCGCTAAGAAAAGGTGCCACACTAGCGATATATACTTACCCAGCGGGAGCGCCGACGAGAAAATAGGGTCCGGAACGATTCCAGCGACGAGCGAGATCACAGCAGGAAGCTCGTCGCTGGCAGATGCCGCACTGAACAACATCGCTAACGGGATCGCTAAATAGTGACGTTTTTTAGCGATCCCGTTAGCGATATTGTTCAGTGTGGCATACCCTTAACTGGGACCCGGTCTCTTGTTTGGACACCTTCAAGCATGGTATAGCAGTTGTACTGCAGCATAGTGCCTCTGTGCATCATATTGCATCAGAGTGCGACATCATAGCGCTTCATAGTGCCTTTGTGTCATGTCACATCATATATCATATTGCATCATTGTGCCTCAATGCATCTTATTGAGTGCCTCTGTGCATTGTACTGCATCATAGTGCCTCTATTCATCATTTTGAGTGCCCCTGTGCATTGTACTGCATCATGGTGCCTCTATTCATCATATTGAGTGCCCCTGTGCATTGTACTGCATCATAGTGCTCCATAGTGCCTTTGTGTCATATTATATCATATATCATGTTGCCTCTATGCATCATATTGACTGCCTCTGTGCGTGGTACTGCATCATAGTGCTTCTATGCATCATATTGATTGCCTCTGTGCACCATATTGCATCAGAATGCTTCATAGTGCCTTTGTGTCATATTACATCATTTATCATATTCCATCATTGTTCCTCTATGTATCATATTGAGTGCTTCTGTGCATTGTATTGCATCATAGTGCCTCTATGCATCATATTAAGTGCCTCTGGGCATCGTATTGCATCATGGTGCCTCTATGCTTCATATTGAGTCCTCTGTACATCACATTGCATCATAGTGCCTCTATGCATCATATTGAGTTCCTCTGTACATCACTTTGTATCATAGTGTCTCTATGCATCATTTTTATTGCCTCTGTGCATCATATTGCATCAGAGTGCTTCATAGTACCTCTATGCTTCATATAACATCATATTGCATCATAGTGCCTGTGTGCATCATAGTGTCTCTATGCGTCATATTACATCATGGTGCCTTTGGGCATCATAGTACTTCATAGTGCCTCTATGCATTATATTACATCATAGTTCTACATAGTACTTCTATGCATCATATTACATCATATTGCATCAGGGTGCATCATGGTGTTTCATAGTGCCTTTGTGCAGCAGATTGCATCATGGTGCTTTATAGTGCCTCTATGCATCAGGGTGCATGAATGTCTTTGTGCATTATATTGCATCATACTACATCATAGTGTCTTTGTGCATCAAGGTGCATCATACTACATGAGTGTCTTTCTGCATTATATTGCATCGTATTACATCATAGTGTCTTTGTGCATCAAGGTGCATCATAGTGTCTATATGCCTCATAGTGTCTTTCTGCATTACATTGCATCATATTTCATCATAGTGTCTTTGTGCATCATATTGCATCATAGTGTCTTTCTACATTATATTGCATCATATTACATCATAGTGTCTTTCTGCATCATATTGCATCATAGTGTCTTTGTGAATCATACTGCATCATAGTGTCTTGGTGCATTTTATTGCATCATACTGCATCATTGTCTTTGTGCATCATATTGTAAGTCCGTAAGGACTGGGTTCTCTCCCTTCTGTATCACTCTGTCTTTGTAAATTTGTTTACTGTAGACTATATCTATAACTTTGTGTGTAGCCCCTTCTCATGTACAGCACCATGGAATTAATGCCGCTATAATAATATTGCATCATAGTGCTTCTGTGCATAATTGCATCATAATGCTTCAGTGCCTCGAGATGTGTCATTCGTGTGTTATATTACCTCAGTGCTTCATAGTACATCGGACATTGTGGTTTTGTGTCTCTGGCTTAGACCTTCTGACTTGTGCCTTATTGCGTGGCCGCACATTGTATGGTCGGCTCACCACTTCACATTTGTCTCGGGCCAACTCCGGTTATAGAGTCCTCATATTTTAGGACCCAGGTCCAGCTTCGGTTGCTTCATTCCTTGCAACTGGGCTTAGCCAGACGAACAGCTATGCCTGAATTGGCCTAGTAACTTAGCATTTCTTCAGGATTGGAACAGAACTCTCAAGTGAGTTACTGCCTTGAGGATTAAAGGCAAGTCTCTTCCATAGTTGGCTTTAAAGGGAGACAGACTTCTCTGGGGCTCATCCTATAAGTGGACATACTACTGTGCTGAAAGCAGGAAATCTCATGAGGTGGAAGAAAAGAATGCTTCCCGACTCCACATTTGGCAGTCGGACTAGTTTCCTTGATCAACACCCGGTAAACAGATTCTTGGCCCCTAAATCCGTTGTATTACGTTTACCAGGGTCGGCATTACTGCCTTTGTACTTTGTGGCAAATCGGCGGCACTGTCATGTGACAGAAGATCCCATACCCATTGCTCGTACAGCAGTCAGGGCTCCTAATGTAAAAGAATCTGTATCCAGGACTCTTACAGTTGAGGCCTCATAGTCCTTCTGACTCACTGTAAAAAATCTCCCTCTCGAGGGGAAGGAAACTACTTCCCTCTAGTTTTAGAATATGGTTCCTCCCACCAGGGCAGTCGGGGTGTATAAACATCTCTAAGAAAATTGCCTTTTACGATAGAATATATAAATAAGTTGGCACATACTGTATATATAATGTCGTAGCTAATAACTCATATAGAGACAGTCAAATATCCTGTATCAAAGGATTTTTACCAACATCCTCCCCCCCCCCCCCCCACCGCTTACTGTCATCGATTCCAGAGTCAGTAAAGCAAGAGTGGTGATCCATATCTTCCTTTTAACACTTCTACCGAGAAGCCCAATGTTGGTACTAGCAGGAGATATTACCTGCCAGATGGAGTATTTCCTTAGTTCCAATAATATCCGACCCTTACTGGGGGTTGAGACCTCTAAGGTTTCGGAGTAGACATGATCTCCAGAATGAGTAGGGTACATACATCCCAATGCTCTGCCATTTTCCATATACTAACTGTTATTTGGCTTGATCTTTCAGCAGTCCAGGGTCTCTGTCCTGCAGGTCTCCTCGTAGTATGGTAAGCCGGTCTCTAACCAAGGTTTAATCTGAGCCCAGGAGGCCCAATGAAGGAACAGTCCCGTGTTGTTAAGCACATCCAGCCGATTACTGGTCTGTACAGTCCTCATTGTGTGGTGACTGTAACTATCACAATATTTTTGCTGGGCAATAAGATTTTTAAGGCTATTCTGTGGCTGCGGTGTCTATATCTATCACAATAACTGTAATTCTCTGCGGTTCATTAGTGGTATTGGGGTACAACGGCTGTGTTTCACTCTCCGTCTCTGCGGCATATCTTGTTTACCACTTCATACTGGAATTGGCCATTATAAACATATATCGGACACTCACTACTGTGATTATCTTTACGAATTTCTTTAGATATCTATATTTCTTTTTGATCTTTCAGATCATTTCTATATCTAACCTGGTTCTTACCTGGGACTTTGGTCCTTGAGCTTCTGTTCCCACCCTGGGATATTTCTTTGGTATTCTCCATGGTGCTGTCCTGAGGGACGTAATGGGAAAAGGAAATTAGACCTACCGGTAATTCTATTTCCAGGTAGTCCCTCAGGACAGCACCCTTAATTCCCTCCCTTATGTTTCTCTTTAGGATTGCAAGGGATCAATCTTCGGCGGATGGTCCGTCGAGTTGCCAAGGCTAGAGATAAAGAAGAAGTTGTTCAATGGTTTCTTACATACGCGTTTGTAAGGGCGCGTTTAGACCATTTCCTGCCATCCTTCGGTGGTACTTTGAAAAAACACTGGAGGGTGGAGGTGGGAGGGGCCTTTTAACCTCTCTGTGATCCTGTCCCGCTATAGGTCAAGGGAGGACGTCCTCCATGGTGCTGTCCTGAGGGACTACCTGGAAATAGAATTACCGGTAGGTCTAATTTCCTTTTTCCATCCAGAAAACGGACCGTTTTTTTTTTCCACAAATGGGTATGAGCCCTTAAGCTACTTTCACACATCAGTTTTTTTTGTCAGGCATAATCCGTCGTATACCTGATAGGACGGATCCGGCACTGATTTTGAAAAAACTGATGCAACTGATCAGTTTTCTTGCCGGATCCGACCTGACAGAGAGAGAGAGAGAACCCAGATCAGTCTTTTGACGGATTTCACAAAAGACTGGTCCGGTTCCATAGACTTGTATTATTTCCGGCTGCCTGATGCACTATCAGGCGGCTCCAGGAAAAAAAAAAAACGTTGCAGTCAGCGTCTTGTCCAGCCGCCGGAATGTACGGCCAAAAACGGATGGAACGACATCAGGCGCCATCCGGCGCTAATGAAAGTCAATGCCAAAAAACGCATCCGGTACCGGATCCGTTTTTTTAAAAACACGCCGGATCGCGTCTGACGTAAAAAAAACTGACGTGTGAAAGTAGCCTTAGTGTGAGATCAGTGGCCCAAAGTCATTTAACCCCTTAGAAACGCCTAAGTTATTCAAATCTGTGAAAATGTGCTGTTTGCCCACTTTGATGCCAATTCTGATGCCCAGAACCCATTTGGGCCAGGCTGGAGGGACCTGGTTTTGATGTGGGGCTCCCTGTTCTGTATATCTGCAGTGTGATATCAGTGGCCCAAAGTCATTTAACCCTTTAACGCCCTTCGGTGCCCACTTTGAAGCCCATTTTTGTGCCAGTTTTATAATTTTGTAACTGTTTTTAACCCCTTTACCCCCCAAGGGTGGTTTGCATGTTAAAGGGAACCTGTCAGCACATTTTTGGGCTACCAGCTAAAAATTAATTTAGTGTCACCTATGCATTACACAACTACTTCTGAAACCCCTTTACCCCCATGTATCGTCCATAAATACTTTTTTTTATTCCTCACGCTGTATGGTAATCTGTTGTCCTGTCCGATGGGTGTGGCTTAGTTTCCGTCTTCTCCCTCCCCCCTCCTCGGCTTGTTGTGTATTCCTTGCTGTGTATATCAGATCGCGTACATGTTTTGTGTGTGCACTTTAAAATGGCATCTCGCGTGTGCGCAGTATGCTTTGCCCAACTGTGGGCCAAGCAGTACTGCGCATGCGCTGCCATACGCTATTGCTTTCTATGTACCGGAAGTATTTCGCTGCCATTTCTGCATTCCCTGATACCAGAAACCTTTCAAAAGCGCTGCAGAGAAGACCGGACGAATAGCAAAGACTTTTTCCTCAGTGATTAACTTTGCTATTCTTCCAGTCTCCTCTCCAGCGCTTTTGAAAGGTTTCCGGCGTCGGGGGAACTCAGAAATGGCAGCGAAATACTTGCGGTATATAGAAAGCAATCGCGTATGCCGGCTCATGCGCAATACTGCTTTTCGGCTTTGCCCACAGTTGGGCAAAGCATACTGCGTGCACGCACGAGATGCCTTTTGAATGCGCACGCGCGAAAACTTTACGGGATCGCCGAAATTCACTGCAAGGAATGCTTAGAGCAAACGAGGAGGGGTCGCGAGACAGAAACAAAGACGTGCCTATCGGACCGGACCAACCATATTAATATACAGCGCGGGAGGAATAAAAAAGGTATTTATGGATGATACATGGCGGAGTCATGGGGTATGAGAAGTAGTTGTGTAATGCATAGGTGTCACTGATGGTGATTCTGACATTGTTTTCTCATGACATATTGTACTTCATGATAGTGGTAAAATTTCTTTGATGTGACTTGATTTTATTTGAGAAAAAAAAAACGGAAGTTTGGCAAATTTTGAAAACCTCGCAATTTTCCAACTTTGAATGTTCATGCCCTTAAATCAGAGCTATGTCACACAAAATACTTAAGCAACATTTCCCACATGTCTACTTTACATCAGCACAATTTTGGAACCAAATTTTTTTTTTTTTGTTAGGAAGTTGTAAGTTGACCAGCGATTTCTGGAATTGAGATCAGACGCCATGTCGCGTTTGGAGAGCCCCTGATGTGTCTAAACAGTGGAAACCACCCAATTCTAACTCTAACCCTAACACACCCCTAATCCCAACTCTAACCACAAACCTAACCCTAACTTTAGCCCCAATCCTAACTGGAAAATGGAAATTAATACTTTTTTTTTTTTTTTTTTTTATTTTTCCCTATCTAAAGGGGAGGGGGGGTTGATTTACTATTTATAGTTTTTATGTTTGGCAGCAGTCACACACTAAAAGACGCTTTTTATTGCAAAAAATAGTTTTTGCATCACCACATTGTGAGAGCTATAATTTTTCCATATTTTGGCCCACAGTCATGTGAGGTCTTGTTTTTTGCGGGTCGAGATGACGTTTTTATTGGTACCATTTTTCTCTAGTCACCTTCCATGACAGCATAGACCGCATAGGGAGGTTGTCTCTTTGCCCTGATGGGGACCAGGAGACAGAGAGGTTAAAAGGCCCTCCCTCCCACTTGCCAGTGTCTTTCCTGTTCCCCATGGGACAGGGAGAGGTCTCCGTGTGCTGTGGTGGCCGGTGACTGCAGTAACTGAGGATATGTTGCTGGGCAGCGTTGGTCGGTTCCTTTGCCTCCTCCATGCTGCTCCCATCGTTCTGCTTGCTGTGGCCTCGGGACCTTTCCTGGCCTTCCTGCGCCAGCACGAGGGTAAAGCAGGCCAGCCATCCCGACAGGGGGCCTCCCGTAACTTCCTGGTCTTTCTCCCCCCTCCTCGGCGTGTTGCTCTGCATCCCGGAAGTGACGTCATGGAACGCGCGCGTCACTTCCGGGACTTGCGTTCCAGTCTGGCATGCATCTTCACTTCCGGCCGGCTGGAGAATCGAGCAGCGCGCAGTGCACGCGGACAGAGCTCCTGCCTGCACGTGGACCCCGGGAGGGGAACTTTTTTTTTTTTGTGCTGGGGCAGTAGCCTGTGGCTATAAAATCTGCCTGAAGTTGCCGACAGAGGTAAAACTGATAGCCACCAGTATGGAAGGCACTTCATGCCCTGCATCTGCAGAGCCCAGCGCTACCCCTGCTACAGTGAGTTGTATGTGGAGGGGTGGTACTCGGGAGGAATTAGGGGGACTCTTTCTCATACTGCTCTCACTCTCTTTTAGGGAGACAAGTCAACCCCAAGGCCACGAACAGGAAAAAGTGTGCTGTTTGTAAAATTAAGCTACCCTCACCATAGGAAAAGAAGCTCTGCCAAACGTGTTGATAAAATAGAGCAGAACAACCTTCCCTATTGGAAGAGATCGGCTCCCTGGTCAAACAGGAGGTTCAGTCCTCTCTGGCCGCCCTTACTCCTCCGCCCCCACCTCCCCCTATCCGGGGAAAAAGAGGAAAATTCAAATTGAGGACTCAGAGTCTGATTCTGAACATTCCTATGCATCATCTTCTGGTAAATGAGGGGATCTGGCTTCACCTAAAGCTGTAGAAACAAGGAAGTATCTTTTTTCCTCTGAGCACATAGAGGAGCTGGTAGCTACTGTGCACAGCACAGTCCATTTAAGATCAAATGTTTAAGCTGTAAAAAGGGAAGCAGTTAGGTTTTCCAGTACTTGACAATATTCTGGATATGATTTCACAGGAGTGGGAACTTCCTGAGACGTGCCTTAGCACCCCAGAGGAGTTAAAAATTTTTTATTTCCCCTGGAGGGTGATTCCCATAAATGGGACATACCCAAGGTGGAAGTTCAGGTGGCAAGAGTTGCGAAAAAAAGCGCACTCCTGTTTGAAGACTCTTCACAATTAAAAGACCAAATGGATAGAGAAGTAGAGAGCCTCCTATAAAAAAAAAAAAAAAAAAAAAAAAAAAAAAAGCTTGGGAAACATTTACTTCTGCATTAAAGGCTCCATTAAGGCTGCATTATAGCCTCCACCTGTGTAGCCAGAGCTCTCTCTCGCTGGGTAGAGGAGTTGGAAACTCGTATTTCTCAGGGCACCTCTAGGGGGAACTCTTGGATACCTATTCTTCAAAGAGCCACTGAGTTTTTAGCGGATGCTTCTATGGAGTCCATCAGAATTGCTGCCAGATCTCTTGTACAATCTAACTCTACTAGAAGAGCCCTCTGGCTCAAGATGTGAAGCGGAGATATCACCTCTAAAACCAAACTGTGTTCAATACCTTTTAAAGGCAAATATGTTTTTGGACCCGTTTTAGATTAAATTCTAGAAAAGGCCACAGATGGGGGGGTGATGGAAGCCCTCCCAGAGCAAAAGCCACAGAAGAGGCAGTTTTTTCGTGCCCCCAGCCTCAAACTGCCCAATCAAGGGGGAAAGGGAAGATGGGGAGGTGGAGCTATGCCAAGGGTAGAGGGAAAAATATTCTCGGTCCCCAGCAGCCATCCCAATAGGATAAGTAATGACTCCGACCGGTGGAAGGGATACTCACAAAGTATGTTCATCAATGGCAGGCTATCACCTCCTGTCGTTGGGTCCTCAATGTTATCAAATAGAGTTCAACTCTTCCCCTCCACAAGGTCTAAAAGTCACCTTCCTTTCAGCTTCAAGAGCCCAAACAACACTACTAGCGGGCCTCAGAAACCTTGTAAAATATTTGCGACTTCTCCAGAGTCAGTGGGGCTTAGGCCACTACTCCTGTTTATTTCTGGTAAACAAGCCTTCAGGGGAGGCACGCATCATAATAAACCTAAATGGGCTGAATCGCCATGTACAGTACCGCAGATTCAAAATGGAATCTGTAAAGTCAGCCATTCCTCTAATTGGACCCCACTTCTTCATGTCGACCATTGACCTAAAAGATGCTTACTTCCATGTTTCAATCCACCCGTGACACAGAAAATGTTTGTGGTACGGGGAAGCTGGGGGGGTAGAACACTATTAGTTCAGCGTACTTTCTTTCAGCATCTCCTCAGCGCCAAGAATCTTCTCCAAGATAATAGCGGAGGCGGTGTCTTACATCCGGAGTCAAGGAGTCTGTATAGTGCCTTACCTGGACAACTTGCTGATAGTGGCCTCCTCGAGGACAACCCTAGAGTCCCATGTAGTGAAGATTCTCCATATTCTCAATCTCTGGGGTGGCTTCCAAATCTGGAAAAGTCTCAACTGCAGCCCTCCAGGACCAGAAAATTTCTGGGAGTCCTGCTGGATTCTGCAAAGCAAACGTCGTTTCTCCCAGAGGATCATCGTCGAGCCTTGATCGCAAAGGTCACAAAATTCAGGGACCTGAGATCACCGACACTTCAAGAGAGCATGTCAGTCTTAGGCTCTATGACAGCCTGCATATAATCAGTAGCATGGGCGCAAGCCCTCTCCAGAATTCTGCAGGCTCATATTCTGGGGAATTGGAACGGACTTCCCAGTACCCTAAACAGAAGAATACACACTCCGGGCCTTGTAAAGGCCTCCCTGGCATGGTGGTTAAGTTCCAAAAACCTTCGCAGAGGCATAACCTGGACCCAGGATCTCTTGATCACAATTACAACCCTTGTCCTCCTGCTCTCCTCAATTTCTCACATACAAGACGGCTTTCTTGGTGGCCATAACCACTGCTGGAAGGGTAGGAGAATTACAAGCCCTCTCAATAAGAGAGATTTATTTACTAACTAGGACTCAATAGTTCTTTGTTACAATCCCTCCTTTCTCCCGAAAGTAGTCTCTGATTTCCACTGATCCCAAGAGATTGTCCTCCCGGGTTTTTTTTTTTTTTTTTGCCAAAATCCAGCAAACCCGAAGGAGGAGATATTCCACACTCTTGATGTCTGGTGACTTATTTTACATTATCTAGAACAAACCAGCTCTTGCAGAGTTGATCAGAATTTGTTTGTCCATCTATCCGGTTGCAATAAAGGGAAAAAGGTGGCAAAAACTACTATCTCCAATTGGATCAAAAGATCCATAATGGAAGCAGATCAGGCTCAGAATGTCACCCCCAACAGGGGTCAAGGCTCACTCGACAAGATCCACGTCAGTCTCCTGGGCAGAAAAAGCAGGTGCAGATCTGCAGGGCTGCAATGTGGTCTTCCCTACATGTGTTATCCAAACACTACAGATTGAACTTATTGTCCAATAGTGATCTAGTCTTTGGCCGAAAAGTACTCCAGGCTATTGTCCCTCCTTAGCGCAGAATTAGTTGGTATTCCTCCCTATACTGTTGTGGAAGGTGACTAGAGAAAATAGAATTAGACTTGCAGGTAATTCGGTTTCTAGGAACCTTCCACAACAGCACTAATTCCCTCCCTATGTTCCTGGATAAAATCGGGGATACTAAAGGTACCAATGCTATGGTGTTCATTATAAGTCACTGGGAGGGCTTTTTAACCTCTGTGTTTCCTGTTCCCCATCAGGGCAAAGAGACAACCTCTCTATGCTGTCGTTGAAGGTTCCTAGAAACCGAATTACCGGTAAGTCTAATTCTGTTTTCGGGCACATGTTATTCCACCTTTTGATCGGCATTATGGTGGTAAAGCATTGTTTTCTTTGCCTTTAATGGTGTTCTCTAAAGGGTTTAACTAGTGGCACAGTTTTATAGGTCGGGTCGTTATGGTTGCGGCGATAATAAATTATTGTTTAGATTTTTTTTTTTTTTTTTTTTAATACAAATATTTATTGATGGAATAAATATTTATTTTTATTTTTTTTACAATTTAAAAAAAGTTATTTCATTCTTTTACGTTTTGTCCCACTATGGGACACTCATTTTGTGCAAGCTGATTGCTTCAATAGCATGCAGATCTGCATGCTATAGAAGCTGTCAGAGCTGCAGTTTCTATTACACTGACATGCATTACGCATGACAGGAAGCCTCTCAGGTTGGAGACCCGGATGTCGTTATGACTACATCGGGTCTCCATGGCAGTGATCGGGACCCCGCGACACCCCCCCCCCCCCCCCTGTGAGTGCAGCTGATCGCCCATGATGTACTATCCTGTCCATGTGAATTAAGGCCCAGGGCACATGGACGGGATAGTACGTCCAATGTCAGAAAGGGGTTAAGTGTATTCACATCAGGGCACCTTGCTGCATTATGTTATTATTGTGATGCTTATTTTTTGCTAAACCTATTAAAAAACAAAAGAAAAAATTGACAAATATGATACTGACAAATAAGAAACCAACTTCAGCCTCGTCCAAAACTGGTGATGAGCACTTGCTCAGC
This sequence comes from Oophaga sylvatica, assembly GCA_033576555.1. Taxonomy (NCBI): domain Eukaryota; kingdom Metazoa; phylum Chordata; class Amphibia; order Anura; family Dendrobatidae; genus Oophaga; species Oophaga sylvatica. The sequence goes on from JARQOD010000002.1 coordinate 428,827,503, forward strand.
TATGTTTTCAGCTCTCCTAGAAATGAGTACTGTTCTGCAAATTTGCTTCGATTTGCTGTAGCACTAGATTGGGCCCCATTTTCTACATGTAGGTTCCATAAATGTTAAAAATGACAAATTGAAATATGCCTAAATGATATGTCGGCAGGGTTTCACCCGCCCTACCCCAAAACTATTTGTTCCTCTTACAAAGTTAATTTCAATCGGTGATTTGGGTTCTGTATGCTACTATTTTTTTTTTTTTTTTTTTCTTTATTATTTTGCACGAACAAGGAGAAACTGAGTCAGCATATACTATGAAATACAATATTTATTAGTACAAAATAATTCTTTTAAAGGGAATCTGTCACCCCAATATTGCCATATCAAATAGAGATATGACTGAATAGTGCGTCCCATAACAAAGCTAACAGTAGGTATCATATATCCTGATACCCCCGTTTTCATATCAAAATACCTTTGTAAACTTCGGTTTTTGCGCTGTCAATCACGGTGGTCAGGAGGGCGGCGTTTTCTCTTATTTCCCCCCCCCCCACTCCTCGGCATCAGTTGCGTATCGCCGTCTGTGAATCCCACAGACGGCGTTCGGCTTCCCGCAATTGCGCAATTCAAATTTGGGCCGGCGCATGTGCAGTGTGCTTTGCCCAACAGTGGGCAAGCATATAATCAGTACAGCGCATGCGCTACTCTTTCCTTGCCCTGGAAATGATTGCTTGCCTTGGACGACTTCCGCAACTGATGCCGAGGAGCGGGGGGAGAGAACGCCGCCCTCCTGACCTGACCACCGTGATTGACAGCGCAAAAACTGAAGTTTACAAAGGTATTTTGATATGAAAACGGGGTGTCACGATATATGATACCTACCGTTAGCTTTATGGGACGCACTATTCAGCCATATCTTTATCTGATATGGCAATATTGGGGTGACAGATTCCCTTCGACTGTGGAAGTCTTTTTAAATTCATGTAATATACTTTTTAAACTATGCACGGATATGAAAGGTGGTGATCCGCAGCACGGACAGGAGCTACTGCACCTATGGGTAATTAACCCTTTCATGTCTTAAATTGCATGACGAGTACTGTAATGTTTACAACACTTTATCTGGTGGCAACCTTTTTCAATATTAGCACGTAATATATCATGAAGAGTCTCGCTATGCTGTCCTGCCTGTAGTCTACGGCCACTATTTTCTTGTGGATCACCACCTTTCATATCCATACATAGTTTGGAAGTCTTTTTAAATTTATGTAATATACTTTTTACAGTTAAAAGAATTGTTTTGTACTAATAAATATTGTATTTCATAGTATATGGTGATTCAGTTTCTCCTTGTTCGTGCATATCTACGTCAAAGTCCATATATTTCTGAATACTGTGATGAATTAGTTCTGGTAACATTTTCATATTTTTTTTTTATTTTAAATGAAACACAAATGTAGACTCAGGTTCAATTAAATGAATTGAACAAAATATCCTGTGACATGTTTAGGAATTACAGCCGTTTTTCTACAGTCTCCTCACTTCAGAGGCTCAAAAGTAATTGGACAAATTACCTTTCCAATAAATAAAATGTTCATTTTTAATACATTGTAGAGAAACCTTTGCAGGTAATGACTGCCTAAAGTCTGGAAGCCACGGATGTCCCCAAATGCTGGGTTTCCTCTTTCGTGATCCTTTGCCAGGCGTTTACTGCAGCTGACCTTCAGTTGTTTGTGGGTCCTTCTGCCTCAAGCTTTCTTTTAGAGAACCTGTCAGCAGGATTTAGCACTATAAACTAAAGGCATGGCAATAATGGCACTGTGATGCTGATTAATATGATACCTGATGTGAAGGGATCTGCTCAATGGCTGCTGAATACTTATGTTCTGAACTTTTCAGAAAATGAGTAGTGATGGGTGAACCCGAACAGTTAAGTACAGAGTCTGTACCGAACACCTAGTGCCCGGGCACAGACTCCGAACACTGACTTTTCCAGGAAGTCCGTGTTACTTTTAGAGTTTGTCAGCCCGAACATCAGCTGTTTCTCACGCTGTCATCTGCATGACAGTGCAAGAAACCCTGATCGGCGGTAAGTTCATTACCTCTGGTCAGAGAGCTGCGGTTTCCATGCTGTCCGATGACTGTGTGTGAGCCACTAGCTGTGACCCGCGGTCACAGGCGTCGGCTGATGAGTATTACTCATCATCCTACACCTGTTCTCGCTGAAGGCAGCGAGAGCAGGTGAAGCTGGTGAGAGTATTCATCAGCTGGCACCTGTGCAATAAAAAAAAATGCTGTTGGTCTCCTCCATTTTTATTAACCAGTGCAGGTAAAGCTGACAGCCGTGAGCTACAACCCCCCTCAGCTGTCAGCTTTATATAGGCTGGTTATCAAAAATAAAGGTGACCACTCCATATTTTTGACAACCAGCCAAGCGAAAGCAGGGGGCTGGTATTCTTAGACTAGGAAGGTGCTATGGATATTGGCCCTTCCCAGCATAAAAATGGCAGCTTGCAGCCACTGCAGAAAAAGTGTATCTGTTAAATGCACCAATTTTGGCTCTTTGCCTGGCTCTTCCCACTTGCCCTGGTGCAGTGGCAAGTGGGTTAATAGTTGTGGGGTTGATGTCTGCTGTTTTATTGCCACTGACATCAAGCCCACATGTTACTAATGGAAAGGCGTCTATAAGACGCTCCCATTACTAACCCCATAGTAAGATTGCAATAAAGACACAGCAAGACTAAAGTCCTTTATTTATTTGAAATAAAATTCCCCACCCTCTTTTAGCTATTTATTTTAGAAATTAAAATGCAGTTATATTATGTCTGACGTGAAGATAATCTACCCATTACCATGTCTCCTGTAAAAGACAAAAATAATAAAACTCCACATTTCTTTCCAGTCCGACGAGAAGATAATAAATATCTGTCCCACAACAATCCGGATCATTTGCAGAGCAGTCACCTCATTTGATTCAACGGCTCTCAGTGGGACAGGAGTGCGATTACAGCTCCTGCAATGTGTAGTGCTGACATGGGAAAGTCACCTCACTGATGTCACTCTGTGGTAAAACTCACAGCAAGTGGGACAGATGTGGATTATCTTGTCTTACAGGTGAGGAAATATAGTGTTAAATTATTTTTACTTTAAGTAAATAGGTAAGAAGGTGGGGAGTTTGATTTCAAAGAAAAATCTTTTTCCATGACGTCCCTCCTGACAGCACCATCATAAGGTTGTCCTTTTTATCCTTGATAGGGACAGGAACACACAAGCGGTTAAAAGGCCCCTCCCTCCACCACCCTCTCAGTGTTTTTCCTGTCCCTATCTGGGACCGACGCAGAAGAGGATTACTTTCAGCTTCCAGGGAGCAGGAGCTCCGGTGGCCGGACGCAGGAGGATCGGGTTGGGATCCTCGTCATTCCTCGCCTTTCTCCTGCTGGAGGCCGACTCCCCGCCGAACAAGGGGTCACTCAGCCTGGTCCACAGCGATGAACCCTGGAATAAGCAGCTCCCCCCTCCAGAGGGGCTCGCACGGCGCGTCCTGGTGTGTGTTTTCAATGCACACCGAAGTGACTTTAGGTTTCAAGAGGGGACGCCCGGCCTCTAGCGGCTGGCGTGCGTTCCACTGTGGAACGCTCTTCCGGTCTATTTGAAAAAAGGGCGCCGAATCCTGATTTAAAGGGGAACCGCCTTTTTTTGATGATTCAGATGGAAGACAGGTGAGGCAATACTATTTAATGCATAGCAGGAGGGGGCGTAGCTGATGTTCCAGTTCATCAGGTCAGCCAGCTATGGAAGGTCAATCCACTAACCGGTCTGACGCCCCTACTGAAACCCCAGTACAAGTGAGTCTTCTGGGAGTTTTTGCCTCGCACTGTCACCAACAGGTCATGTTTTCAGGATTTCCTTAGTATTGCACAGGTGATAATTTTATCACCTGCTCAAGCATTAATTCCATTACCTTTGCAATTACTAAGGAAATCCTGAAAACATGACCTGTTGGTGGGTCCTGAGGACTGGAGTTGAGAAACACTGCCCTGGAAGGACTGGGGCACCATCTGCACCTAAAATGAAGGGGAAGAAATGTGCCATGTGTAGCACTAAGCTGCCAGACGCCTATGGGAGACAACTATGCCCAGAGTGCATCGCCAAAGTGGTCAAAGATGAACACTCCTCATTTATGACGGACATAAAAAAGAGGTTCAGAGTACCGTAACAGAGTTAGTTACCCTACATCCCTCCCGAGTGGGCCCTAGACCAAAAAGACCAAAGTGGGAGATGGAGTCTAGCTCTGAAGGAGAGAAGTTTTCAGATGACACTAACCCAGAGCAGGGGGAAAGCGAGGGAGTTGTCAGTCTTCCCAGGGGAAAAGTAAAAATACCTTTTTTCTTGAGAGGACACAGACACTCTATTGTCCGCCAACAGAAATACCATGGGAGTGGGGGGATACCTGTCAACCCCCTTCCTCAGTGCAGGACAAAATGTTTGGCGGGTTGAGACGTCGTATGAATAAAGTATTCCCTGTCAATAACCACATTAAAGCCATGATTTTAGGAGTGGGAAGATGTGGAGAAAAAAAACTAACTATCCCAAGAAGTTTTAGATCACGTCTCCCATTTGAAAGTGAGGACCTAAAACAACGGGAAGAAACCCCAAAAGTAGATGCCCCAAATGGAGAGGGCAGCGAAAGAAACAGCTATCCCTTTTGAGCACTCTTCGCGCCTGAAAGATCCTATGGATAGGAAGGCAGAGGGTCGTCTAAAAAAAAAAAAAAAAAATCATGGGAGTCCTCGGCTGCTATAATAAAAGCAAATATAGCTTCAACCTCAGTGGCTAGGTCCATGAATATATGGTTGGAGGAGTTGGAAACCCATTTAAGGAATAAGACCCCTAGAGGAGATCCTGGAATCTATGCCGTTGCTCAAAATGGTGACAGCGTCTATGGCAGATGCCTCAGCGGAATCCATTAGATTCGTTGCAAGGAACGAGGCCCTGACAAATACGGCAAGGTGAGCAATATGGCTGAAAACTTGGTCAGGGGTCTATAACTTTAAAAATAAATTGTGCTGCATTCCTTTTTCGGGCCTTTGAGTTTTTGGTCCAGTACTGGATGACATGCTGGAGAGGGCATCAGATGACAAAAAAGGTTTCCCGGAAGAGAAACCTAAAGTTTTGTCCTATCGTAAACCTTATTCCCATCAGACACCTAAGTACAAAGGGAAGGAAAGTCCAGTAGATGGAGCCACCCGAAAGGCGGTAAGGGAAAAAGTTCCCTTTCTGGTTCAACAAGTGGCTCTCGAAGACAATGACGCAAGAAGGGTAAGGGGAAATCTTCAGAATTTTCTCCCAGCTCGGTCATAAGTATCCTGGAATCCGTGGATACTGCAGACAGTAGCAGAAGGCTACAGAATTCAGTTCACACAGATAACCCAGGGAAGATGTCACCTGACAGCGGTTCAGTCTTCCCAGATTATCAAAAGACTGCAATCAGACGTAAAGAAGTTGATACGTTCAGGAGCAGTAATTTTGGTACCGAAAGCAGAGAGGGGACTCTGCTACTATTCGGGCCTATTCCCAATCAAAAAACCAGGGGGAGATTATCTGTCATGTATAGTGTACAGTTCCTATAGTGTCTTGTGCTTGGGTGCGAGGAAAACACAGGAGACATAGGTTGAAATGAAATGACTTGTATTACTTCATACAAGCATGCTGAAAAGTTCACACAGTTTGCAGGAACAGCGACAGGAGACACAGCAGGCCAGAGTAACTTCAAGCACTACAATAAATCTCCAAAGCAGGTTCAGGATCTCTTCTCTGTACCGTCATTCCTCTGCAAACATGGATTCACCAAACAGCAGGTTTCCAGAGTCCAAAAGTGTTCCAAGGTTCCTCAGTAGGGAATAGCTGGAGTACAAGTCCAAGGTTTCCAGGAGTCAGGTCACAGACTGACTGAGGCTTGATTCAGGAGCACTGATTGTTCAGCTAAGGCTGCTTAAGAAGCAAGAGGGAAGAATCAGGGCGGGAACATGAAAACTGAAACTCCATATTAACTGAGGGCAAGAGCTGCAGAAAGACAGAAAGCAAAATGGCCGACGGAAAACTGAGTTTCAAGGAACATGTCAACAGAGACAAAGAACCTTACATTATCGCACAATAATAAATCTAAAATCTCTAAACTAGTGGGTTGCATACAAAAGATTCAAAATGGAGTCTATAAAATCTACAGCCCCACTTATCAAGCAGAATGTGGTAATGTGCACGCTAAACTTAAGAGGCATATTTTCACATACTGATCCATCCCACAGCCAGCGATATCTGAGAAGTAATGGCCTTTCTCAGGGAATAGTGATTGTCCAGTATCTGGACGATTTCCTTTTGATGGCAGAGTCCCCCCAGCAACTCAAAGCCAGTTTAACATCGACCATCTTATTATTAAACAACCTAGGTTGGATAATAAACTGGGAAAAGTCGGACCTTGTGCCAGGAAGCAAAAGGTCTTCCTAGGAATTCTCCTGGACTCCGAGAGGCAGATGTCCTTCCTTCCGAGAAAAAAGCAGGAAGAACTGAGACAAAGTCTTAACCTTCGAAAGAAAATATCAGTTGTCCGTCAGAGAGGCTATGAGACTACTGAGACTGATGACCTCCTCTATTCCAGGAGTCCGGTGGTGTCCATTCCATTCAAGGCAACTACAACATTCAAATCCTGTCAACTTGAACAGGAGGACAGACGGACTAGACAAGAAATTTAGACTTTTGGCATTAACAAAAAAGTCTTTGACCTGGTGGACAGTCACACGCAACCTGAACAAGGGGGTAATGTGGAGACAGTCTCCGTTCATACTAATTACCACGGACTCAAGTGGCAGGGGCTGGAGGGGCACAGGTGCAGGATCCATTCATACAGGGCACCTGGCGGAGTTCAGATACGCCCTGATCATCCAACTACCGAGAACTGCAGGCAGTCTGAGAAACATTAAAACGAAGCGGACCAAGTCTAAAAAAAAAAAAAAAAAAAGCGTATCCGCATTTTAACAGACCATGTTACTACAGTGGCCTTTCTCAGGCATCAAGGGGGGTCCAAGACACCACTTGCTACAATCAGTTGCACGAAAGATCTTCCTTTGGGCAGAAAAGACGGTGCCGTGAGTAACCGCAATACACTTGAAAGGTTCCCAGAATGTAATGGCAGATTTTATCAGCCGGGAGACAATTCAGCAGTCAGAGTGGGAGCTGAACTGGGAAGAATACGATAAGATAATATGCCGGTGGGGTATCCTTCGAGTGGATCTGTTCGCCACCAGGAAAAATGCAAATGCAGAGAAATTTTATTTTATTTTTTTCCCCTCAATCAGGTAGACAGGATGTCCACTCCTGCTGGCCTATCTCAGAAGTGGGACATGAATCTGGAATATGCCTTTCCCCCCTTTCCTCTAATCCCAACAGTTCTGAGAAGATACGAGAAGATAAAGCCACAGTCATCATCATACTACCATTTTGGCCCAGAAGGAGTTGGTTCCGCCTTCTCAGAAGGCTGGACATAGACAACCCTATCATCCTTCCAGAAAGGCACGATCTACTGTTTCAGGGACCAGTATACCATCCCAAAGTGAAGCTCCTACAGTTGTCTGCCTGGGTCCTGAGCGGCAGATTCTGAGGTCAAGAGGTCTTTCAGATGCAGTCATAACGACTATTCAGAGCAGTAGGAAACCAGTGATGTCGGCCATATATGAAAATATGGAAGAAATTTTGTTCCCAATATCCCGAAACGACAGCTGTGCTGAAAAGGGCCTAAGGCCTAGTACTCACAAATTGTAAAAGCAGATTAAGGCCCACAGAGCCTACGTCCCACCATGGGATTTGAACACTGTCTTAAATGGCCTATGTAACCCCCTTGTGAACCACTGGAAAGCTCAGACATAAAATCTCTCTCCCTTAAGACGGCATTCATAGTGGCCATAACTACAACCAGACAGATTGGGGAAATACAGGCATTCTCCATAAAAAGGCCATGCCTAAAAATTCTAGATGACTGCATTATTCTTCGATTAGACCCTGCTTTTCTACCAAAGGCAGTGACCCCTTTTCACATGTCAGGAAGTAGTCTTGCCTTCCTTTTGTCAAAATCCTAAATATGATTTGGAACGGTCCTTTCACTCCCTAGATGTCAAAAGGATAGTCCTCCGGTACTTGGAGGCCACAAAGGATTGGCAGGTAGAGACCAGTCTGTTCGTGCAATTTTGGGGGAAGAATAAGGGGGAAAAAGGTGTCAAAAGCAACATTGGTGCAATGGGTCAAATCAGTAATCAGCCTGACCTATACATCTGAAGGCAAATCTCCCCCTGTCAGTGTTAGAGCCCACTCCAAGAGTTAGCCACATCTTGGGCAGAGCAAGCAGGGTTACGGTAGACCAGATCTGCAGGGCTGCAACCTGGACAAATCTGAGTACCTTTTGTAGACACTATAAATTGGACATGTTGGCTTTCGCGAGGAAGATCCTCCAGGCGGTAGTCCCACCCTAAATGTATCCTCTGCCATTCTCCTGATTGTGCTGTCAGAAGGGATGTCCTGGAAAGTAGGCATTAGTAGGCACTAGCGGTAATAGCTTTTCCAGGAGTCCATCATGACAGCACCAATTACATTCCCTCCCTTAATTTCCTTTCTGATATGTGACGGTAACCTATGTAGAAGGAATGTGAAATAAGAGTTACATCTATCCTGGTGTGGTACTTGGAAAAATCACTGAGAGGGTGGTGGAGGGATAGGCCTTTTAACCTCTGTGTTCTGTGTGTTCCTGTCCCTATCAAGGATAAGAAGGACAGCCTCCTGATGGTGCTGTCATGATGGACTCCTGGAAAACCTATTACTGCAGGGTTCGACAAACCCAGGTCGCCAGTGGCGCCTAGAAAATCATGCCTGGCGCCTGGGCAGTAGCGTAGCTACCGGGGGGGCAGAGGGGGCGGTGGCCCCGCGCTCGGACGGGGACCACCCGGAGCTACGCTACTGTAAAGGGTATGCCACACTAAACGAGATTGCAAACTGTGATGTCGCTGATCGTTCACTAGAGTTCTGGACCGTTTTTTGATCGTTGGCGTCCCTCTGGTGAGCCTATATCGCTGTGTTTGGCACCTTTTTGCGAACGACGAGCGACCTCGTTTGTGACGCATATGGTGTTTAGCGTCACGGAGTGGATCGCAATATCTGTAAGTTCTCTTTTGCGTCACAGAGAGGATCACAGAAGTTGCAAAGCAGGCTAGCAGGACGCAGAGAGCAGGAGCGATGCTGGAAATTCCTATGAATCAGAAGCGCTCAGTACATGCTAATGACAGATCCTAACGACCGCCAAAGTCGTTAAAGAGATCGCTGAACCGCTGATGTGTCGTTTATGAGATCTCCTGTTTGGCAGCTACTAGCGACCTAAAAGGGATCACACCAACGATCTCGTTAGCTTGCGTCGTTATCGAGATCGCTAACGAGATCGCCAAGTGTGGCAGTACCTTAACTATCGGCTTGCACAGCGCACTGATACAGTTACATTCTCGCTGCAGGGATCGCTCCCCGCTACTGCCCCGCAGCTATGGGGTCTGAGCAGGCGGTGGGGGCCCGGCGCCAGCAGTGGGCCCCCGCCTGTCATCGGAGGGTCAGCTGTATCGGCATCCAGCCGATACAGCTGACCGCATTGAGAGAGAAGGAGCGAGTGCTCCTTCTCTCCCATAATCCCCCTCTCAGCGTCTGACAGCGGGCGCGATGACGTCACTGCCCGGGCGGGCATCAGAATGAGGAGAGAGGCAGTGAGCAGGCAGGAGGGGGCCCGAAGTGAGTACAGGATTTTATTTTTGAAAGGGGGCTGCATTACAGAAGCAGAGTCTCCATATGGGGGTACATTATAAATAAGGCTGCCTATGGGGAGTGCATTATAATAAAGAGCTCCTATGGGGGTGCATTATAAATAAGGCTCCTATGGGGGTGCATTATAATATAGAGGCTGCCTATGGGGTGCATTATAAATAAGGCTGCCTATGGGGAGTGCATTATAATAGAGGGCTGCCTATGGGGTGCATTATAAGTAAGGACTGCGTATGGGGTGCATTATAAATAAGACTGCCTATGGGGGTGCATTATAAATAAGGCTGCCTATGGGGGTGCATTATAATAGAGAGGCTGCCTATGGGGTGCATTATAAATAAGGCTGCCTATGGGGTGCATTATAAATAAGGCTGCCTATGGGGGTGCATTATAAATAAGGCTGCCTATGGGGGTGCATTATAAATAAGGCTCCCTATGAAATCTAATATATCAAAATATAATATTTATTATCTTTAGAAGTTAAATGTTTATAACGTTTGTAATGTTTTTTGTTAAATTAAAAACCAAGTTTGTTAAAAAAAAAAATTCTGGCTCCTAAATTTTTGGGCTGGCTCCTAGATTCTGAACAACTTTGTCGACCCCTGTATTACTGGTAGGTCTAATGCCTACTTCTGCTGTGTCTTTATTACAATCTTTCTATGGTGTTACTAAAGATGTTACTAATCTGTGGGCTTTAGGTCAGCAGCCATAAAATAGCTGACATCAACCCCAAAACAGTAAGGTTTTCATTTCACAGCAGCCCTGACCTTGTGGGAACCAGGCACTGTGAACTGAGAAACTTACTGACATCAAAAATAGGGGGGTTCCCACTTTTTTTTTTTTTTTTCTTTAATTATTTAAATGAAAAAATGTGTGGTCGCCTCCATTTTTGATAATCAGCCAAGCTAAAGCAGACAGCTGTGAATTGGTATTCTGACTGGAAAAGGGCCATAAGGCTAGTTTCACACTAGTATGGCTGACCTGCGTAGGGCTGCGGACTTTCTCCATGAAGCTCCGCCGCACCTCCCCGGTCAGCTCCGCCTATGCCTGCAAGCATCCTACATGCGGCATGCGTACCTATATTTAACATTAGGAACGCAGGCTGTGTAGATGTATGTGTTTACAGCTGCATGCGTCGTTTTGACAGTGCAGCGACCTGTGCCCAGCGCAACATGTTGCATTTTTTTTTTCCGGTTGCCGCACCGTCAAAACAACGCATGTGGCGGCAAACGTATACATCTACACGGCCTGCGTTCCTAATGTTAAATATAGGTTCGCAGGATGCTTGCAGGCATAGGCATAGCTGACCGGAGGAGGTACGGCGGTGGTCAGAGCTTCACGGAGGAAGTCCACAGCCCTGCGCAGCTCGGCCATATGCTAGTGTGAAACTAGCCTAAGAAATTCTCTCCTCAGCCTAAAAATAGCAGTCCACAGCTGCTGCAGGAAAGGAACATCCACTAGAAGTGCCAATTTTCGTGCTTTCCGGCTCTTCCCACTTGCCCTAGTGCGGTGGCAACTTGTGTAATAGTTGTGGGGTTGATTTTAGCTGTTTTATGACCGCTGACATCAAGCCCACAGGTTAGTAATGAAGAGGCATCTATAAGATGCCACCATTACTATTAGGTGGCTCAGTGGTTAGCACTGCAGCTTGCAGCGCTGGGGTCCTGGGTTCAAATCCCACCAAGGACAACAACTGCAAGGAGTTTGTATGTGCTCCCCGTGTTTGCGTGGGTTTCCTTAGGGTACTCTGGTTTCCTTCAAAGACATAGGGAGTTTAGATTGTGAGCCCCATCGGGGACAGTGCCAATAATGTCTATAAAGCGCTGTAGAATTAATGACTATATAAATGAGTAAAATAAATAAATAAATTACTAACCCCATTTTCTAATGTGATAAAGATGGAGACAAGTAAACAAGTGAAGTCCGTTATTTGAAATAAACACATGTCACGGCAGTCATGGTTAAGAGGGTCTGTGAGGTTTTTATTTCATTTAGCGGACTTTAATTTGTCTTTATTACATTATACTATGGGTAATTAATGGGGGCATCTGATAGATGCCTCTCCATTGCTGACTTGCCCCATTTGCCACCACACCAGGGCAAGTGGGAAGAGCTGGGCAAAGCACTAGAATTTTCTGGGGCAGCTGTGGGCAGCTATTTAGGCTGGGGAGGGCCAATATCCATGGCCCCTTCCTAGTCTTAGAATACCAGCCCTCAGCGGTCTGCTTTTAGCTTGTCTGCTTGCTAAAAATGATGGGGACCCAATTCAGTTTTTTTTTTTTTTTTATTTAAATTAAATGACATGTGGAATCAGTCAATATAAAGCTGACAGCTGGAGGTTGTAGCCCACTGCTGTCAGGATTACCTGCACTGGTCATAAAAAATAAAAGGGAACCCAACGTCCTTTTTTAAAAATTTAGTTTGCTGGCTGATGAATGCAATCAGCAAGAGCAACTGTAACATGAGTAGTAATCTCATCAGCTGATCTCTGACCAGCTGTAACCTTTTTACCGCCAGTCAGAACTGCTGGCTCACATGCTGATCTTGCTGTCGATCAGAACTGGTGTTTCCTGTGATGTCACACAGAGTATAGCCTGGGAAACCATGGAAGTTCGGGTCCCCCTCGAACCAAAATTTTTTAAAAAATTTGACCGGACTCAGCCTCCTGTTTCTTGTGCATCTCGCTGGTTCAGTGACCTGCCTCCTTTTTAAAATTCTGTGCCGTCATCATTGTTTGGCATCGCCTAACCAGTGGGAGCTGGAGTCCTGTGTGCAGGACTTCAATAAAATGGCACCAGAGGTGGCGCATGCTCAGATTGAGATTTCAACTCTGCATATGCGCCACCTGCGAAGCAGTTTTATTGATGTCATGCACACAGGACACCGGCTACCACTGCATGTGCTGCCCTTGTAGTCACAGCAGTGCAGAATTTAAAAAAAAAAGGCAGGTCACTGACTAATCAGTGACCTGCACAAGAAACAGAGGATGCGGGTGGGGAGGGACCGAGAACTATAAGAAGATCCTGCCCCCACATCACACCCCAAAGCACACAAGATGTCATTTTCAGGAAACTTCACAAGGTGAGTATTCAGCAGCCACTGAGCGGATCCCTTCACATCAGTTATCTTATTAATCAGCATCACAGTGCCACACCTTTTAGTTTATAGGGCTAAATCCTGCTGATAGTTCTTGTTAAGCATGTGAAATGCATGGTCAATAGTGTTGAGATCTGATTGACTCTGCCATTACAGAATATTCCACTTCTTTGCCATTAAACAACTAGTTGTTTTTACAGAATATTTTGGGTCCTTATCTATCTGTACTGTGTAGTGCCCTCTAATTAACCTTGACGCATTTGATTGAATCTGAGCAGTCTGATCATCAATAAACCCTAATGACACTGTGCCATTGGAAGCCATTCATTCCCATGCCATCACACTGACTGCACCATGTTTTACAGAGGATGTTGTGTGCTTTGGATCATGAGCTGTTCCAGTCCTTCTCCATACTTTCATCTTGCCATCATCCTGCTTTCCCAGAACTGGGCTGACTTCTTCAGATTTTTATTTTTTGGCAAAGTCTAATCTGCCCTTTATATTTTTAAGTCTGCTTATTGCTTTGCACCTTGTAGTGAACCCTCTGTATTTTCTTTCATGAAGTTTTCTCTTTATGGTAGACTTTGATACTGAAACACCTAATCCTGGAGTGTTCTTCACATGGGTAGATGTTATGAAGTTTGTTTGTTTTTTTTTTAACCATGTTCACTAAATGCTAAAACTGACCTGCCATTGTGATTCTCCAGGTCATTACGAGTTCAGACACCAAACATGTATAGGTTCGTGTTTAAGTGGTGGAAAAAAAAGTTCCAGTTTTCGATACCCCTAGCGTCTTCATTTTTCGTGATCTGGGGCTGGGTGAGGGATTATTTTTTGCATGCTGAGCTGATGTTTTTAATTATACCATTTTAGTGCCGATACAATCTTTTGATCGCCCGTTATTTCATTTTAATGCAATGTTGCAGCGACCCAAAAAAGTTGTTCTTGCCTTTTTTGCCTTTTTTCCTCGTTATGCCATTTAGCAATCGGGTTAATTATTTCTTTTTTTTATTTTTTTATTTTTTAGATGGATCGGGCGATTCTGAAGGCGGCGATACCAAATATGTGTATATTAGATTTTTTTTTTTTAAGTAGGTCGAAAGGGGGGTAATTTGAACTTTTTATTTTTTGTTAAAATATTTTTAAGAACTTTTTTTATTTTTTTACTTTTTGCATGCTTCAATAGAAGCTGCAGTATTTTGATCTGCTCTGCTACACACAAGCGATGATCAGATCAGCTGTGTGTAGCAGAAATGCTTACATGCTATGAGCGCCAACCACCGGGTGGTGGTCATAGCAATCCGGTAATGACAACCAGAGGTATGCTGGAGATCTCTGGTTGTCATGCCGACTCATGGGTGACCTGCGATCATGTGACGGGGTCACCAATGGGCGGGATATCGACGCACTTCCTGTAAGCGCTAGTTAAATGCTGCTGTCAGAGATTGACAGTGGCATTTAACTAGTTAACAGGCACCGGTGGATCGCAATTTGTGAGGAGCTTCCAGCTGGTGCATGTTAAATCCCGCTGTCGGTGATTGATAGCCGAATTTACCAGGTTAACAGCCGTTGGTGCTCCACATGTGGCTGTTAAAGGCACTTGATGGCTGATTAAATCAGTCATCAAGTGTGGAGAAAGATGCAGGGTCCAACGAGCCCGCATCAAAGGCAGGGTCAAAACCTTTGACATGCATATACGTCAATGGTCGTGAAGGGGTTGAAGGCTGTAGTCAGTCGTGTGACTGCTAGGAGAGAGTGAAAATGTAGACACACACCTTGTTAAGGGCCTATCAGAAAACTTTCCGCACAGTTATGGCTTTATAAAAACGATGTAGACGGAGCTCAGTAACTTGTCTGCAGCCCTGAAAACTTGACGCTCGCACTGCAGCCAAACATAGTTGGGGTAGCGACGAAGATAAAGCACTGGACCCAGGGTTTTTGCTGAGGTGTCAGGTAAAAATACATGTTCTTCAATTATGGCTCTTGTTACATTCCAGTCTGTTGCAGATTGTGAGCATGAGTGAATCAAAGGCTAAAACTACTGTAAAAGGGGCTTCTGCAGAGCAGACTGAGAAACGAGGTAGAGGTCGTCCTCGAAAAAAGCCACAGGTAAGTGCTACAGTGCAAGCTTTGATTTGTCTTCTTCCTCTGTCTAAAATAAAGAGAAAAACAAAAACCGAACCACTTGTGACTTCAGACTTATGAATCCCCCAGCACACATTGTGTGCTGAAGAGGTTCTGAAACCGGAGGGTATGTATGCGTTTTACATACTCCCAGTCAGAGCCCGTCACAGAGTGACTGCAAACTCTTCGATTTGGACCAGATAACCCTTTTAACACTCAGCCAGCCTGTCTTTGCCCTGTGCTACCAAAATACAACTGCAAAGTATACGTGATTGTATTGCCAGCTGACATCAAGCCCTGTTCTCTGGATTGTTGTGTGGGGGGGGGGGGGGTAGGCATACCAGCATTTGGACACTCTCTCCTTATCACAATTTTTTTTTTTTTATATACTTGCATAGGTGAGGGGTTTCCATACAAGCTACACTTAAAGGGGCACCCTGGTGAAAGAAAAAAAAATGTACTGTTCCTGCCCTAATGCACTATAAAGATAAGATGCCCAGTGAAGTTCTATATATATTTAAAACACTTGCAAATTGTTTCTTTAGAGAGGGAGAACTAGAACTTTAGTGCCACCTATAGGAAGTAGCAATCCTAAAAGTCAATGTCAGCCCTTTAACGAGCCTTGTCCTCATGACTTAGGATAAAAGAGCCAAACCAGAATCTCAAATTGCAGACACTGTGCTTCAGGGTGCTGCCCCTCATCTGTGCTTAGTGTGAGATCTGGTTTGACTGTGAGAGGCGTCTGGTATCCAAGGGGTAATGTTTCTCCTTGCAGAGAGTGACATGTTAATGCTCTTCAGAGAGGAAAAGAACTAGAACTCTAGTGCATCCCATCAGATGCCTCTCACACAGCCAAACCAGATCTCACACTTGGCACTGATGAAGGGCAGTACCCAGAAAGTGTCATAGCTGTGATGTAGAATTCATTTATAATGTTATATGCTAACTATTTCTTCCAGGCCCCAGGGTGTGCAGAGCCTGGAAGAAATCACTGCCTCCTGACTTCATTATAATGGTACCCCCATCAGCGTCACACTGACCTGTTTGGCACTGTAATCACGTGCCTGGTTACATGAACCCTGTCCCCTCTCCTATGGGCAGTGTCTGTATTGATCTTCTGTGTAGGCACGTTGAGTTATGTTGCAGTAGCAGAAACTTACCTGCGCAGAAGTTAAATGCAGACATTGCCCATAGGAGGGCGGATAGGGCTCGCATAACCACACTCGTGGGATTACTGCTCCAAACAGTTCAGTGTGATGCTGATGGGAGGGGGTGCCATTATAATGAAGTCAGGAGGTAATGATTTCTTCCAAGGCACCGCATGCCCCAGTGCCTGGAAGAAATCATTAGCTTATAACATAAATGAACTAGCTTGGCCCGTGCAAAATTTTCGCACATTGGTCGTTGGGGGCGCAGGCAATTTTAGAAAAAGCAAGCTGGTCAAATGTAAATGTATTTCATGAGGTGATGAACAAAGACAGGTATTTATATATGTTACTTTGTAATATAATAAATTGGTTTGATAAGTAGAGGCCAAAAAATGTCTTCTGGTTGAAGTGCCACCTGCAGATACATTGTGTCTTTCTGTAGGTTTATGAAAATAAATGTTTAAACTGTAGTGATAAAATCGTGAATGTGTGGTTTGTTTGGCTCTTTTCTTGCTGAAGGGGGCAAGTTTACCTTTCAAATGGTGTATAATTTGTGTGTGGGTGCAGTATGAACGGAGATACAAAGTAATCACCGAAAAAGTGTTTAGAAATAATAGAATAGATTTCTAAAAATCTAAAGCACAGCTATGAGGAATACAGGTAAGACTGTTTAAACAATTCTATTACCTGTATTCCCATAGTAATGGCTCAAAATCGTCCAGGGTTGACGGATTCCCTTTGAAAGTCTTTTACTGTATACACAGGCCAGGTTTTTCGGGGAAGGTGTCGCATTGCTAAGTGATGTCCTTGCTTATCCCTCTTCTGAAACACACTTTACATCATTTGTGACATTACAATCTTTGCAGTTTGAGTGCCCTCACCTCGATCACTACTTCATGAAACTGAAGGAAGGCCCTTATATTGCCTGCAAATCATGATGGCGCATAAGCTCTCATTCAGCTCAGTCATAGGAAAAATAAAAAGCTCTTCAGCTGTCAGAATAAGGCCATGCAAAACTTTTTTTTTTTCTTAAAAAGAGAGAAAAACCACTGTATTCGTACTGACCCAAAGAATAAAGCTGTCTTATCACTTCTACCATATGATGAAGGCATGAAAAAACTATTCCTCTATTCCTAAATTGCTGTTTTTTTTTTTTTGCCAATTGTCTCCCAAAAATCAGAATAGAAAGTGATCAAAAAGTTATTTGCTGAAAAATGATGCCAATAAAGACTCCAATGTGATGCCTGGAAAAACCCATCACATGACTGTCCACAGAAAAATAGAAAAAATATAGCTGTCAAAATATGGTCATGCAAAAGTTTGGATGATGGTAGCAAAAACTAAAAAAAAGTGTATTTAAAAAAAAAAAAATTCTTGAATTGCCATTTTGTTCATTCTGCCTCTAACTTTCGCAGTAAAGGGTATGCCACACTGAACAATATCGCTAACGGGATCGCTAAAAACGTCACTATTTAGCGATCCCGTTAGCGATGTTGTTCAGTGCGGCAGCTGCCAGCGACGAGCTTCCTGCTGTGATCTCGCTCGTCGCTGGAATCGCTCCGGACCCTATTTCATCGTCGGCGCTCCCGTGGGTAAGTATATATCGCTAGTGTGGCACCTTTTCTTAGCGATTTAGCGGTACTTTTGTACCGCTAAAGTCGTTAAGAAGATCGCTAATGGCGATAGCGTCGTTAACTATATCGATAAATGTGGCCGCACTTAGCGATATAGAAACAATCCGCTAGCGATCGCATTAGTATGCGTCGTTATCGTGATCGCTAGCGGGATTGTTTAGTGTGGCAGTACCTTAAGGCTCAGTTCACATTCACATGTATCCTGCTCTCGACGCTGTCCACTTACATGAGGTTTCTATGTAAATCTCTGAAATGCGCAATTTAGTCCTTATAATGAGTCATATGGGGTCATTTTAAACTTTGTCTGGCCTATGATCCGGTGTTGTTTTATCTCTAAGAGTGCACAAAAGCAGTCGGCTAAAGTTTTTGCACTTCTGAAAAGACTGACACCTCTGAAGAGGCCAAACAGAGTAAAGGGTATGCCACACTAAACAATATCGCTAACGAGATCGCTAAAAAACGTCACTATTTAGCGATCCCGTTAGCGATATTGTTCAGTGCGGCAGCTTCCAGCGACGAGCTTCCTGCTGTGATCTCGCTCGTCGCTGACATCGTTCCGGACCTATTTTATCGTCGGCGCTCCCGCTGGGTAAGTATTATCGCTGAATGTGGCACCTTTTTGTGAACAATGTGCGACCTCATTAACGATGCATTAGTCAGCGGCGGAGGCGGGACTTTGTTTTCTTTCATTAACGCCCTTCAGCTCCGATTGGTGACCACAAACATCACCTCAGCTATAATAACTGCGCCTCCATCCATTGTTTCAGAGCACTTTGTGGATGATTCCAACTGTGCTTTGTGCGTTTTTGTGAGGATAGTATCGCGTGTCGGTGTTTTGCGATCATATTTGTGGCGCAGTGGTGGGTTTTGCGATCCTGTCTGAGTCGTTAGAGCACCATCCATCCCCATTTGGATTTGGATCTTTGGGATATTTGGATTTGGATTCAAGGTACATATTGTTTGTGATGTTGTGATGTTTTGATATTGTTTTTTGACCTTATTTTTTTTTTTTCGTCCTCTGCTTTATTGCTTTTACACCCCTGACCTTATTTATTTATTTATTTTTTTTCGTCTGCTTTATTTATTTTACACCCAGACTTTATTTATTTTTTTCTTTTTTTTTTTTTTATTTATTTATTTTACACCCTGACTTTATTATTTTTTTTTTTGCTTTATTTATTTTACACCCCTCACCATTTTAGACATTTGTAAACTGTATAAACTGAAAAGTTTATTTTTTTTTTTTGTTATATAATTTTTATTTTATTCTTTATTTTATTCTGTTTAAACACTTTAGTAATAGTAATTAATTAGTCATTAACTTTTCTCTTCTTTACCGTACAGGTTGCACATAATGAACCTGTCCACCGCGGAGCGTGTGATTGTGGCAGTTGCGCTATCTATGGAGGCAGATCGTCAGGAAGAGGCACGGGTGGAAGAGAGGCGCTCCAAGCGAAAGCGTCGCATGTGGACCAGGGAATGGCTGGAGCAGAGGTCCAGATTCACCCACATGCATCTAGTGAGGGAGTTGCAGGAGAAGAATCCGCAGGATTTCCGGAATTATCTACGGATGTCGGAGGATTCATTCAAGCTCCTACTGGAAGCTGTGAGGCCACTCATTGAACGGCAGGATACCCGGATGCGTGCAGCTGTTTCAGCAGAGGAACGTTTGGCAGTAACGCTGCGATTTCTGGCAACCGGACGTTCAATGAAGGATTTGCAATATTCTGCTGCTATTTCTCGGTCGCTGCTTGGAGAACTAATTCCGGAGACATGCAACGCCATCGTCCGCAGTTTACGGAGCTACATGCCATTTCCAAAATCAGTGGCGGAATGGCAAATTATTGCCTCTGATTTTGAAAGGATTTGGCAGTTCCCAAACTGTGGTGGTGCCTTGGATGGCAAACATGTGCGGATCACGCAACCAGCCAAAAGCGGATCCTTTTTTCATAATTACAAGGGCTACTTCAGCGTGATCCTCATGGCCCTTGTTAATGCCAATTATGAATTTATTGACGTTAATGTTGGCATTAATGGAAGGGTTTCTGACGGTGGCGTTTTGGAGCACACAAGTTTTGGTGATCGGTTGTTTAATAATAAACTTAACTTGCCAACCAACATGGACACCACCGCCAACCTAAACTTTGTGTTTGTGGGGTGATGAAGCCTTCCCCCTTCATGAGCATCTTGTGAAACCATATCCACAAAAGACTTTGACAGGGGAAAGGCGTATTTTTAATTACAGACTGTCTAGGGCACGGCGTGTTGTGGAGAATGCCTTCGGCATAATGGCCAATCGCTTCAGGGTTTTCCACACTCCAATCAACATGAAGCTGGAATCCATAGACTCTGTGGTGTTGGCCTGTTGTGTGCTGCACAATTTTCTAAGAAAACGCGATGCTGGTACTTACAGTCCGCCAGGCTTCATGGACTCGGACAGCAATGGTGACATGGTGCTCGGAGAATGGCGTGACAATGATCCCGCTATTGCAGGCCTTCAACCAGTCAATCAAGGCAGGAGCAAGGACAATGCGAAGGCCAGCCGAGACAAGTACTGCCATTACTTTAATGGGCCTGGTGCAGTGAGTTGGCAGCATCAGGTCTAGTTTGATTTTGAGAATGTTTTACTTTACCTTTTTTTAACAATGTTTTGATAATAAATATTTTTATTTTAAAAATGCATTCGTGTTTTTTTCAATTATTTTACCAATATGGGAGAAGGGCTAATGATGGGTGAGATGTGGGGAGGGAGTAATGGGGATGGCAACGAGACATGTTACCAGCTGCTGTAGTTTTTAAAATCTTTTCAAATGCTTTTTTTTTCCCTATTTTTTGTTATACATTGTATCTACTTGTCACACACGTGCTCATGGGAGTACCTTCAGTCATAGGAGTTAATTGTTACAAAAAATAAAGAAAAAAGTTTCAAATATTTTCAATTATTTTAAGGGCCTATGGTCTCAGTAGCGTTCAAACATTAATTATATATAACAGATAATACACCACAGCTGCATCTATAAAGTTTAAATATATAATATATATATTATAGTCATTATGAAAGGTTAAAAAATTGTTATACATATATTTGAAAATTCTTGGGAGGTAAAGGTCAACATTCACCAGGGAATCAGCTATTCACAGATATGCGACGTCATTGTGATCGCAATGTGACCACACAAGTAAACATGCATACAGATCTGCAAAAAGCCATTGTGATTTCCAAGGGGATTAGCGAGCCCCAGCCATCAAAATATACGAGGCTATTGTGATCGCTATTTGACTACCCACGCTATTCAAAAGCCATTGTGACTTGCAAAGGGGATTAGCGAGCCCCAGCCATCAAAATATGCGATGTTATTGTGATCGCTATTTGACTACTCACGCTATGCAAAAAGCCATTGTGACTTGCAAAGGGGATTAGCGAGCCCCAGCCATCAAAATATGCGATGTTATTGTGATCGCTATTTGACTACTCACGCTATGCAAAAAGCCATTGACTTTGCAAAGGGGATTAGCGAGCCCCAGCTATCAAGATATGCGATGTTTTTGGATCGCTATTTGACACTGCAACTACACATGCAAACATGCAAAAAGCCATTTGTGATTTGCTAGATTGTCACGATCCCCAGCCATAAAGACATGACACGCCATTGTGATCGCCTACCTTGGAACAGTGGTATTGCGATTGCAACAGCATTTCATATCTGTGCTTCTGCCGCATGGCTGCTGCGGTTACTTTTCAATCGCAAAACCCCGTTTAGCGTCGCGGTGCGGTCGCACGTAACGTGCCACGCTGTGACGTCATGGCGCTGGCGTCGCCCAATGCTCTGTTGTTTGTGATGGCGGCAATGGCGGCGAGACAGCGTGGGCCCAAATGGGCTGATGAAGAGGTCCGTTATCTGATAAAGAAGACGGACCTCTGGGACTACCACTGCAGGCTACTGTGGCACATCCAATGCGCCACAAAAGGTTATGCCTGCAGAGGATCCAGCGGGGCCTGCAGAGGAGGTACAATGTGGTGCGCACAAAAGCGCAAATCAGAAAGAAGCTGGCGGACCTGCGATATCGCTCACGCGAGAGGGTCGCCAGCATCCGGGCCCAGCTCCGCAGGCCTCTGAGTGAGTATTGATGAGGGTATCTGGATAGGTTATGTTTTGGGGGTAGGCTACTTTCACACTTGCGTTTTTTTAGCGCTGCGTTTCGAGCGCACAAGCAGCGCATTAAAAAAACGCATGCAAACGCTTATAAACGCTGCGATATTTAGTCGCATCAGCATGCGCCATTTCGACAAAAAAAACCAGCGTTTGTCTGCGATTTCATGCGTTTTTGCATGCTTTTGGGTTGTTTTGGCGCATGCGTTGTCTATGTGTCACATTTCTATCATCTCTGCCTCCATCATCTCTGCCTCCATCATCTCTGGCTCCATCATCTCTGCCTCCATTATCTCTGCCTCCATCATCTGTCTCCATCATCTCTGGCTCCATCATCTCTGGCTCCATCATCTCTGTCTCCATTATCTCTGCCTCCATCATCTGTCTCCATCATCTCTGGCTCCATCATCTCTGGCTCCATCATCTCTGGCTCCATCATCTCTGCCTCCATTATCTCTGCCTCCATCATCTGTCTCCATCATCTCTGGCTCCATCATCTCTGGCTCTATCATCTCTGTCTCAAATTTTTTTTTTTTTTTTGACCGAAAAAAAAATTGCAACATGTAGCGTCTAGCGCGTATGCGTTCACACCGGGAAAATGCGCAGCGCACGACAAACGCACATGAACGCGTGCAAGCGCTAAACCCTGCGCCCGCCATGTTAAAGGTAGGGGAACATTGCGCATGCGTCCGATAGCGCAAGATGCGCTGCGACAAAAAACGCAAGTAGCCTTATCTACCTATATCAATGCACCCGCAGTGATGGGAGTACCGACAGTGATAGGGCAGGCAGTGAAGGGAGTACCAGTCGTGAGGGGGTTTACAGGCTTTAGATGGAAGTACTGGCAGTAACGGGGTTAGTAGAAGGATTATTTGACTGAATTGTATATTTTATTTACAGCACCACCTTCACCAGCTGCTGCGGCTACCCTCCACCTCCATCTCCTTCCCCGGCTACCCCTCCACCTCCATCTCCGGCTACCCTCCACCACCATCCTCACCACACCTCTCCATCCCTTCAGCCCCTTCCCTGGCAGCAACCCCCCCTCCACAGTTGGGTCATCCAGCACCTCACCTTCCTATGGCTTCTCTCCAGCATCATCCCGTGACACGGATGCAGGCTCCCCATCAGGTAATTAACGCACATGATATAAGCGTCAGACATGTTGAGAACTTTGTAAGGTCTTATGTGTGTAATGGCTGTTGTAATATAAAAAATTTTTTCTGTGTTTCCCTAGCCGGCGGACCAACAGGTTCTGGGTGGGCAGTGAGCGGGTCGTCTGACGACAACCGTAAGTGTTAATTAACATAACATGTACATGTTGATGTTGCAACAGAATTCACTATTAACTGTTACCTTTACCTCCACAGAAATCCCCACTGCCAGGACCTGTTGGTATCCCACCGCCGGCTGATGACGGAAGTGAGCAGCGCTGTGGCAGCGATGCAAACTGCGGTGGCAGCGCTGCAAAGAACGATGGGAGCTCTGCATCAACACGGGATGATGCTGGAGAGGGCAGCGGCTGGACACCGGGGCCCTCATTAATTTTTTTTTTTGAATTTTTTTTTTTAGATTTTGTTAATAATTTGTTTATATTTTTTTTATTTTGTTATGTTTTTTTTTTTTATTTAATGTTTATATCTTTATTTAAAAAAAAAAAAATATATATGACATAAATATATATTTAATATTTTACGTTTATCTACGCAGCTGTGGTGTATTATTTTTAGTATAAGGTTTTAGCGCTAGTGTGACCAGTGCCTTAAAAAAAAAATGTTAATTTTTGATATTTTTTTCATTTCATTTTTTCCCTATGATGGAACACCTATGATAGCTAGTACTCCCATGACCCCATGTGTGACAAGTAGATGTAATAAAAATACAACATTTTAATAGTTGACATCACATAAGAAAAGACCACAATTCATTAGATAAATAAGTTTTTTATTAAAAAAGGTATCAATGTAAAAATATAAAAACCAAAAAAAACTTTAGTAAAACATTTTAAAACCTACAACTGCTGGTAAGATGGATCATTGCCATTACCACGCTGCCTCTGCGGTGTATAAAATAAGGGGGAGCACCAGCGTTTGGGTTTATCCCAACTGGGTTTGGCACAGGATTGTGCGGCCATGAGTAGTCCGGGTACTGCGGTCTTGGCATGACGACATATGTGTTGTCCAGGTTTCCAAAAGACGCTTGATTCAGTACCTCTAACATCAGTCTCTCTGCATGAAGCCGCTGAACAGGATCCAGAGTAGGCAGCCTCTCATTAGCAAAATATGCAAAGCCAGTTATTTTAGTTTCTTTTTCTGCCGTAAGAAGTTTTTTAGCAATTTCACCAATTCAGGAGTAGCCGAGGTGGGAGCCTTCCTTTTCCTTCCTGAAAGTGAAAGCCGCCTCCGCACAGATGATGGTGGCTCGACTACTTCGTCTATGTGATCCGACATGCTGTCTTCTTCAGTTGCAGGTGTGGAGACCGCCTCTTCTGTGTCCTGCATGAACAAAAAACAAATGGTAAATCACAAAGACAAAGACATTAATCTTCACACTATAACACCCATATACAGCAAAAATGTGAAAACGACACTTGTAAAGACAAAGCAATTAATCTTCACACTATAAACACCCATATACAGCAAAAATGTGAAAACTACACTTGTAAATGGATAGGCCTCAACCGTTGAGCTACATAAATTATCAGTACATGAATGGATATATTCTGCCATTTTATCTACATTTCACAATAATATTTTTTAAATTTAAGTCCACTTTGGCATGTACATTAAAATGTGTTGTAATACAAAGGTACTTACATGTATGACAGGGGTGTCCGGCTGGATCACTGGGTCTAGATCCGAAATAGATGTCCCTTCTCTGGGTACTTCCTGGTCCCTTGTAAAAGCTAACAGATCAAAGTACCACAGTTTGGGGACATAAACTTCTTCGGCCCCGGCTCCAGATTTGGTTGAATTGATAACTTTATTGAGCTCTTTTTTATAAACCGTGCGGAGGCCCTGAATCCGTTTTTTAACCGTTGACTCATCCGCGGTTCATCAGGGTAATGGCTCCTGCAGAGCTCCGCCAGTTTTTGGTAGGCGTCCTTCTTTTTCAACCGGTTACTGTAATCTGCAGACTTAATTTTCCAGAGGCACGGCATTGTGCGGTACAGCTCGATAAAGTCACGCAAAAACTCCTGCTTATCAGCCATCTGTAATAAAAAAATGATTATGTGAGAACAGCAGAATGGTTAAATGGTTAAATAATGCTTACATAGTCTACAACATAGAACACAGCAGGGATCACAAAATGGTGGTTGTGGGCGACGCAGGAGTAAACATAGATAGAGCTGGGATCATAAAATGGTGGGCGTGCCTGAACAAAACAATGAAAAAACATGATGGACAACAATGGTTAACAACAGCAGAGATCTAAAATGGATCGGTACAATGAAAGACAAAAGAAAAATTAAATGTGACAAAAAAAAAATTACCTACCTTACAAAACTTGTGTGATTCTGAAAAAAGAAATAGGGAAAATAGCGTCACAACTGGATCGCAGAGGATACTCCACAGACGATCGCAAAAACTCCAACGTAGAAAGTAGCAACCGAAATAGTGGTGTAAACCGGATCGCAGTAGCTACCAAGACTAGCAGGACACACTGGGTGAAAAGAACCGCTTCTGCTCGAGAGCAATGGAGAGGAGTGCTGATACGTTGTCTTTTATGACGCGGTCACCCAATCACAAAGCGGGAGAGCTGTGATAAATATCTATGACACACATAGTGACCACCAATCTGTGACAAGGGGCGTGCAAAAGGTCGCGCTCAGTCACGCCTATCGAGGTCGTGATCTTTCACAGTACATGCAGTGTGGCACATCCCAACGACCGCCAAAGTCGTTAAAAAGATCGCTAACCGATGATGCGTCGTTAATGAGATCGTCAAGTATGGCAGCTACTAGCGACCTTAAAACGATCTCGCCAACGATAGCGTCGTTATCGTGATCGTTAGCGGGAACGTTTAGTGTGGCAGTACCTTAACTCTGCTGCCTCGTTATAGTGAATGGATTCATTGGGGGGTTTCATCTGAATCAAGTATTTCAGAGATTTATGTGGAAACCCCGATGTAAGTGCTCAGTAAAGCACAGGATAAATGTGAACTGATTTAAAAATGTTGTGTACCTTAGCTTTACTTCAGCCCACAAAAAAAACAAGTTCCCACTCAAGTCCTTCAGCTGTTGCAGAAATATAGGGAAGTGAGCATGCTACTGGTAGCACACAGGCTAAAAGAAACCAAAAGAAATCCAGTGACATCTGCTCTTCCAAATCCAATTACACCCCCTTCCCTTTTTGAGCCCCACAATGTGCCTAAACTGCATTTAGCATCCACATGTTTGCCATTAAAGCAGTGAGGAGAACCCACTTAATTTACTGGTATGTGGTGCCAGAAGCACAAACTGAGCACCACATTGCATATTTTCAATTTTCACTCTGCAACTTCCACTGCATGTCTGTTTCTAGAAAACTGCTCATATTCAATGGGGCACTGCCCACCCATGGTTGTTAAAGGCACTGGTGACTGATTAAAGAGAACCTATCAGCAGGATTTAGCCCTATATACTAAAGGCATGGCTACAGTGGCACTGTGATGCTGATTAATATGATACCAGATGTGAAGGGATTCGCTCAGTGGCTGCTGAATACTCACCTTACGAAGTTTCAGAAAATGACGTCTTCTATGCTCTAGTGCAGTTGATCGTGGGGACCGTGTGTAGTGGGAGCCAGCGTCCTGCGTGCAGGACTTCAATAAGTCCTTAGTCATCATGAATTAATGACATATGTCATATGTCATGAAGGGGTTAACAATGAGAATTAAGGGCCAGTAAGTCTTTGGGCTCCATTAGGATGCTCAAGTGAAACTGCAGTAACCCTTGCACCTACTATAGTTAAACTCCTAACCATGAGGTCCAACTTGAGGAGTGCTCTCTTGCCTCTTCTAGCCCCTGTCGGCCAGCACAACAGTTGACATGTTTCTTGGATTTGACTGGGAAGTGCTATTTTGATTGTGTGCAACTTCTTCTAACATGGTATTTGAATTGTGTATTGACCCCGTGTTTACCTTACTTAGGAGCCTTCACATCAACCGACTAAAGTGTCCTCCAATCAGAGGCAGTGATTGATTCAAAGGAAAGCAGGGTAAGATCATTTGATGGCGTATGTTCTGAGTATACTATGTAATTATAAAATAAAAATATAAAAAAAAGTATAAAGTGCTAGTAAGAAAAAAAAAACTCTAAAGGGATGTTAATTCACTACAGTTGTCTGCCTTGTGCTGCACAGTCGAAGGCCTCTTTCACACATCAGTTTTTGCCATCAGTCACAATTTGTCATTTTTGAAAAAACGGATCCGGCGGTTGATGCTGCAGGATCCGTTTTTTTCTCAGACTTGTATTAGGGACGGATTGCGACGGCTGGCCGTGCGTTTAATCCGTCGTTCGATGGATCCATCGGAAATTTTGCGGCCGTACGCACAAAGCAACACTTTTTTTTTTTTTTTTTTGTCTCCGTTGGATATATATATATAGTTCATACAGTTCTACATGGCAGAATAGCCGCTAAATCAATTGCCGGCTTCTGTAAAATCATTACAGAACCCGACATGAAATGACACATGGTTTACATACAGTAAACCATTTCATTTAGTTTGATATATGTTTTTGACTAATAATTAGATTAGTGTATGTGTGCAAAATTTGGGACATGTAGGTGTTAATTTAACTGGTAAATTCATTGTAAAATAAATGCGTGGGCTCCCGCAGTATTTTCTCAGACAGAGAGGGAAAACCAGTGACTGAGGACAGATATTCATAGCCTAGAAAAGGACCATTGTTTTTGGAGCCCCCCCCTGACTACAAACATCTGGCCCCAGCTACCCCAGAAAAGGCACATCTATTAGATGTGCCTTTTCTGGCACTTAGCCTCTCTATTCCAATTGCCTGTAGTGGTGGCTCATGGGTTAATAAGGGGTTAATGTCATCTTGCTATTGAAAGGTGACATTAATCTGGGTGAATAGTGGAGAGGTGTCAATTAATACTATAGGATTAATAATGGATAGTTGTCTAAAGGGTTAAAAATGACACACATTAATTAAATATTCTTTTAATGAAATAATTACACAAAGTTTTTGACCAAATTTTATTCAGCTAATCCATCTGAATCCTTTGTGCTCCTGTAATAAAAAAAATAAAATAAAAAAGCAACAATATCCGTACCTCTTCCCTGTTCAGTCAGGTCCCCTCTGCAATCCATCACAAGGGGTTAACTAGTTTACAACCGGGACCGGTGCTAATGCTACCGGCCCGGCTGTAAACCACTGCAGAATGAATTAAATCATGTCTGCGCAGCCACTCTGACGGACCGGAGATGAACTCAGGAGCGTGGGAAAGTTTCTGAACTTTTTCCCACGCTTTCGAGTTCACTTCAGGTCAGCCAGGGACTCCACGCAGCCTCGCTGACTACCGCTGATGTCAGTGAGGCTGCGTTGAGTCCCCAGCTGACCTGAGGTGATCTGACAGCGTGGGAGAAAGTTCAGAAACTTTCCCACTCTAATTAGTTCATCACCAGTCAGCTGTGGCTACTGCGCAGACATTTAATTCATTCTGCAGTGGTTTACAGCTGGGCTGGTAGCATAAGCATCGGTCTCGATTGTAAACTAGGTAACCCCTTGTGATGGATTGCAGCAGGGGACCTGACTGAACGGCGGATAGGTATGGATATTGTTGCTATTTTATTTTTATTACAGGAGAACAAGGGATTCAGATGAATTGGCAGTTTTTGACCAAATTTATTATTCTATGTGTAATTATTTAATTAAGGCTAGGTTCACATTTGCGGTTGAGTCCGCAGCGTATCATCCGCATTCCCAAACGCACTAAAAAACACTTTTAAATGCATGTTTACGCAGCGTTTTCTTTCCGCATCATCTTACTCATGATGTTCGCAGCGTTTTTATGCGCATGCTTTAGAAAAAAAAAAATATTATATATAATATATTATAATTATATAAATATAATTTGTACAGAACAAAGTTGAATGTGCTGTCAACATAATCACACAAAAATCATCAATGGAAATCAAATTTTTGAACCAATGGAGGCCTGGATTTGGAGAGACCCCAAAATGAAAGTGGAAACAAGTCAAAATGATGCTCAGTATTGTGTGTGGCCTCCACGTGCCTGTATGACCTCCCTACAACGCCTGGGCATGCTCCTGATGAGGTTGCGGTTGTTCTCCTGAGGGATCTCCTCCCAGACCTGGACTAAAGCATCCGTCAACTCCAGGACAGTCTGTGGTGCAACATGACGTTGGTGGATGGAGCGAGACATGCTGTCTCAGATGTGCTCAATGGGATTCAGGTCTGGGGAATGGGCAGGCCAGTCCATAGCTTCAATGCCTTCATCTTGCAGGAACTGCTGACACACTCCAGACACATGAGGTCTGGCATTGTCCTGCGTTAGGAGGAACCCAGGGCCAACCGCACCAGCATATGGTCTCACAAGGGGTCTGAGGATCTTATCTCGGTACCTAATGGCAGTCAGGCTACCTCTGCTGAGCACATGGAGGGCTGTGTGGCCCTCCAAATAAATGCCACCCCACACCATTACTGACCCACTGCCAAACCGGTCATGCTGGAGGATGTTGCAGGCAGCAGATCGCTCTTCACGGCGTCTCCAGACTTTCGCGTCTGTCACATGTGCGGAGTGTGAACCTGCTACCTGCAACATCCTTCAGCATGACCATTTGGCAGTGGGTCAGTAATGGTGTGGGGTGGCATTTCTTTGGAGGGCCACACATCCCTCCATGTGCTCGCCATTCATTTAGATCTAGGATGTAAATGGCTATTGCTGATGAGGCAATGACTCGCAGACGTTCAAAACTCAGACATGGGCCAACGTCTGTATGGTAGTAATTTTAATTTTCCGCTGCCACGACCTCTGCCCAACACTGATGGACCGCCAATGCCTTTTGTTGTTGTTGGTGATGAGGCCTTCCAAATGTGTGCCAACCTCATTAAAGGGAATCTGTCACCCATTTTTTGTATATCAGCTGCAGCCACTGCCATCAGGGGCTTATCTACAGCATTCTGTAATGCTGTAGATAAGCCCATGATGTAACCTGAAAGATAAGAAAAGCGAGTTAAGGCTGGGTCTCACATAGCGATACACCAGCGATCCCGACAACGATCAGGATCGCTGGTGTATCGCTACATTATCGCTGCTGAGCTGCCAAACAGGCAGCTCAGGCAGCGATCAGTACAAGCGACACTGCGGGTAACATCGCTTAGTTACCCGCAGTGTACCTTGGATACCAGCGCCCTGATGCAGGGAGCTGGTAACCAAGGTACACAGCGGGTTTCCAGGCGCTGCGCTGTGCCTGGAAACCCGCTGTGTACCTTGGTTACCAGCTCCCTGCATCAGGGAGCTGGTATCCAAAGTACACAGCGGGTTTCTAGGCACAGCCCCGCGCCTGGAAACCCGCTGTGTACCTTGGTTACCAGCGGATCGCTGGTCTCCCGCCTGTCATACGCAGCGATGCGTGCCTGTCAGCGAGACCAGCGATCAAAAAAATGTCCTGACATTTCAGCGACGATCAGCGATACCCGGCAGGGGGGCTGATCGTCGCTGAATGTCACACACAGCGATATCGCTGGTGAGCTTGCTGCTGCGTCACAAAACTAGTGACTCTGCACCGATCTCGCTAGCGATATCGCTATGTGAGACGGGGGCTTTACATTATACTCGCCTGGGGGGGCGGTCTGACCGATGGTCGTCGCGGTCCGGGTCCGTCACCTCCCATCTTCTAGCGATGATGTCCTCCTCCTTGCTTCTGTCTCACTCCTGCGCAGACTTTATCTGCCCTGTTGAGTGCTGAGCAAAGTACTGCAGTGCGCAGGCGCTAGGCCTCTGACCTTTCCCAGCGCCTGTGCACTAATCCTATTGGATTACGCATTGCTGTGCACATGCGTATTTTTGCGGAGCGTAATCGCTTCGTGCAAAAATAAGCAGCGTGTTCATTCTTTTTGCGTAATTGCGGTGAAGATGCCGCCAAAGGAATGCATTGAAATGCTCACTTCACGCATGTGGCTATGCCCATCATGCGTGAAGTGAGCGCTTCATGTGCGCTTGGTACCCAGGGTCTGGAGAAGAGGAGACTCTCCTCCAGGCCCTGGATACCATATCCCTGTAAAAAATAGAATTAAAATAATGAATATTGATATTCTCACCTTCCGGCGGCCCCCGCAGTCTTCCCGCCTCTCAGCCACGCTGCCAACATCTTCCGTTCCCAGGGAAGGTGAGAATATCAATATTTTTTTTTTTATTATTTTTTTTATTATTTAAGTTGATCACACTTGTCAAGCACTATGCTTGACAAGTGTGATCAACCTGTCAATCAGACAAGAAAAAGGACCAGCACATCTAAGCTAGTGTGAATAGGCGCCGACCAAAGAAAGTAAATAAATCAAAAAGATTAAGGTTTGCACCATAACTTACCAAGAATGATTACTCTAGAGAATAGGAATTGCATTGCTGCCATAGAAAAAAAAATTGAAAAAAGCGCTATATAATGTATACATGAAATATGTATCTGCAAAAATTGCTTTGAAAAAATGAAGGCTCTTAGCGCATAGATTGGCCAAATCTTTTTGATTTGTATACTTTCTTTGGTTGACGCCTATTCACACTAGCTTAGATGTGCTGGTCCTTTTTCTTGTCTGTTTGTATTAAGCTTTTTGGATATGTGCACTCACTCCCAATAGCCACAGATGATTTTAATCAGATTAGCTGGTCCATTCCTGCCCCATAAATTGTAGGCTTTTTGCCCAAGAGGTGACCTAACAGGATAGGAACCCAATTTATGAAGGACACCGTGACGTGGTAATTGGGCATACATATATTGGCCCATCTATGCGCTTAGAGCCTTCATTTTTTCATAGCAATTTTTGCAGATACATATTTCATGTATACATTATATAGCGCTTTTTTAAAAAAAAAAAAATTCTATGGCAGCAATGCAATTCCTATGCTCTCTGTGGCCATTCAAATAAGTTGTCAGCTGCGATGTACAGCTTACCGTATATACTCGAGTATAAGCTGACCTTAGTGTAAGCCGACCTCCCCCTCCCCCTAATTTTGCCACAAAAATCTGGGAAAACTTATTAACTTGCGTATAAGCCTAGGGTGGAAAATGCAGCAGCTACTAAATTTTCAAAAATAAAAAGAGATACAAGTAAAAGTAAAATTAATAGACATCAGTAGGTTAAATGTTTGAATATCCATATTGAATCAGGAGCCCCATATAATGCTCCATACAGTTCATGGTGGCCCCATAAATGCTCCATACAAAATACGCCCCATATAATGCTGCACAAAGGTTAATAATGGCCCCATAAGATGCTCCATAGAATAATATGCCCCATATGCTGCTCCATAAAGGTTATGGCCCCATAAAATGCTCCATAGATTATGCCCCCATAAGATGCTCCATAGATTATGCCCCGTAAGAGTTCATTATTATGCCCCTAAGATGCTCCATTTATTTTATGCCCCCATAAAATGCTCCATAGATTTTATGCCCCGTATGCTGCTGCTGCAAATAAAAAAAAAAAAAAAAAAAGACATACTCTCTTCTTGTCGCTGAGAGCCAGGTGCCGGTGTCCTGAGCAGGGGGGACACGGCGCACTATGGGGGACAGGTGCTGGTGTCACCACTGGCTCAGGGCCCCGACACCTGCAATATTCACCTGTCCACGGTCCACCGCTGCGCGCCGCTCTATCGTCCGGCTCCTCTGTCAGTGACTGTTCAGGCAGAGGGCGCGGCGCGCACTAACTACGTCATCGCGCCCTTTGACCTGAACATCACAGCCAGAGGAGACAGCGATGCGCAGCGGTGGACCGGGGACAGGTGAATATAGCATATACTCTCCTCCTCCTGGCGCATCTTTGCAGCCCCCCTGCTTCTCCCGCGGTCTCCGGCAGCTATTCTTCCTTCAGCGGTCACATGGTACCGCTCATTAAAGTCATGAATATGCGCATATTCATGACTTTAATGAGCGGTACCACGTGACCGCTGAAGGAAGAATAGCTGCTGGAGACCGTGGGAGAAGCTGGGGGGGCTGCAGAGACGCGCCGGGGGGTGGGGTGGTGAGCAATATCTGACACCCCGCGCCCCCCTCCCCTGCCGACCCCCTGACATGTGGTGCACCGCGGGCGGCTGCCTGGGGCCGCATGCGGGCCGCGTGTTTGAGACCCCTGCTCTAGAGTAATCATTCTTAGTAAGTTATGGTGCAAACCTTAATCTTTTCAACCTGTCAATCAGTTTTCCAAGCGATGCTACAGATCGCTTGGAAACCGCTAGCATTCTGCAAGCTAATTACGCTTGCAAAATGCTTGTGTTTTGCTGGAAAACGCATACTAATTACATGCATTTTACTTGCGGCGGGGAGTTGCGCAAATGCTCTGCAATTTTATAGCATTACTGTGCAGAATTATTAGGCAACTTAATAAAAACCAAATATATACCCATCTCACTTGTTTATTTTTACCAGGTAAACCAATATAACAACACAAAACTTAGAAATAAACATTTGACATTCAAAAAAAATAAATAAATAAATCAGTGACCAATATAGCCACCTTTCTTTATGATAACACTCAAAAGCCTTCCATCCATAGATTGTCAGTTGCTTGATCTGTTTACGATCAACATTGCGTGCAGCAGCCACCACAGCCTCCCAGACACTGTTCCGAGAGGTGTACTGTTTTCCCTCCCTGTAGATCTCACATTTTATGAGGGACCACAGGTTGTCTGAGGTTCAGATCAGGTGAACAAGGGGGCCATGTCATTATTTTTTCATCTTTTAGACCTTTACTGGGCAGCCACGCTGTGGAGTATTTGGATGCATGTGATGGAGCATTGTCCTGCATGAGAATCATGTTTTTCTTGAATGATACTGATTCTTCCTGTACCACTGCTTGAAGAAGGTGTCTTCCAGAAACTGGCAGTAGGTCTGGAAGTTGAGCTTCACTCCATCCTCAACCCGAAAAGGTCCCACAAGTTCATCTTTGATACCAGCCCATACCAGTACCCCACCTCCACCTTGCTGGCGTCTGAGTCAGAGTGGAGCTCTCTGCCCTTTACTGATCCAGCCTCGGGCCCATCCATCTGGCCCATCAAGAGTCACTCATTTCATCAGTCCATAAAACCTTAGAAAAATCAGTCTTAACATATTTCTTGGCCCAGTCTTGATGTTTTATCTTATGTTTCTTGTTCAAAGGTTGTCGTTTTTCAGCCTCCCTTACCTTGGCCATGTCCCTGAGTATGACACACCTTGTGCTTTTTGATACTCCAGTAACGTTGCAGCTCTGAAATATGGCAAAACTGGTGGCAAATGGCATCTTGGCAGATTCACACTTGATTTTCCTCAATTCATGGGCAGTTATTTTGCGCCTTTTTTTTTTTTTTTTTTTTTATCAACATACTTCTTGCGACCCTGTTGGCTATTTGCCATGAAACGCTTGATTGTTCAGTGATCACGCTTCAAAAGTTTTGCAATTTCTAGACTGCTGCATCCCTCTGCAAGGCTGTGTTTCCATGGTCCGGGAACACAGCGCTTTGGACGGAGCGGAAATTCCGCTCCGCCCAAAGCCCCGCCCCCTTTTGAATGCGCGCTCATTCCGGATGTGTTCAGGAACACATCCGGAGTGACCACAGGGCTACATAGGCCTTTGTTATTTCCCTTGCGGCGACGCAGCGTCGCCGCAAGGGAATAGGACATGCTGCGGTCTAAAAAGACACGCCGCATGTCCGTTTACGCAGGTCTTCCGCCTGCGTGTTTTGCAGCATAGTGGAGACGGGATTTCTTGAAATCCCCTCCACTATGCTGTAACATCTGGACGCTGCGTGTTTGACGCTGTGCTGGCGCACGCAGCTAATCCGGACTGTTTCCTGAACGTGGAAACATACCCCAAGACATCTCAAATTTTTGACTTTTCAGATTCCATCAAATCTCTCTTCTGACCCATTTTGCCAAAATAAAGGAAGTTGCCTAATAATTAAGCACACCTTATATAGGGTGTTGATGTCATTAACCACACCCCTCCTCATTAGAGATGCAAATCACCTGATTTACATAATTGGCAGTTGGCTTTCAAGCCTATAGAGCTTGGAGTAGGACAATATGTATAAAAAGGATGATGTGATCAAAATACTCATTTGCCTAATAATTCTGCACACAGTGTAGTAGAAACTATCACACCGAAAAAATTTTCAACTACAGACTGACAAGGGCACGAAGAACTGTGGAGTGTGCATTTGGGTTGCTGGTACCTAAATGGCAAATTTTGTGCACATCCATTAACCTAAAAATTGACACTATTGGTGAGGTTGTGAAAGCATGTGTTCTTTTGCACAACTACATAATGGTAAAAGGGCGACCAAGCTTACAACCTGAGGAACCTGTTACATTGCAGGACTACCAATTTCACCCTCTGAGAACCACTGTTGAAGTTGCCCAGTTGAGGGATAAGTTTGCCGCTTACTTTGTTTCAGATAATGGACGTGTGGCATGGCAAGACTAAATGATTTAAGCCGCTAATGTAGCTGTTATGTTTTGTACCTGTTATGTTTAAAACATACCTGTAATGTCAAATATTACATACCTGTTATGTTTAAATGTACCTGTGATGTTACCATGTACGTGTAATAATAATATAATCACATAATGGAAAGTGTGGCCTGGCAAGACAAAATGATTAAAAAAAAAATGTACCTGTTATGTTTTGTACCTGTAAGGTTAAATATTTGATGTTAACATGTACATAATTTACCCCTAATTGTTCCTGATTGAAATATAAACTACCTTTCCTCCCCAAAAATGTGTGTTTGTGTTGTAAAAACACTATTGTGTTTGTGTCGGCAGTGGTGCAGAAATAAAGAAACAAGGTATAGTGTTAACAAAATAAAACAACTTTTATTTACAACATTTTAACATAAATAAAAGGGTTAATGTTGGGGTCATTTATTTTTTCTACCGCGTTTACGTGAGGGTGAAATGGGGAGGACCTTGGGGGTGTGAAGCTGTGAGGACTGGGTGACAGTTGATGGGGTTACAGGGGAAGGGGAAACCAGTTGAAGGATTGGATCAGGGATGACATTGGGGATAGATGATAAAGTGGAATCATGGGAATCGGAAGGAACAGACAGACAAAAGTGAAGGTAGTGACAAATTGGTAGGTGAGGGTGGAGGTGGTGGGTTCAAGGTGTGAAGAATCTGTTTCGCTCCTGTAGCCCAGATTTATTTATTTTTTTAGTACTTTCTTTGCAGAGTGGGAGTTGTGTGCTCTGGAGCTGGACTGGGCCGTCTTAGGGGTGCTGGACTGGGCAGCAGCGAAGATCCTGATAGCTGCAGGGATGCTGTCCTCTGGAGCATGGTGGATGGTGCCAGCTGCAGGGTGGAAGGACTTGGCAGCGTGGTCGCTCGGTGAACTGGAGGCGATGGTGGTGGCGGATAGTTTGGTGTTGTGGGAGCTGGGTAGTACATTTGCTGCTGGGAGTATCCTCCGGCCTGTTGACTGTAGTCTTGGGACTGCTGCTGCAATGCGTAGCTGTAAACAACCTGGCAAGGCTGCATGATGTTGAACTGGAGTTGAGGTGTAAGGTTTTCCGTCACGCTCCGCTCAATTGCAGAAAACAAGTTCCGCCGGTCTATTATGGTTGGCTTTCAGGCGGTCTAGGCGATTATTGACTTCCTTGAACCCACACTTCTCTCTGTCAGTTATCAACCTCATCCCAACCAGGAAGGCTGAGCTTAATTGAAGAAACTCGGGCATGCCTGACCTCTCCCAGGCACGCTGCTGCTGACGAGAAGACCCAGCAAAAGCAGAGGTAGAGAGCTGGGAGAAGAGAAAACCTGATGACCCGGCTGCCTCTTCCTCAGCCTGTGAAGCCTTCCTCAGCCTGTGAAGCCTGCAAGGTTGCTGCATCGCTGGTGGATGACTGGGACTGTGTCTGTTCAGTGGCTCGTAGATGAGGGGCCACTTCAACCGAGGAGGCTCTGGGTTGTGTGGTGTTGCATCAGGTTCTGTGAGAAAAATGTTAGAGAACAAATAAAGTTTGTGTTGTGCTGCTCCAGATTCTGTGTGTGGGAAAAAAATTAAACATTCAAAAGAAAAAAATATATATATGTACTTAAGTTCGCTGAGCAAGCGCAGGCCTCAGAAAGGCAAGGTCACAGTGGTATTCATATTTTCTAAACCTTGCATCAGAACCACTTCAAACCCGAACCTCCTCTCTCAAGTCCTTGTTGAAGAGATCCTTCATCTAGCGCCAACGGATTTTGAGTCGCTTCACTGTGAAGGGGAAAAAAAAAAACAAATTAATAGTAAACAATGCACACCCATTCACAGGTTCAATGCTGTTTTAGACCATATTGCAACACTTAACAAAATCACTTCTGGCTCTCGCCGTCGCACAGTCCCAACCAGGCAGCAGCAGTGTTGCCACTTCTTCCCAGAGTCGTCGAATCACAACATTGTCGGAAAGCTGACGGTCACGGGTGTTCCCACAACGGTCCTAGCTCATGCACTAGGTGGATGAGTTGTTCATTATCTATATCCAATGTGACTTGGTCCCATCGTGAAACCTATAGATAAAATAAAATTTTACTTTTCTAAGTAAAACTGCAAAAATTGTATTCCAACTCTGATGAAACAAATACTTACACCCCATCTTTCCTCCTGAGACACATGAGCCCGACAACCCTGGGAAGAATCCTCTCCACTTGACTGCTCCTCATCACTGCCAGGTACCTGTAAAGAAATTAAAGGATTTAACACAGGTGGAGTATTGATAGTCAATACATACCCATCAGTAAAGCGAAGGTGATTACATAATCTTTGTCCCGTCCACCCTGGGAAGAATTCTGTTCTTCACTGGAGGACATAGTTAAAACAGCAGGCAGCAGTCAAGTGAAACACTACAGAAGAAAAATTAAACTTGTAAAGATCAAGAAACAATGCAGAAAAAAAAAGGGCAACAATACTTATATTACAGCCAGAAGTCCAACACCACAGCAGTCAGCACAGGCTAGGGACATACAGTAGCAACAGGAGCCCACCACAGCACCAGGAGACGACCACAAGAAAAACGCTGCACCA
>JARQOD010000002.1:428869488-428906672 GCA_033576555.1 Oophaga sylvatica
AGAAGTGAAATGTGTTTAGTAATCTCTGCAGTCGAGTCTTGGCTGGAAGAAGCTGTCATGTCGGTCTGGGCCAGATGGAAAAGACATGAAAAGTGAACGATTCCATCAGAAGGAAATTCAGCGGTAAGTCATTATCTGTACCTCTGCTGTAACCTCTTATATGTTCTGTAGTGCTGGTATTTACCACTGACCCTATGGCGGTAATATCAATATTGGTCTTTATATAGAGATTATTTTCAGCAACAGTGCAGTCATCTGCTGAGGTTCTCCTCCACTATTAGGGTGTGTCACCCAGTTGTAATCAAGGTTACCTGGTTAGGGGCCCACTCAGAAGTTTCGCCCCCCTGAACCAAAACCCTAGCTACGCCTCTGTGCACAGTAGGAGGCTCTGTGCAACACAGGTCTCTGTGGAGCTAACACAGAGCCAGGACTTCAAAGCTGCTGACACACCCAAGAGACACGGTCATTGTCCACAGCAGTGGGTTTTGAACACGGACTGTATTTGTGAAAACCTGGCTGCAATTCGGAGGATATCTCTCCTGTTATGTGAGTCTCAGAATAAAGACACTGTTTATGTTGAACTTTCTGTGGTCCCTGCCTATCTGTCGCACTGCACCAACCCCGCTGCACTACTTAGGCCACTTTCACACTTCAGTCGTGCGACGTCAGTTAAAATCTGCCAAAGGGTGAAAAGAACGGATCCGCAGGAAAAGTGTAAAAACGGATGCAACAGATCCAATTTTAAGGCGGATCCGTTGTGAACTTTTGAACCCGGAAAATGTATTGTACGCATGTCTGGCACGGAGGAGAGAGAGGGAGAGACTCCAGAACGTTTTTCAGCACTTTCTGCAGAGAACAATGCATCCGCTGGCGGATCCACCACCCATAGGCGTCCATTATAAAAAACGGCGGAAGCCGTGGATCTGTCATAGTCCGCCAATTCGACGCACACAAAAAACGTTGCATTGTACGTTTTCAAAAAAAGGCGGATGCCAAATTTATGACGGACCGTCAAAAAACGGATCAAACGGACGACCATCCGTCAAAATCCGTCACTAATGCAAGTCAATGGAAAAA
The DNA here is from genome assembly GCA_033576555.1 of Oophaga sylvatica. Classification (NCBI taxonomy): domain Eukaryota; kingdom Metazoa; phylum Chordata; class Amphibia; order Anura; family Dendrobatidae; genus Oophaga; species Oophaga sylvatica. Next base: position 428,870,566 of record JARQOD010000002.1, read on the forward strand.
AGCGGATCCGCCAAAAAAAAAGCGGATCCGTTTTTTTGACGCTTTGATGGGTTTTAACTGACGTTGCACGACTGAAGTGTGAAAGAGGCCTTAGGAGACCAACGACCAGTGTGTAGCATAGTGCGCTTCCATTCATGGCTGAGCCTCACATCCGTCACTATGACAATGTATGCCCCGCCCTTTGCTCTGATGCGTGGAGCGGTGGCTTATGGGTACATGACATTAGACGCCTAGACGGATGTTAGAGACACTCGTCTCCATGATGGCAGCGCCATGTGTGTGCATATCACCTGAGATAATTAGGGCCTTATTTAAGAAAGGTAATCAGGGTCACTATATACCCCTTCTGAAGAAGCAGACGCGAAACATTCTTTAAGGGGACTCACAGCCAACCAGCACTGCACAGTGGTAATTGTTATGCCCAGTAGCTATATGTTTGATGTGTTATATGCGGAAACTGCACAGTCCATGGGGTAAAACAACTTTATATAATAAAAAGCTCTTTTACCATAAAAGCTTTTATATCTGCACCATGCACTTTATGTAAGAAAAAAGAAGGAAACCTTTTTTCTTTTTGATGCACTTTACCCCATACACTGTGGAAAATGACTGAATATTTTTGGAAATGTCTGTCATTTCTCACATCCAACATATAAGTGGCTTCTTAGGAACTCAGCTACTGTATGTTAAGGGGAATTTTCCTATGTAACAGCAATTTGCACATATTGGTATGCACCACTAGGTGGCAGTACAAATGTTTGTTTCTGGATGAAAAGTGTGAATTTTTGTGCTTAACTTTCTAGGAACCAAGGGATTTAAAAGGAAGAAATTCTCCTTTCACGTTTTTTAGCAATCTGAAAAAAAATGTTTTTGATACACTAACTTGGTGGTAGTTCAGTACTTTTTTGGCACTGCTGAAGGAAACAACCATGCAAATCTACCTATGATAATACCTATTAGGCAGGGATCACACATGCGTCGAAAACGTCCAATGGTCGCATGTGAAATCCCAGCTCTGGCGCCGGCACTCGGGAGTGGAGCGAGCGGCTGCATATAATTACATGCAGCCGCGCACTCCACTCCCGAGTGCCGGTGCCAGAGCTGGGATTTCACATGCGACCATCGGACGTTTTCGTCGCATGTGTGATCCCGGACTTACTGTTTACATGACAATGATGTCTGTTTTCATTTTTTCATAATAAATTTGCTTGCATGCTATTCTCTTTATACACCAGGCGATTTCCTTCATCTACTTGTGCATATTGCCATTTATGCTTTGGGCATTGAATATAATATTTAGATAATTGTACTTGCATAAATGGTGTACAATAATAAATTATATTGTGGTACCGTGTTAGCCAGAAAAATCAATGTGAATACTTTTCCGTCCAATTATGACAGCACAGGGGCTCCTTCTTCAGGCAAAATTACAAATAGATTAATAAAGAAAAAAGCACATTTAAGAGTTAAGGGTATGCCACACTAAGCGAGATCGCTAACGAGATCACTAAGACGTCACTATTTAGCGATCTCGTTAGCGACCTCGTTGTGTGTGGCATGTAGCAACGATGTGGCCCCTGCTGTGATGTCGCTGATCGTTCACTAGAGTTCTGGACCGTTTTTTGATCGTTGGCGTCCCGCTGGTGAGCCTATATCGCTGTGTTTGGCACCTTTTGCGAACGACGAGCGACCTCGTTTGTGACGCATATGACTGGGGGTTTTTTAGCGTCACAGAGTGGATCGCAATATCTGTAAGTTCTCTTTTGCGTCACAGAGAGGATCGCAGAAGTTGCAAAGCAGGCTAGCAGGACGCAGAGATGCTGGAAATTCCTATGAATCAGAAGCGCTCAGTACATGCTAATGACAGATCCTAACGACCGCCAAAGTCGGTAAAGAGATCGCTGACCGCTGATGAGTCGTTTATGAGATCTCCTGTTTGGCAGCTACTAGCGACCTAAAAGCGATCACACCAACGATCTCGTTAGCTTGCGTCGTTATCGAGATCGCTAACGAGATCACTAAGTGTGGCAGTACCTTTACTCTTTCCTTGACACATCCACATTCACCTTTCCCACATCAACATTCATATCACCCACAATCACAACAGGCACTCTACCTGGAATAAAAAAATTAATTTTTTCAAATAAAACTTTACGCTCCTGTTTTTCCACAGGAGCATACACATTAATAACACTAAAACGAATATTTCTAAACTCAAAATTTGCTAACACGCATCTCCCAACCTCAATCACCATATAGTCACACAAACTCACATTACGCCCCTTCACCAAAAAACCAACACCGTCATTTCTATTGCATGCACTCCCTGACCACACAGACGCACCATGAGGCCATTCACTCCCCTTCACACCATCCACAATCCCACACTCCTGTAAACAAAAAATTTCCGCATTTTGCGCTGCAAAAAACTCAAAAATGGCCGCATGCCGCAACTTATTTTTAAAAACCCTCACATTTTGAGATATAATTCTAACACCCATACTAAACAAAACAAAAAGCTTAAAAAAAACACTTGTCCAAAGAAGCCAAAAAAGGAAAAAAAATACAAAAACAACCTACAGATATAACTTGACACACATTACATAAAACACACAAAAAACAGATAGCCACTGCTTAAAGAGCAAAGCTATGTACACAAAAAAAAACCTACATGGCTACTGGAAAAGTAAAACGTACTTAACCAGTACCGCCAGTGTCCTCCTCCACCATTTGTGCCGAGCAGCTTTCTGAGCCGCTGGCCTCCATATACACCTCCACCCGTGCCTTTTTCTGCCCAGTCTTCCTCTGGGCCATTCCTTCTTCCACCACCTCAATGTCTCTGTTTTCCCCACCACCCTCCCTGTGACACTTTAACCCTCCTGAGTCCTCTTCCGAGGAGAAGGCACCAATATTTCTCGGATCAGACTCATGAACCAAAACCTCAGCCTCCTCCTCTGCCACAGATATATCGAAATCCATCAGGCATTCTGACCATGATTCAGCGACTGGGACTTCTTTTTTTACTTCTTTTTTAGGCCATGAACGCTCCTCTCGCCTTATGGCCTTCCAAAATTCCTTGTCCTCCTTTTCCTCCTGTTGCTTCTCCCTCCTTCTCTCAGCCTCCTTGTCCTCCTGCCGCTTCTCCCTCCGTCTCTCAGCAGGAGTGGGTGGCGCCCTCACAACGCTTTGCAGCACGGCGACTTCGCTTTCCCTCCGCTTCTTCTCCTCCTCCCGCCTCTTAACCTCCTCCTCTCTCTTCCTTTCTTCCTCCCACCTCCGCTCCTCCTCACGTCTCTTTCTTTCCTCCTCCTCTCTAGTTGACCTCCTCCTCCACACCAAACGGGCAGTCTCTATACCGGTGCTCTGAACTGCCACACCTGTCACATTCACGAGGCATCGGACACCTAGCCGCCACATGACCATCTTGCTTGCAATTACAGCAAACCAACTCCTTGCTACACATGTTTAGCAGGTGCCCGAACTGAAAGCACCTCCTGCAGTATAGTGGCTACCCTGGGTATGACAGGAAGCCCCTATGACCCACCACTGAAAAGTTCGCTGGTGGTGTGGGTGAAACCTCCCAAACAACCTGGGTCCTTCTTCAGTTTCACCCGAAACACATACTTGCAGTTGAAAATGCCCAAGACATTTTTCTGCTTCTCCCCTCCCTTCACGTATTCACAGTACCGCTCCAGGAACTGCTCCAGTAGTGCTACTTCTGTATAGGGGTTGTACACAGTCACAGTCACCACTTTTTCCATGAGCCCAAACAGGGGCTCCACCCGAACTCCCTCCAGGCATGGATCACCTTCATTACTTCTGAGCCATTCAAAGACGGTCAAACAGCATCCCTCATTCACAAAGGTTACATCATATGTACCTTGACTCCGGAATTCATTGACGCTGTAGATATCCTGACGATGGGCTCCAGCCTTTCCCTCCAACAGGTCACGAACGACGTACACCAAGTTGTTTTTCTCACCACCTTCCACCACCACACAGATCGTATTCTTTATGAACATCCTCAGTCCAGACTGCCGATACGGATACCGCAGTAGAAATTCAGCAGCACACTGCCAGCAAAGCCCCTGGATCACTCCAGTTTGCTTCACTCAGTTAGACTGAGCACCACAATATACTCAGCAACAGGAAGCTGCACTGGCCAGGTATGTATAGCAGGTCCAATCAGACTTAATCAGGGCGAGAACAATCAGCAGGGCAGGTCATGATCTCTATCCAATCAGTCTCAATCAAGGCGGGGACAATCAGCAGAGCAGGTGATGATCTCTATCCCAGACGAAGTTCATATGGTTTCAGGCTGAAGTTATACAAGTTCCAAATAGCTCCACAGCAAAGGAACGGACCAGCAAGCAATGGCTCACAGGTTCAAATCCTGACAATACTCCCCTCTTAACGGCGGCCTCTGGACGCAACTTGCCCAGGTTTTGCAGGATACCACTGATGAAATTGTCTGATCAAACGAGGAGCATTGACGTTGCTTACTGGTTCCCATGAATTTTCTTCCGTGTTGTAGCCCTGCCATTTGATTAAATATTGTAAACGATTTCTGTGAATTCGGGAATCCAAGATCTTTTCCACCACAAACTGCTCCTGTCCGTCCACTTCAATTGCATTGGGAGTCGGAGGGGATCGTTCTGGAAATGGATTGGCTGTGGCGGCTTTCAACAAAGACACATGAAAAACAGGATGAATCTTCATTGATGTTGGTAGCTGTAGACGTACGGCTAATGGACTCACAATCTTACTGATTTTGTATGGTCCCACAAACTTTTGTCCTAATTAAGGAGAAGGAATCTTCAATTTCAAATTCTTAGTGGATAACCACACTCGATCTCCAACCCTAAACGTGGGAGTGGGTCTCCGATACCTGTCGGCCGCTTTTTTGTATTTCTCCTGAGCTTCCTTTAATGTGTCTTTCAGAACATTAAGATTTTGCTGTAATAGAGAGATTCTTTCTGCGACTGCTGGTATTAATGGTGCCACAGGATTTTTGGGAAGGATGTTTGGGTGATATCCAAGATTTGCAAAAAATGGCGTCTGTTTCGTAGAGGCATTCTGTGAATTGTTATATGAAAATTCCGCAAATGGCAGCAGATCCACCCAGTCGTCTTGCAGATGGCAAATATAACAACGAAGATACTGCTCCAGCGTCTGATTTGTACGTTCTGTCTGGCCGTTAGATTGCGGATGGTAAGCGGTTGACAATCGTACTTTGATGTCTAGCGCTGAGCATAAACTGCGCCAAAATTTGGATGTAAATTGCACACATCGATCTGAGACGACTTCATCCGGCACTCCGTGGAGGCGAAAAACATTGCAAATTATCAGATCAGCTGTATCTTTTGCTGAAGGCAGACCTGAACACGGAATGAAATGCGCTGTTTTCATACGTCGATCCACTACTACCAGAATGAATGTCTTTCCCCTTGGAATCTGGTAGATCTACTATAAAGTCCATTGAAATCGACCCCCACGGTCGTGTTGGGATGGCGAGAGGCTGCAATAGTCCCATAGGGGATGCACGTGGAGTCTTATATCTGGCACAGATGTCACAGGAATTAACGTACTTCTTCACGTCTTCTTGAAAGTTCGGCCACCAAAAGAAACGTGATAAAAACTCCTGCGTTTTCTGTGTCCCTTTGTGTCCTGCAATTTTAGAATCGTGCACTAGTTGTAGAACTTTTAACCGAGCTGCTTCTGGTACATATAGTCGTCGACCATCAGTCCATACTTGATTTTTAAAAAACAGATGCACGTCCCCTGATGGATGTGATAGAAACGAGTCTGTTTCGTATGCTGCTTTCAAATCTTCCAGCAAATCTCCATCATGTATTACTCCCAAGATCTTAGTATCTGCCACAATGGGTTTGGGTGTTGTTACAAGGTTAGCTTCGCTTGAAAACATTCTGGATAATGCGTCTGCTTTCTTGTTGCGGGAGCCTGGTCGATATGAAATTACAAAATTGAATTGATTCAAAAACAGACTCCAACGGGTCTGCCGAGGAGAGAGGCATTTTGCAGACCTGATAAACTCCAGATTGCGATGATGTCACGGGTGTATCGCCACGAAGATCGTCGCGATTTCACATTCTGACTTCTCGCAGCTGAGTTGTTGGTACTATGTGTTTGTTGGCAGTGAGGGAGTTAATTCTACCTTTCTCTGTGCTTAGACTAAGTCCAGCCTCGCCCGGCTGCAGTGTATTAGGCACTAATTAGCTTCCTTCAAATACCTGCTGTTCTGCTTGGGAGTTGTCGGTGAAAGCATTCATTCAGACCAGCAGAGCGGATCGTTTCTGAGAAGACTTAAGCTAAGAGTGCCTGTTGTGGTTTATCCTCTCCTCGCTTATTGTTTATCTCCTTAACCTTTTGTGTTCCCTCTGTAGTTGAAGTTTTTGTATGCAAGGCAGTATTTACTTTACCCCTTGTCTGTCTCGTTTGTCTTATACTGTTTGCAAGCTGTGACCTGCCCATTCCCTTTGGTGGTAATCAGGGTCCTTCTCAGGACTAGATTACAGTGGTCAGGGATCTACAGGAGACAGGGTTAGGCTGGCGGCCCTGGACCTCTGTACCATTAACAGTACCTCCAGGAAGAGGGATTAGTCAGGACCCCAGTTTAGGGTCAGCATAGACCCCGGTCCACCTCTATCCTGAGACAGCGTGACATTTTCACCGACCATACTAAAGATTCTCCCCAGCCACCATGGATCCAGTAGCCCATCTAGCTCAGCAGTTGCAGAGTTTGTCCATGGAGCTGACGGACGTTAAATCCAAGGTTTTGTACCCCCGGGAGAAAGCCAGATCTGAACCTAAAGTGGCTCTCCCGGACAGGTTTACTGGTGGGCGGGACAAGTTTTTTACTTTCCGGGAAGCATGTAAATTGTATTTTCGGCTGCGGCCGCGGTCGTCGGGGAGTGAGGATCAGAGGGTGGGAATTGTCATCTCGCTCTTACAAGGGGACCCTCAATCCTGGGCGTTCTCTCTCCCCCGGGCTCCCCGGCTCTCCAGTCAGTGGACCGATTTTTTACAGCCCTGGGTCTGGTATATGATGACCCGGATCGGGTCTCCCTTGCTGAAATGAAGTTACGTAAGATACAGCAGGGAGATCGTCCGGCGGAGGAATTTTCTTCAGAGTTCCGTAGGTGGGCCACGGATACTCAGTGGAATGACCCGGCTCTTAGGAGCCAGTTTTGTCAAGGTTTATCTGACAAATTAAAAGATGTGTTGGCTCAGTATGATTCTCCCCCGTCACTGGAGGCCGCTATGGCTCTTGCAATTCGCATTGATAGACGGCTTCGGGAGAGGTGTGGGGTAACTCCGCCCCCTGTGATGATTCCACCTCCTTCTAAAGTCCCTAATATTGAGGTTCCCCTGGTTTGTTCCGAGGAACTTATGCAGTTGGGAGGGACATCATTCCGAGAGAGGGGATCGGCAGTGCGCCGCAAGACAAGAAGGTGTTTCTTCTGCGGGAGAAAGGGACATTTTATTGAGGGGTGTCCATCCCGTACTGTACTGAGCAAGAAGTCGCCGGAAAACTATTAATCCCAGGATGTATGGTGGACGACAATCTGGGAGTATGTATTTCGTCCCCAGGTCAGTCTCAGTTTCTCGTACCAGCGGAGGTGGTGGTAGGTACGAGAACTGAGAGGATTTCTGTTCTTCTGGATAGTGGGGCCGGGGCTAATCTGGTGGACGCTCGGTTTGCCCAGGTTCAAGGTATGCAACTGAGTGTACTAGCCAAACCTATCCCCATATTCTCTATCGACGCCAGGCCTCTCGGTCAAGGTAGCTTTTTGCAAGCCGTACATAACATTGACCTTCGAGTGGGGGCAATACATAAAGAACAATTGTCTTGTTATGTGTTGGAGGGTCTTCCTACTCCTATTGTGTTGGGTCTTCCTTGGTTAACTAAACATAACCCAGTTATTAATTGGCAATCCAGTGAGATAAGCCAGTGGGGTGAATTTTGCAATAAAAACTGCATGAACACGGTCATTGGTGCGGTCGTGCCTAGAACCTTACCACCTTTTTTGGTGGACTTTGAGGATGTTTTCTCAGAGGAGGGGTGTCAAGAATTACCTCCTCATCGCGAGTATGACTGTTCTATAAAATTGCTCCCTGATGCTAAATTACCTAAATCTAGGTTGTATAACCTTTCTGGTCCTGAGAGGCAGGCTATGAAGGATTATATTTCGGAAAGTCTGGCTAAAGGGCATATTAGACCTTCATCTTCCCCAGTGGCCGCGGGGTTCTTCTTTGTGAAGAAAAAAGATGGAGGCCTACGCCCTTGCTTGGATTTCCGTGAGCTTAATCGGATTACGGTCCGAGATCCGTATCCGCTCCCACTTATTCCAGATCTCTTCAATCAGATTGTGGGCGCCAAATGGTTCTCTAAGTTGGATCTCAGGGGGGCGTATAATCTGATTAGGATGAAGGAGGGAGATGAGTGGAAGACGGCGTTTAACACTCCGGAGGGACATTATGAGAACCTTGTCATGCCTTTCGGTCTGACTACTGCCCCGGCGGTGTTTCAACATTTTGTTAATGACATCTTTCGCCACCTAGTGGGACAGTTTGTTGTCATTTATCTGGATGACATCTTAATTTACTCGCCGGATCTTGTGTCTCATCAGGAGCATGTGAGACAGGTGTTGCAGATCTTGCGAGATAATAAACTGTACGCCAAATGGGAGAAGTGTGTATTCGCCGTACAGGAACTTCAGTTTTTAGGGTTCCTGGTGTCAGCTTCGGTTTCCGTATGGACCCTGGGAAAGTGAAGGCAGTGCTTGAGTGGGATCTGCCAGAGGATCTTAAGGCACTGCAGCGTTTCCTGGGGTTTGCTAATTACTACCGGAAATTTATTCGTAATTTCTCGTCCATTGTTAAACCTCTCACTGACATGACAAGAAAAGGGACGGATTTTTCAAGGTGGTCTGATAAGGCTTGTCAAGCATTTTCCTCCTTGAAAAAATGTTTTGCTTCGGCACCTGTACTCATTCAACCGGATGCGTCACAGCCGTTCATTGTGGAGGTGGATGCGTCTGACGTAGGGGTGGGTGCGGTATTATCTCAAGGTCCGTCCCTGGTAAATGGCATCCGTGCGCTTTCTTCTCTAAAAAATTGTCGTCCGCTGAGAGGAATTATGATGTCGGCAATAGGGAACTTTTGGCCATTAAGTTGGCTTTTGAAGAGTGGCGTCATTTTTTGGAGGGGCAGTCCACCCGGTCACCGTCATTACTGATCACAAGAACCTACTGTATTTAGAGTCTGCAAAACGTCTGAATCCCAGACAAGCTAGATGGTCGTTGTTTTTTACCAGGTTTAATTTTGTCGTCACATATCGTCCTGGGTCAAAAAATGTAAAGGCTGATGCCTTATCTCGCAGTTTCCCTGGGGCCGGGAAGACGGATGACCCGGTTCCTATCCTTCAGGAGGGAGTAGTGGTGTCAGCTGTATGCTCTGAACTTGAGGAGGAAATATTGGAGGCTCAGGGGGACGCCCCTGTAGGATCTCCAGGGAAGCTGTTTGTTCCAGATCAGTTAAGACAAAAGGTTATCGAGGCACATCATAATTCTGCTTTGGCAGGGCACCCAGGGAGTAAAGCAACTTTGGATCTCCTTTCACGCCAGTTTTGGTGGCCTAACTTAAATAAGGAGGTGGTAACTTTTGTCGCGTCCTGTGGGGTTTGTGCACGCTCTAAGACCCCACATACCCGTCCATCTGGGGCCCTCTTACCTTTGAAAATCCCGGAGCGTTCATGGACCCATCTGTCTATGGACTTCATTACGGACCTCCCTCCGTCTTCAGGTAAAACTGTCATACTAGTTGTAGTTGACAGGTTCAGTAAGATGGCACATTTTATTGCTCTTCCTGCTCTTCCTAATGCTAAAACTCTGGCGCAGGTGTTCATTGGGGAGATTGTGAGACTTCACGGGTTGCCTTCCGATGTGGTGTCGGATCGGGGGTCTCAGTTTGTGTCCAAATTCTGGAGAGCATTTTGTACACGGCGGGGGATGCAATTGTCATTTTCTTCGGCTTTTCATCCGCAGACCAATGGTCAGACAGAGCGTCTGAACCAGAGCTTAGAGACATATCTCCGGTGTTTTGTCTCAGAAAACCAAGAGGACTGGTGTTCTTTCTTGCCTCTGGCAGAGTTCGCTCTTAAGAATAGACGGAGCGAGTCCACTGGTAAGTCCCCGTTTTTTGGGGCATATGGTTTTCACCCCCAGTTTTGTACTTTCAATGGGGGGGGCTCTTCTGGGGTTCCTGAGGAGGAACGATTTTCGTCATCACTTGCTTCTGTGTGGAGAGGAGTGCTGAATAATTTGAGTACTATGGGGAACCGATACAAACGTATGGCTGATAGGAGGAGAGTGTCTGGTCCGGACCTAAGTGTGAACGATCTGGTATGGTTGTCTACCAAAAATATAAAACTTAAGGTTCCCTCCTGGAAACTCGGTCCCAGGTTCATCGGGCCATACAAGATCAGTGCTATAATTAATCCAGTTGCATTCCGTCTTGACCTCCCTCCTACGTTTAAAATCCACAATGTGTTCCACAAATCGTTGCTTAAGAGGTACGTGGCGCCAGTTATACCGTCACCTCTACCTCCTCCTCCAGTGGTGGTCAATGGTAACTTGGAGTTTCAGGTGTCGAAGATCATTGACTCACGTCTGAATCGCCGGTCTCTTCAGTACTTGGTTCATTGGAAGGGGTATGGTCCTGAGGAGAGGACGTGGGTTCCTGCATCTGATATTAACGCAGACCGATTGGTTCGGGCCTTCCACACAACTCACCCAGACAGACCTGGCCCTGAGGGTCCGGAGGCCCCTCGTAGAAGGGGGGGTACTGTCACGGGTGTATCGCCACGAAGATCGTCGCGATTTCACATTCTGACTTCTCGCAGCTGAGTTGTTGGTACTATGTGTTTGTTGGCAGTGAGGGAGTTAATTCTACCTTTCTCTGTGCTTAGACTAAGTCCAGCCTCGCCCGGCTGCAGTGTATTAGGCACTAATTAGCTTCCTTCAAATACCTGCTGTTCTGCTTGGAGTTGTCGGTGAAAGCATTCATTCAGACCAGCAGAGCGGATCGTTTCTGAGAAGACTTAAGCTAAGAGTGCCTGTTGTGGTTTATCCTCTCCTCGCTTATTGTTTATCTCCTTAACCTTTTGTGTTCCCTCTGTAGTTGAAGTTTTTGTATGCAAGGCAGTATTTACTTTACCCCTTGTCTGTCTCGTTTGTCTTATACTGTTTGCAAGCTGTGACCTGCCCATTCCCTTTGGTGGTAATCAAGGTCCTTCTCAGGACTAGATTACAGTGGTCAGGGATCTACAGGAGACAGGGTTAGGCTGGCGGCCTGGACCTCTGTACCATTAACAGTACCTCCAGGAAGAGGGATTAGTCAGGACCCCAGTTTAGGGTCAGCATAGACCCCGGTCCACCTCTATCCTGAGACAGCGTGACATATGATCGGTCAACACCAAAATTTGCTGTGCAGCTCCTTGGAGATGATGTCTCCACTCTTTGAATGCTAATATGATGGCGAGCAATTCTTTATTTCCCACGTCATAGTTCTTTTCGGCTACAGACATACGTTGTGAGAAAAATGCTCATGGATGCAGCAACTTCTTTTCCCCTGTCATCTGAGAGAGGATAGCGCCGACCGCACAGTCTGAAGTATCCACCTCAATGATAAAAGCCAATTCAGGGTCAGGATGGCGTAATATGGGAGCCGTTGTGAATTTCCTTTTTAAACGAGAAAACGCTTCTTGCGCTTGGGGTGTGAAGATGAATTTTGCTCCCTTTTTTGTTAGTTGCGTGATGGGTAGCACGATTTCTGAAAAATTCTTAATAAAAAAGTCTGTAAAAGTTGGCGAACCCCACAAAACGCTGAACTTCTTTCACATTTTTCGGGATAGGTGTTATGTTTCGGTAGCTGAGGAGAGCAGGCAAAAATGGCAATACACCAGAGAGGTTGGAATCTATTGGATTGCAGTACCCTGACTAACCATCACAACTAAAGGCAGCCGTGGAGCGTTCCTACCTTGGTCCTAGACGCCTCGTCACAGCCTGAGAGATTAACTACACCTAAAGATAGAAAGAGGAAAGCTATCTGCCCCGGAGCAGATCCCCAAAGAACATAGGAAGCCCCCAAACATGTAATGGCGGTTAGACAAGAGGAAATACAGACACAGACAGAAAATAGTATGAGCAAACGCTGGGGCCCAATCTGCCTAGATAGCAAAGGATAGAAAGGATACTCACTGCAATCCAAAAAAAACTCTAAAAAATGCCAACGCTACTAATAGCAAAAACACCTGAGATCACACGACCTCTACCACCTAAATCAGTTCTCTGGTGTAACAAAACTAAGCCGCAGCCACTGAAAAAACTGGAAAAGGCAAATGAACACATAACAATGGCTCCAGAGGAACTGAGAGGAGCCCAAGCCCCCCGGGGGGGAACCTGGCTAACCTCACAGAAATGCAGAGAAATATGCAAATGGTAAGCACAAAAACAAAAACAGAAAATATCTTATCTGAAAGCAGAAGAAGAGGCAAGACTCAGCAAGCTTCCAAGTGGACCAGGAACCACAGTTGAGACAAGAACAATTGATCACCGGCAACCATGATTGGAGGGAACCTCCCTTATATCAAGCCAGTCTGTGAATCCTGATTGCCAATCCTCATTGAATGGTTCAGTACTGTTTGTAACCACCAGAGGGAGCTTCTGCTCAGAATTCATTTCCAAAACATTCACAACAGTACCCCCCCTTGAGGAGGGGTCACCGAACCATCATTTGTGCAGCCAGGTCGGTCAGGATGAGCTCGGTGATACGCACGGATCAGTCTCCTAGCATGGATGTCCGAAGCAAACACCCAAGAATTGTCCTCCTGACCATAACCTCTCCACTTAACCAAATACTGGAGTTTCCGTCTAGAAAAACGAGAATCCAATATTTTCTCAACCACATACTCCAGATTGCCCTCAACCAAAACAGGGTCAGGAGGCACAGCCATAAGAACCACTGGCTCGACAAACCTCTTCAATAAGGACTTGTGGAACACGTTATGGATCTTAAATGTCCCTGGAAGAAGTAAACAAAAGGAAACAGGATTAAGAATCTCCATGATCTTATAAGGTCCAATGAACCTAGGCTTAAACTTAGGAGATGCAACTCTCATAGGGATATTTCTTGAGGACAACCAGACCAAGTCCTCCACTTTAAACCGAGGACCATCAGAGCGAGAGCAAGGCTTGGAGCGAGAGCAAGTCCCACAGGACTGCACAAACTCCCTGACGTCACGAGACAAAGTAGGCCACCAAAAGGACCGACTCACCAAGTCTCTGGTACCAAAAATTCCGGGATGACCGGCCAACGCGGAACAATGAATCTCAGACATCACACTCTTTTTCCACCGGTCTGGGACAAACAATTTCCCAATAGGGCAGCGCTCGGGTTTATCCTCCTGACAACCTTCCAGAGCCAGTCTCAAATTGGGCGAGATGGCGGAAAGAACTACACCCTTTTTCAAAATAACAGCAGGATCAGATAACTCAGGAGAGTCCGCAAGGAAACTCCTCGAGAGGGCATCCGCCTTAACATTCTTAGTGCCAGGAAGAAAGGAAACCACAAAATTAAAACGTGTGAAAAACAAGGCCCACCTGGCCTGTCTAGGATTAAGTCGCTTGGCTGATTCCAGATAAACCAGATTCTTATGGTCCGTGAGGACCACCACCTGATGTTTGGCTCCTTCCAGCCAATGTCTCCACTCTTCAAAAGCCCACTTCATGGCCAATAACTCCCGATTACCCACGTCATAATTACGTTCAGTTGGAGAAAATTTTCAAGAGAAAAAGGCACAAGGGTTACTTTTAGAGGTCTCAGGATCTCTTTGGGACAAAACGGCACCTGCCCCAATTTCAGAGGCATCAACCTCCACCTGAAATGGCAGAGAAACATCAGGCTGCCGTAGAACAGGAGCAGAAGTAAATCTCTGCCTAAGTTCCTGAAATGCAGAGACTGCCTCAGGAGGCCAATTCACCACATCAGAACCCTTTTTGGTCAAATCAGTCAATGGTTTAACAATAACAGAGAAATTACCAATAAATTTACGATAAAAATTGGCAAAACCCAAGAATCTCTGAAGAGCCTTTAATGAAGTAGGTTGGACCCAATCACAGATGGCCTGAACCTTGACCGGGTCCATTTCAATAACCGATGGAGACAAAATTAATCCCAGAAATGAGATCCTCTGTACACCAAAAAGACACTTTGATCCCTTCACATACAGAGCATTCTCTCTCAAAATCTGGAACACAGTCCGAACATGTTTCACATGAGAGTCCCAGTCATTGGAAAAAATCAAGATATCATCCAAATAAACAATCAGAAATTTATCCTCAAAATCCCTGAAAATGTCATTCATGAAGGACTGGAAGACGGAAGGAGCATTAGTGAGCCCAAAGGGCATCACTAGGTACTCGAAATGCCCCTCTGGGGTATTAAACGCTGTCTTCCATTCATCCCCGTGCTTAATGCGAATAAGGTTATACGCCCCCCTGAGGTCAAGTTTGGTAAACCAAGTAGCACTTTTCACCCTGGAAAACAGGTCAGAAATCAAGGGTAACGGATATTGATATTTCACAGTGATCTTGTTCAAGAGACGATAATCAATACACGGCTTTAATGAACCATCCTTTTTGGCCACAAAGAAAAAACCGACACCCAATGGTGAAGAGGATGGTCTGATATGACCCTTCTCCAATGACTCCTTGATATAAGACCGCATAGCGTCATGTTCAGGTACAGACAAGTTAAAAAGGCGACCTTTAGGGAATTTACTACCAGGCACTAATTCAATAGCGCAGTCATAGCTCCTATGGGGGGGGCAAGGATGCAGATTTACCTTCGCTAAACACATCAGAAAAATCAGTCAAAAAGTCAGGAACATCCTGAGACTGGGGAGAAGCAGAAAAAACAGGAGTGTTGGCATTAACACATTGGCAGCCCCAACTGGTTACAGACACAGATTTCCAATCCAAAACAGGATTATGAGACTGCAACCAAGGGAAACCTAGTACAATAATGTCATGCAGATTATACAGTACCAAAAATTTGCAACTCTCCTGATGATCAGGTTCAACCCTCATTATCACCTGAGTAGAAAACTGGGGTTTATTCTCAGCCAAAGGGGTAGAATCAATCCCCAGTAGGGGAATAGATTTCCGTAGGGGTATCAAGGGAAACCCACAACGTTTGGCAAAATCAAAATCCATCAGGTTAACCCCTTAACGACCAAGCCATTTTGTAGGTTAAAGAACAGGCCAATTTTTACAATTCTGACCACTGTCACTTTATGTGCTTATAACTCTGGAACGCTTCAACGGATCTTGGCGATTCTGAGACTTTTTTTCTCGTAACATATTGTACTTCATGATAGTGGTAAAATTTCTTCAATATAACTTGCGTTTATTTAAGAAAAAAATGGAAATATGGCAAAAATTTTTAAATTTTGCAATTTTCAAACTTTTAATTTTTATGCCATTAAATCAGAGAGATATGTCACAAAAATTAGTTAATAAATAACATTTCCCACATGTCTACTTTACATCAGCACAATTTTGGAACCAAAATTTTTTTTGTTAGGAAGTTATAAGTGTTAAAAGTTGACCAGCAATTTCTCATTTTTCCAACAAAATTTACAAAACCATTTTTTTTAGGGACCACCTCACATTTGAAGTGAATTTGAGGGGTCAATATGACAGAAAATACCCAAAAGTGACACCATTATAAAAACTGCACCCGTCAAGGTGTTCAAAGCCACATTCAAGAAGTTTATTAACCCTTTAGGTACTTCACAAGAATTGAAGCAATGTGGAAGGAAAAAATGAACATTTAACTTTTTTTCCCAAAATTTTTCTTTCGACACAATTTTTTTAAATTTTATCAAGGGTATCAGTAGAAAATGAACCACAATATTTGTTGTACAATTTCTCCTGAGTACACCGATACCCCATGTGTGGGGTAAACCACTATTTAGGCGCATGGCAGAGCTCGGAAGAGAAGCAGCGCCATTTGACTTTTTTGGCTGGAATTGAGATTGGACGCCATGTCGCATTTGGAGAGTTCCTGTGTGCCTAAACAGTGGAAACCCCCCACAAGTGACCCCATTTTGGAAACTAGACCCCCCAAGGAACTTATCTTAATGTGTTGTGAGAGCTTTGAACCCCCAAGGGCTTCACAGAAGGTTATAACGTGGAGCCGTAAAATTAAAAAATCAATATTTTTTCCACAAAAATGATCTTTTCATCCCAATTTTTATTTTCCAAAGGATAAAAGGAAACCAAAAGTTATTGTGCAATTTGTCCTGAGTATGCTGATACCCCATATGTGGGGGTAAACCACTATTTGGGCACATGGCAGAGCTCGGAAGGGAAGCAGCGCCATTTGACTTTTTTGGCTGAAATTGAGATTGGACGCCATGTCGCATTTGGAGAGTCCCTGTATGTCTAAACAGTGGAAACCCCCCACAAGTGACCCCATTTTGGAAACTAGACCCCCCAAGGAACTTATCTAGATGTGTGGTGAGAGCTTTGAAAACCCCAAGGGCTTCACAGAAGGTTATAACGTAGAGCCTTAAAATTAAAAAATCATATCTTTTCCACAAAAATGATCTTTCCACCCCCAATTTTTATTTTCCAAAGGGTAACAGGACCCCAAAAGTTATTGTGCAATTTGTCCTGAGTACGCTGATACCCCATATGTGGGGGTAAACTGCTATTTGGGCGCATGGCAGAGCTCGGAAGGGAAGCAGCGCCATTTGACTTTTTTGGCTGAAATTGAGATTGGACGCCATGTCGCATTTGGAGAGTCCCTGTATGCCTAAACAGTGGAAACCCCCCACAAGTGACCCCATTTTGGAAACTAGACCCCCCAAGGAACTTATCTAGATGTGTGGTGAGAGCTTTGAACCCCCAAGGGCTTCACAGAAGGTTATAACGTAGAGCCGTAAAATTAAAAAATCATATCTTTTCCACAAAAATGATCTTTCCACCCCCAATTTTTATTTTCCAAAGGGTAACAGGACCCCAAAAGTTATTGTTCAATTTGTCCTGAGTACGCTGATACCCCATATGTAGGGGTAAACCACTATTTTGACGCATGGCAGAGCTCGGAAGGGAAGGAGCGCCTTTTTCAACTGCAGACTTTGATGGAATGGTCTGCGGGTGTCATGTCACGTTTGGAGAGCCCCTGATGTGCCTAAACAGTAGAAACCCCCCACAAGTGACTCCATTTTGGAAACTAGACCCCCCAAGGAACTTATCTAGATGTGTGGTGAGCACTTTGAACCCCCAAGTGCTTCACAGAAGTTTATAACGTAGAGCCGTGAAAATAAAAAAAATCATATTTTTTTCCAACAAATAATCTTTTTGCCCCCAAATTTTTATTTTTATAAGGGTAACAGGAGAAATAGGACCCCAAAAGCTATTGTGCAATTTGTCCTGAGTACGCTGATACCCCATATGTGGGGGGGGAACCACTATTTTGACGCATGGCAGAGCTCGGAAGGGAAGGAGCACCGTTTTTAAATGCAGACTTTGATGGAATGGTCTGCGGGTGTCATGTCACGTTTGGAGAGCCCCTGATGTGCCTAAACAGTAGAAACCCCCCACAAATGACCCCATTTTGCAAACTAGACCCCCCAACGAACTTATCTAGATGTGTGGTCAGCACTTTGAGCCCCAAGGGCTTCACAGAAGTTTATAACGTAGAGCCGTGAAAATAAAAAAATCCTTTTTTTTTTCCACAAAAATGACCTTTTTGCCCCCAAATTTTTATTTTTATAAGGGTAACAGGAGAAATAGGACCCCAAAATTTGAAGTGCATTTTGTCCTGAGTACGCTGATATCCCATATGTGGGGGGGAAACACTGTGATCGCCTTATTGCGATCTTTGGGAGGCAGAATGAACAAATCCACAAAAGGTGAAGAATTGGTTTTCTTTTTTACGCCGTTCCTCATGCGGTATTAGTGATTAGGCGACTTTATTCCTCGGGTCGGTGCGAATACGGCGATACCAGATTTATACCCTTTTTTCATGTTTAGCTTCTGTCACACTCTAAAAGACGCTTTTTTTTGGAATAATTTTTTGTAAGAAATTTTTGCATCGCCGTATTTTGAGAGCTATAATTTTTCCATATTTCGGCTGACAGATTTATCTGTGGGCTTATTTTTTGCGGGACGAGCTGACATTTTTATTGGTACCATATTCGGGCACATAACGTTTTTTGATCGCTTCCTATTCCGATTTTTGTGGAAGCAGAATGAACAAAAACCAGCAATTCAGGAATTGTTTTTTTTTTTTTTTTTTTTACTCCATTCCGCGTGTGGTAAAATTGATAAAGCAGCTTTATTCTTCGGGTCACTATGATTACAGCGATACCTCATTTATATATTTTTTTATGTTTTGGCGTTTTTTACACAATAAAAAGTTTTATAGAAAAAATAATTATTTTTGCATCAGTTTATTCCGCGAGCGATAACTTTTTTATTTTTTCGCTGATGATGCTGTATAGCGGCTTGTTTTTTTGCGGGACAAGATGACGTTTTCAGCGGTACCATGGTTATTTATATCCCACTTTTTGATCGCGTGTTATTGCACTTTTTCCAAGCGGTGTGATGATACCGCTTGGAAAAAGTATAATTTACTACTTTTTTTTAATTTTTTTTACGGCTTTCACTGAAGGGGTTAACTAGGGATACGCTTTAATTGATAGGATTTCTCCGGACGCGGCGATACCAAACATGTGTGTTTTTTTTGTTTTTTGTTTTTATTACATAAAAATGTGTATTTTTTAGGGGATTTTTTTTAAATTATTTTTTAATATTTTTTTTACAATTTTTTTTTTAAAAATGATTTTTTTTCACTTGTCCCTTTATGGGACTTTCACTTTTTTTACTTTTTATTGCAGTTACAATGCATTGCAATGCTCCAGCATTGCAATGCATTGCAACTATAGTGAAAGCTGCTGTGACCATGATCACAGCAGCTTTCCGTAGCTACATGACCCGGAGGTTGTCATGACAACCCCGGGTCATTAAGGCAGAGATCGGGCCCTGCAAATATATTGCGGGGCGCCGATCTGAGGCAGAGGGAGCTCCCGACCCTCTGCCTCCCCCCCGATCGCTGCGATCGCGCTCGATCGCAGCAGTCAGGGGGTTAACAGCCAGGGGCGGTGGGGGCGCCGCTCCTGGCTGTCAGTGCAGGAAGCCTGGCCACTGCAGCGCCGGCTCCTGCACTGATCGCGCTGGAGATGCTGAAATTTCAGCATCTCCTGCGCGATCGCTGCTGTGTTTGGTCAGTCAGATTGACTGACCAAGCACAGCGCTGTAGGTGCGGGGACCGACGGCAAAGGTCCCCGCACCGCTTGCCGTGCCTGTCAGCTGTCTGAGACAGCTGTCGGCACTGATCTACCACTGCGTGTTTACACGCAGTGGTAGATCAAAGGGATGACGTGCACAGTCCGTCCTGGTGCCGGAACTGACACCTTGCCATGACGGACTGTGCACGTCATTGGACATTAAGGGGTTAATAGCTGCTCCTGAATCAACAAAAGCCTGAGCAGAAAATGTGGACAGGGAGCAAATCAGGGTAACAGTCAACAGAAATTTAGTCTGAACACTATCCAAGACAACTGAGCGTGCAAAACGTCTTCCCCAATTAGGGCAGACAGAAATAGCATGAGAGGCGTCCCCACAGTAGAAACATAACCCATTGCGTTTTCGAAACTTATGACGCTGTGCCCCAGAAGCCACTCCATCACACTGCATGGTTTCAGAAGCTGGCTCACAAGGCAACACCATTCCACGCATACCTCTACGCTCACGCAAACGTCTGTCAATTTGAATCACTAATGACATAGAATCATTGAGACCAGAGGGAGCAGGGAAACCCACCATAACATCTTTTACATTCTCTGACAGCCCCTTCCGAAAAAGGGCTGCCAAAGCATCATCATTCCATTTGGTTAGGACTGCCCATTTTCGGAATTTCTGACAGTACAACTCAGCGTCCTCAAGCCCCTGATTTAATGCCAACAAGGTTCTTTCAGCTTGATCAGTGACATTAGGCTCATCATACAATAACCCCAAAGCCAGAAAAAAATGCATCAACATCACTGAAAACAGGGTCCACAGGTGTCAGGGAAAAAGCCCAATCCTGAGGATCGCCGCGCAGGAGAGAGATGACAATTTGAACCTGCTGTGCTGCGTTCCCTGAGAACTTAGGTTTTAAGGCAAAAAACAACTTACAGTTATTTTTGAAATTCAGAAATTTGGCCCGATCTCCCAAAAACAAATCTGGCATGGGAATCCTAGGTTCCACAACCGGTAACTCAGCAAGATAGACAGCAATACTCCGAACCTCAGTGGCAAGCTGATCCACACGGCCAGACAGCTGTGCAAGCTCCATTGAGAGAAAAAAAAAATCCTCCTCAGCACCCAGAGAAAAAGAGGGAAAAAATGCAAGAAACAGAAAAAAAAAAAAAAATCTCTGACAACTTTTTTCTTTCTACACTATTTTTCCCTTCTGTGAGTACCATACAATTTTCAGTTTGGCCGGTGATACTGTTATGTTTTGGTAACTGAGGAGAGCAGGCAAAAAACGGCCATACACCAGAGAGGTTGGAATCTATTGGATTGCAGTACCCTGACTAACCACCACAACTAAAGGCAGCCGTGGAGCGTTCCTACCTTGGTCCTAGACGCCTCGTCACAGCCTGAGAGATTAACTACACCTAAAGATAGAAAGAGGAAAGCTATCTGCCCCGAAGCAGATCCCCAAAGAACATAGGAAGCCCCCAAACATGTAATGGCGGTTAGACAAGAGGAAATACAGACACAGACAGAAAATACAGTCATGGCCAAAAGTTTTGAGAATGGCACAAATATTATATTTTCACATGATCTGCTGCCCTCTGGTTTTTATGTGTGTTTGACAAATGTTTTTATCACAGACAGAAATATAATAATTGCAAACATATGAGTAACAAAAGCTTATATTGACAGTTAGAATGAGTTAATGCAGCAAGTCAATATTTGCAGTGTTGACCCTTCTTCTTCAGGACCTCTGCAATTCTCCCTGGCATGCTCTCAATCAACTTCTGGACCAAATCCTGACTGATAGCAGTCCATTCTTGCACAATCAATGCTTTCATTTTGTCAGAATTTTTAGGTTTTTGTTTGTCCACCCGTCTCTTGATGATTGACCACAAATTCTCAATGGGATTAAGATCTGGGGAGTTTCCAGGCCATGGACCCAAAATCTCTATGTTTTGTTCCCTGAGCCATTTAGTTATCACCTTTGCTTTATGGCAAGGTGCTCCATCATGCTGGAAAAGGCATTGTTGATCGCCAAACTGCTCTTGGAGGGTTGGGAGAAGTTGCTCTTGGAGGACATTCTGGTACCATTCTTTATTCATGGCTGTGTTTTTAGGCAAGACTGTGAGAGAGCCGATTCCCTTGGCTGAGAAGCAACCCCACACATGAATGGTTTCAGGAAGCTTAACAGTTGGCATGAGACAAGACTGGTGGTAGCGCTCACCTTGTCTTCTCTGAATGAGGCGTTTTCCTGATGTCCCAAACAATCGAAAAGGGGATTCATCAGAGAAAATAACTTTACCCCAGTCCTCAGCAGTCCACTGCCTGTACCTTTTGCAGAATATCAGTCTGTCCATGATGTTTTTTCTGGAGAGAAGTGGCTTCTTTGCTGCCCTTCTTGAGACCAGGCCTTGCTCCAAGAGTCTCCGCCTCACAGTGCGTGCAGATGCACTCACACCTGCCTGCTGCCATTCCTGAGCAAGCTCTGCACTGCTGGTAGCCCAATCCCGCAGCTGAAACACTTTTAAGAGACAGTCCTGGCGCTTGCTGGTCTTTCTTGGGCACCCTGAAGCCTTTTTGGCAACAATGGAACCTCTCTCCTTGAAGTTCTTGATGATGCGATAGATTGTTGACTGAGGTGCAATCTTTCTAGCTGCGATACTCTTCCCTGTTAGGCCATTTTTGTGCATTGCAATGATGACTGCACGTGTTTCTTTAGAGATAACCATGGTTAACAGAAGAGAAACAATGATGCCAAGCACCAGCCTCCTTTTAAAGTGTCCAGTGGTGTCATTCTTACTTAATCATGACAGATTGATTTCCAGCCATGTCCTCATCAACACCCACACCTGTGTTAATGGAGCAATCACTGAAAAGAGGTTAGCTGGTCCTTTTAAGGCAGGGCTGCAATGATGATGAAATGTGTTTTGGGGGATAAAGTTCATTTTCTAGCCAAATATTGACTTTTCAAGTAATTGCTGTTAAGCTGATCACTCTTTATAACATTCTGGAGTATATGCAAATTGCCATTAGAAAAAGTGAAGCAGTAGACTTTGAAAAAATTAATATTTGTGTCATTCTCAAAACTTTTGGCCATGACTGTAGTATGAGCAAATGCTGGGGCCCAATCTGCCTAGACAGAAAAGGATAGTAAGGATACTCACTGCAATCCAAAAAAACCCTAAAAAATGCCAACGCTACTGATTGCAAAAACACCTGAGATCACATGACCTCTACCACCTAAATCAGTTCTCTGGTGTAACAAAACTAAACCGCAGCCACTGAAAAAACTGGAAAAGGCAAATGAACAAATAACAATGGCTCCAGAGGAACTGAGAGGAGCCCAAGCCCCCCAGGGGGGGGGAACCTGGCTAACCTCACAGAAATGCAAAGAAATATGCAAATGGTAAGCACAAAAACAAAAACAGAAAATATCTTATCTCAAAGCAGAAGAGGCAAGACTCAGTAAGCTTCCAAGTGAACCAGGAACCACAGTTGAGACAAGAACAATTGATCATCGGCAACCATGATGGGAGGGAACCTCCCTTATATCAAGCCAGTCTGTGAATCCTGATTGCCAATCCTCACTGAATGGTTCAGTACTGTTTGTAACCACCAGAGGGAGCTTCTGCTCAGAATTCATTTCCAAAACATTCACAACAAAAAACTGTCTCTGGTGTGAACTGGTAGCAAATCAGCAGACACTGAAACAACAGGGAACTGAAAACACATAAACAGTGGCAATTGATAAACAGAGTCCAGCACAGGCCCCCACAGGGGAACCTGGCTGTACAAACTCCAGAAGGGCAGAAAACTAAGATAGACAAACACAAAATAACAGCAAAACTTATCTGAAAGTTGCAGGACAGAGCAGGAAGCAAGCTGACTTCCAAAAGGGACAAGGAAGCAACAAATCACCGGCAAGGATCATGGGAAGGTTGCTCACTTATATCGCCCCAGTCAGAATCACCTGATTGCCAATCATAGCCCCCAGCTGATAGACCTCTGTTAGCCAAAGCAGTTTCATTACTATCAGCAGCCACCAGGGGGAGCCCAAACTCAGAAGTCAGATCCAGAGCGTTCACAACATAACACCTTTCTTTGTCAACCTGGGTTATCATCCCAGTATTCTTCCCAGATCCCCGATCGATGCACCGTTGCCTGCAGTTCATGAAAGCTTGGCAGCAATGAGACAGAATCTGGAAACCCTGAAAGTATCGCTATCTACTGCACAGAAGAGATATAAAAGATCTGCCGATAGATTTAGAAGGCCTGCACCTATGTTCAAGGTAGGGGACTATCCACAAAAAATTTGAGATTTAACGTTCTGTCACAGAAACTGGGACAAAAATTCATCAGCCCATTCAAGATCTCTGGGATCTTGAGTTCCGTTGCCTGTCGTCTGAAGTTAAAAAGGACCTTGAAGGTACATCCTGTGTTTCATGTCTCCCTATTAAAACCAGTGTCTCCGAATACTTTTCAGGGTCGTATTACACCTCCTCCTCAGCCTGTGTTGGCGGACGGACAAGAACAATTTGTTGTAGAGAAGATTCTGGACTCTAGGATCCGCAGGAATCAGCTGCAGTACCTCATCAAGTGGCAAGGATATCCATCTGAGGAGAACTCTTGGGAGCCAGTGAGTAATATCTGTGCTCCTCAAAAGATTACTCTGTACCATCAAAGATATCCTGAAAGACCTGGTTCTGGATCGTCCTGAGGCCGCTTCTGAGGTGGGAGTAATGTAAGGATTCTGGACTTTCCTTTGTGCCTGTTTGCCCTTAATTAAGATTGAGTCTTGTATCTTGACGGATACCGCGTCAGTGTTGGAGAGACCAGCGCTTCCCTCTAGTACCACAAAGCGTTTTTACAGGAGCCGGTTGGATCCACAATTCTCATATCTGGATCTACTTACTCACAGGTTCCAATTTTCTGCTTCTCTATTGCTTAATAAGGTATATCCATATGGTCCTCCTCACTTCAAGACACATTGCTTCTATTCCCACATTAAACTTCTCCTCATAAGCAGTCGGATTGATGAAGGTCCATGTTGGACCGAAACGTCTCCTTTCTGTACTCACCTGTACTTTGACTGCAATAAAATTGGATTCATTTCTCCTACCAAGTTGAGTGCAAAGTTTACTATAAATTATATTGGGCTGGGAACCTACTTGTGCACCACCACAGTAGTGCTACAATATATTGTTTTTGTATCTTGCCTTGTCATGGAACTTCCTGTCTGTCCTGATTATATAAGTCCAAGCCGTATGTTCCCCTTTGCCTGAGTATTTTGTTGCTGTTGGCTCCTGAGCTCCTGCCTGTCTACTGTTGGACTCCCTGCTGCTGCTGTGCATTACTCGGTGCTCTGCCTCTCCACGTTATGCTGCCTACAGTCCTCTGTCCGTCTCCCTGATGCTGTCTGTGCTTAACTACTGTCTGGACTTCTAGTGTGGAGCTATTCGCCTCTAGAACTGCTGTGGCCTGTAAGGAATCCTGACATCATCATCTCCTTCTAGGTCTGTGTTTGTGTGGGCTGAAGTGCTTGACTTGTGTGGGACTTTCAGCCAAAAGGTACATGTAGTGACGTTTTTCCTGTTAATGCCACTCCTGCATAATGCTGGACTTCTACGTTTAAGTGCCGTGTGCATTTGATTACTGGACTTCTACACTTTAGTGCGGTGTGCATGCTCATTCTTAATATAGCTGGACTACCTCATTACATGCGGTGGGCTTACTCTCATATTTACTGCTGGACTCCCACGTTTAGTGCCTTGTGCACACCTGCGTCATATTGCTGTTGGACTGGTTCATATTAGCCGTTGCGCCTCACTCTTCAGTTATACTGGACATTTCTATATTGTGCTGTGCATTCGTTACTATTGCAGAAAGTGCTGTGTTAGTTTTGCTTTACTTGCATCATTCTATATTGTGCTGTGTTTTCGTTTCTATTGCAGGAAGTGTTCTATTAGTTTTGTTTCACTTGTCAATATACTTATTTGCGTCAACTTTGGTCTCAGTTTTGTGTTATCCCATGCAATCAGATTCTGTAGTACACATATAATTGTTACACAGACTGTGTACAGTCAGCTTCTTTAGCAATGACCTTTTATGGCTTACCCTCCTTGTGGAGTGTGTCAATGACTGCCTTCTGGACATCTGTCAAGTCAGCAGTCTTCCCCATGATTCTGGAGCCTACTGAAACAGACTAAGGGACCTTTTTAAATGCTTAGGAAGCCTTTGCAGGTATTTTCTGCTAATTACTGAGATAAAGACTTTTGGGTTTTCACTGGCTGTAAGCCATAATCATCAACATTAGCAGAAATAAACACTGGAAATAGATCACTCTGTTTGTAATGAATCTACCATATTTTTCGGACCATTATACGCACTTTTTTCCCAAAAATTTTCTGGGGAAAATGTGGGTGCGTCTTATGGTCGCAATATACAGACAAATTCTGCGGCTGTGGCGGTGCGGCGGGGCTCTGTGGTGTGGTGGTGGCGGGCTGTGCTCTGGGGCAGTGGCAGCGGCTCTCTGTGCTCTGGGGCAGTGACAGCGGCGCTCTGTGCTCTGTGGGGGGCTGCGCTGGCATTTCATCAAAGCCCAGAGGCCCCCGCACATCCATTGCTGCCATGATGTGGTGGCCTCCGGGAACATTGACTCTGGGATGATGGCCGCAGGGCCGGGGGCGGCGCATGCTAAGATTGAGATCTCATCCCGAGATCTCGGGAGACGAGATCTCGGGATGAGATCTCGTTGCTGAGATTTGAATCTGAGCATGTGCCGCCCGGGACCGACGGCCATTTTCCCGGAGGCCATGTTCCCTTAGGCCACCACAACATGGCAGCAACAGATGCATGGGGGCCTCTGGGCTTTGATGAAATGCCAGCGGAGCCCCCCACACAGCACAGAGAGCCGCTGCCACTGCCCCGGAGCACAGCCCCCCTGCACCAGAGCACAGCCCCTGCCCCAGCACAGCCTCCCTGCCAGCACACAGCCTCCCTGCCCCAGCACACAGTCCTTGCCCCAGCACACAGCCCTTGCCCCAGCACACAGCCCCCCTGCCCCAGCACACAGCCTCCCTGCCCCAGCACAGCGCCCCTGCCCCAGCACAGCACCCCTGCCCCAGCACACAGCCTCCCTGCCCAAGCACAGCCTCCCTGCCCCAGCACAGCGCCCCTGCCCCAGCACACAGCCCCTACCCCAGCACACAGCCCCTGCCCCAGCACACAGCCCCTGCTCCAGCACAGAGCCACCGCACCAGCTTGGGATGGGATTTCCTGGAGGCCACCGCACCAGCCTGGACCAACGAACGACCCCTGTGACCACTCCTCCACCTGTGCCGATCGCTTCCCTGGTAAGCTGAATTCGGAATGTAAGACGGACCCCCATTTGACACATTATTTTTTTTTACCTATTTTCCTTCTGAAAATTTGGGGTGCGTCTTATGGTCCGGTGCGTCTTATAGTCCGAAAAATATGGTAATAAGAGTTTCACTTTTTGTATTGAAGAACTGAAGTTAATTAACTTTTTGATGATATTCTAATTTTGTGAGAAGCACCTGTACAATATGCAGACATACACACACACACACACACACACACACACAGACCTTTATACAGACGCAGACCTATAGACATACAATACACAGCCATGCGCAGACAAATGACATGCACACATTCGATATGCAGACATGTACAGTGAAGGAAATAATTATTTGATCCCTTGCTGATTTTGTAAGTTTGCCCACTGACAAAGACATGAACAGTCTATAATTTTAAAGGTAGGTTAATTTTACCATTGAGAGATAGAATATAAAAAAAATCCAAATAATCACAAAGTATAAATTATTTAATTTTTTTTGCATTTTGCAGTGAGAAATAAGTATTTGATCCCTCTGGCAAACAAGACTTAATACTTAGTGGCAAAACCCTTGTTGGCAAGCATAGCAGTCAGACTTTATTTGTAGTTGATGATGAGTTTTGCGCACATGTTGGTCCATTCCTCTTTGCAGATCATCTCTAAATCATTAAGATTTTGAGGCTGTCGCTTGGCAACTCGGAGCTTCAACTTCCTCCATAGGTTTTCTAAGGGAGCAAGGTCTGGAGACTGGCTAGGCCACTCCTTAATGTGCTTCTTTTTGAGCCACTCCTTTATTGCCTTGGCTGTATGTTTTTGGGTCATTGTCTTGCTGGAAGACCCAGCCACGACGCATTTTTAATGACGTGGCGGAGGGAAGGAGGTTATCACTCAGGATTTTACCGTACATGGCTCCATCCATTCTCCCATTGATGTGGTGAAGTAGTTCTGTGCTCTTAGCAGAGAAACACCCCTAAAACATAATGTTTCCACCTCCATGCTTGACAGTGGGGACGGTGTTCTTTAGGTCATAGGCAGCATTTCTCTTCCTCCAATCACGGCGAGTTGAGTAAATGCCAAAGAGCTCAATTTTTGTCTCATCTGACCACAGCACCTTCACCCAATCACTCACAGAATCATCCAGGTGTTCCTTGGCAAACTTCAGATGGGCCTGCACATGTGCCTTTTTGAGCAGGGGGACCTTGCGGGAACTGCTGGATTTTAAACCTTTACGGCGTAATGTGTTACCACTGGTTTTCTTGGTGACTGTGGTCCCAGCTGCCTTAACATCATTAACAAGTCCCCCCATGTAGTTTTAGGCTGATCTCTCACTTTCCTCATGATCAAGGATACCCCACAAGGTGAGATTTTGCATGGTGCCCCAGATCGATGTCGATTGACAGTCATTTTGTATTTCTTCCATTTTCTTACTATTACACCAACAGTTGCCTTCTTCTCACCCAGCGCCTTTCTTATGGTTTTGTAGCCCATTCCAGCTTTGTGCAGGTCTATAATCTTGTCCCTGACATCCTTATAAAGCTCTTTGGTCTTGCCAATGTTGTAGAGGTTAGAGTCTGACTGATTAATTGAACATACAAGAAGAAAAGGTAGCACACTGTAGCGCTATAGCTTGCAAACACGAAATATGAAAAATATGAAAAATTGAGAAGTCTTAGCGCATAAGATGGCCAAATTATGTGAGCCTGATAGCCACGTCAAGGCTCTTCTCGTATATCAGGTCCCTAACTAATGCCTATCCTCGCTTTAGAAAAGTCTGTCTGCATGGGAACCTATGAATCCTCTTTTCAGACTAAAATCTACATCTCTGTGGAGGGGTGATGAACCTGCTGTAATTAAAAGGCCTGTGACCACCAGGTGGAGTGCTCAGGCAGAAGGTAAATGAATACATATCAAAAAACTGACCGGCACATCCAAACTTAGATTCAGTGTGAACAGGTGCTAAACCTAGAGTCACCAACTCATATACATACAAGAAGAAAAGGTAGCACACTGTAGCGCTATAGCTTGCAAACACGAAATATGAAAAATATGAAAAATGAATTACATCATTACCTTAGAAATATGAAAAATTGAGAAGTCTTAGCACATAAGATGGCCAAATTATGTGAGCCTGATAGCCACGTCAAGGCTCTTCTCGTATATCAGGTCCCTAACTAATGCCTATCCTCGCTTTAGAAAAGTCTGTCTGCATGGGAACCTATGAATCCTCTTTTCAGACTAAAATCTACATCTCTGTGGAGGGGTGATGAACCTGCTGTAATTAAAAGGCCTGTGACCACCAGGTGGAGTGCTCAGGCAGAAGGTAAATGAATACATATCAAAAAACTGACCGGCACATCCATTAGTTAGGGACCTGATATACGAGAAGAGCCTTGACGTGGCTATCAGGCTCACATAATTTGGCCATCTTATGCGCTAAGACGTGGCTATTCATTTACCTTCTGCCTGAGCACTCCACCTGGTGGTCACAGGCCTTTTAATTACAGCAGGTTCATCACCCCTCCACAGAGATGTAGATTTTAGTCTGAAAAGAGGATTCATAGGTTCCCATGCAGACAGACTTTTCTAAAGCGAGGATAGGCATTAGTTAGGGACCTGATATACGAGAAGAGCCTTGACGTGGCTATCAGGCTCACATAATTTGGCCATCTTATGCGCTAAGACTTCTCAATTTTTCATATTTCTAAGGTAATGATGTAATTCATTTTTCATATTTTTCATATTTCGTGTTTGCAAGCTATAGCGCTACAGTGTGCTACCTTTTCTTCTTGTATGTATATGAGTTGGTGACTCTAGGTTTAGCACCTGTTCACACTGAATCTAAGTTTGGATGTGCCGGTCAGTTTTTTGATATGACTGATTAATTGAGTCTGTGAACAGGAGTCTTTTATCAAGGTGACCATGTAAGACTGCTGTCTTTAATAGTTCATTAGGAGAGTCTAACTGGTCTGTAGGAGCCAGAACTCTTAATGATTGGTAGGGGCAAATACTTATTTCTCACTGCAAAATGCAAATAAATTTATATAATTTATACAATGTGATTTTCTTGATTTTATTTTTGATATTCTATCTCTCAATGTTAAAATTCACCTATCCTTAAAATTATAGACTGTTCAGGTCTTTTTCAGTGGACAAACTTACAAAATCAGCAAGGGATCAAATAATTATTTCCTTCACTGTACACACCACACTTGTTCACACACAATACACATATTAGGGTGTTCTTAAATGGGAAAGTCATCGGATAGTGTTTACCTTCCCTGGCTGGAGGTTTCCCGTCTGGCCCACTTAATTGAAGATCCTTTCCAGCGTAAAGGTAGGAGTGCAGAGCGTGCTGAGTAACGTTACTTTAGCACTGTATTGTGGAGCCATGTCTGCTAACTGTGACATGGATGAGCCAGCACACAAAAAATTAAAGGCACAGAGCTGACCTGGCTAATGAAGAGACAGGCAACCCTGCACAACTGTTGGAGGATTTGCCCCTCTACTCCCCGGCTCAGCCCGCCCCTGCATATACTGCCTTTTCTGTGTTGTTGCACAGGACTGCAGGTAACATTTGCTACATTATCTGTACTCAAAGAGTTATCACTGTTTTATGTATGGTGATACATAGGACTGTATGCAACATCAGCTAGATTATTTTAACTCAAAGAGTAATTGCTGTGTTATTTGTGATGCACTGCGAGTTAAGGTACTATCACACTAAGCGAGATCGCTAACGAGATCGCTAAAGAGTCACCATTTATGACGCAGTAGCGATCTCGTTAGCGACACAGCTGTGTGTGACATGTAGCGGCGATGTGGCCCCCGCTGCGATGTCGCTGATCGCTCATGAACGTTCTGAGCTGTTTTTTGGTCGTTGGTGTACCGCTGGTGAGCCTGAATCGCTGAGTGTGACACCCTTTATGAACGTCTTCACCAGCGTCGCAGGCGGGACTAGGTTTTGCCAACAACCGCAGAGGTCGTTATACAGATCGCTGATCTCTGATGAGATCTTTGTGTTTGGAAGCTAACTAGCGACCATATAGCGATCGCACCAACGATCTCGCCAGGTCGTGTCGTTGTCGTGATCGCTGGTGCGATTGCTAAGTGTGACAGTGCCTTTAAAAATACCACATAATCTGTACCAGGGAGTTATCAGTGGATTATCTGTGGTGTTAAACAGGACTGCAGGTGACATCTACTACATAATGGGAAGGAAAAGATCTTGGAGTCCAGCAAAATCTTCAATCCTTTATGATTTAAAAATAAGTTAAAAATTCATGATTAATTTTTGCTTATTTTCTAATCATAAAATAAAGGATTGAAACTTTTATTGAAATTTCTGGACCCTGGGATCTTTTCCTTTTCATTTTATTACACATGGTGAGGCAAAAATTTATTTTCTCAATATCTACTACATTATCATCGGGCAGCACGGTGGCTCAGTGGATAGCACTGTAGTCTTGCAGCGCTGGAGTCCTGGGTTCGAATCCCACCAAGGACAACATCTGCAAGGAGTTTGTATGTTCTCCCTGTGTTTGTGTGGGTTTCCTCCGGGTTCTCCGGTTTCCTCCCACACTCCAAAAACATACTGATAGGGAATCTAGATTGTGAGCCCCATCGGGGACAGCGACGATAATTTGTGCAAACTGTGAAGCGCTGCGGAATATGTTAGCGCTATATAAAAATAAAGATTATTATTATCAGGGAGTTATCAATGTGTTATCTGTGGTGTTACATAGGACTGCAGGTGACATCCAGGGCTTCCACTAGGAATTTCAGGGCCCCATACTGGAAAAATCTTCAGGCCTCCTTGAGACTCCAACCAGGTTCCACCTCCAACCCTCGAACCATCCACAGTCCCACTGCCCACTCTTGGAAAAACTCCTCTTCTGCGTCACATCCTCTGTAATCAGATATTAACAGTTCCCAGCAAACACCATATCACATACATTGCCAGCAGCGTTTGTTTTGGCCAAAACATTTTTTAATCCACCACCACCACGCCAAGGTAGACTCTTTTGGCAGCGCCCTTCTCTGCTCTAACCTATTAAACATTTCTAAAAATATCCAATACTCTTTTTAGGTATATTTTTTATTTATATTTCTTTAACCCCTTCCCGACCTGTGACGCCACGTAGGCGTCATGAAAGTCGGTGCCAATCTGACCTGTGATGCCTATGTGGCGTCATGGGGAGATCATGTTACTGCATCACCGAAAGGTCACCCAACCCGCAGGCACAAGACCCTTTGTACTTCACCACGGGGGGGTGGCTTAACCCACACGTAGCTATGATCGCTGATTGGCTGTTAAAAGTGAAATGTTATGGTTAGAGTTGGGATTAGGGTTAGGGGTGTGTTGGGGTTAGGGTTGGGATTAGGGTTAGGCTTGTGGTTAGGGTTATGGTTAGGGTTGAGATTAGGGTTAGGGGTGTGTTGAGGTTAGGGTTATGGTTAGTGTTGGGATTAGGGTTAGGGGTGTGTTGGGGTTAGGGTTGTGGTTAGGGGTGTGTTGGGGTTAGGGTTGGAGTTAGAATTGAGGGGTTTTCACTATTTAGGCACATCAGGGGGTCTCCATACGTGACATGGCGCCACCATTTATTCCAGCCAATTTTGCGTTCAAAAAGTCAAATAGTGCTCCCTCCATTCTGTTCCTCGACGTGTGCCCAAACAGTGGTTTACACCCACATATGGGGTATCAGCATACTCAGGAAAAACTGCACAACAACTTTGGGGGTTTAATTTCTCCTGTTCCACTTGGGAAAATAAAAAATTGGGGACTAAAAAAATGTATTTTGTGGAAAAAAAATTATTTTTTATTTTCACGGCTCTGTGTTTTAAACTTCTGTGAAGAACTTGGAGATTCAAAGTGCTCACCACACATCTAGATGACTTCCTTGGGGATCTAGTTTCCAAAATGGGGTCACTGGTGGGGGGTTTCTACTGTTTAGGCACATCAGGGGCTCTGCAAACGTAACAAGATGCCCGCAGACCATTCCATCAAGTCGGCATTTCAAAGCGTCACTACATCCCTTCCGAGCCCTGACGTGTGCCCAAACAGTGGTTCCCCCCCACATATGGGCTACCAGCGTACTCAGGGCAAACTGGACAACAACTTTTGGAGTCCAATTTATCCTGTTACCCTTGGGAAAATAAAAAATAGTGGGCTAAAATATCATTTTTGAGGAAAAAAAATGATTTTTTTATTTTCACTGCTCTGTGTTTATAAACTTCTGTGAAGTACTTGGGAGTTCAAAGTGCTCACTATGCATCTAGATAAGTTCCTTGGGGGGGTCTAGTTTCCAAATAGGGTCACTTGTGGGGGAGCTCCAATGTTTAGGCACTCAGGGACTCTCCAAATGCGACATGGCAACCGCTAAATATTCCAGCATATTTTCCATTCAAAAAGTCAAATGGCACTCCTTCACTTTTGAGCACTGTCGTGCGCCCAAACAGTGGTTTATGACCACATATGAGGTATCAGTGAGAAATTGCCCAACAAATTTTATGATCCATTTTATCCTGTTGCCCATGTAAAAATGAAAAAATTGATGCTAAAAGAAAATTTTTGTTGGAAAAATTAAAATATCCATTTTTTCCTTCCACGTTGCTTTAGTTCCTGTGAAGCACCTGAAGTGTTAATAATCTTCTTGAATGTAGTTTTGAGTAGCATGAGGAGTGCAGTTTTTAGAATGGTGTCACTTTTGGGTATTTTCTGCCATATAAACCCCTCAAAGTGACTTCAAATGTGAGGTGGTCCCTAAAAAAATGGTTTTGTAAAATTTGTTGTAAAAATGAGAAATCGCTGGTCAACTTTTAA
This sequence comes from Oophaga sylvatica, assembly GCA_033576555.1. Lineage (NCBI taxonomy): Eukaryota > Metazoa > Chordata > Amphibia > Anura > Dendrobatidae > Oophaga > Oophaga sylvatica. The sequence goes on from JARQOD010000002.1 coordinate 428,904,140, forward strand.
CCCTTATAACTTCCTAACCAAAAAAAATGTTGTTTCCAAAATTGTGCTGATGTAAAGTAAACATGTGGGAAATGTTACTTATTAACTATTTTGTGTCACATAACTCTCTGGTTTAACAGAATAAAAATTCAAAATTTGAAAATTGCGAAATTTTCGACAAATTTCTGTTTTTTTCACAAATAAGCGCAAAAATTATTGACCAAATTTACCACTAACATGAAACCCAATATGTCACGAAAAAACAATCTCAGAATCGCTAAGATCCGTTGAAGCGTTCCTGAGTTATTACCTCATAAAGGGACACTGGTCAGAATTGCAAAAAATGGCCAGGTCTTTAAGGTCAAAATAGGCTGGGTCATGAAGGGGGAATGAGTCACATACATTTTTTAGAATGACCAATAATACCACATACAAGGGACAAATATTGTCACACCATGACCAGACCATGTATTACCACCACATAGTGATCGAATACTACCACATACTATTACGATTGCGGCTTGGCGAAACGAGCCTCCAAGAGTGGCCCTCTGGATCGTGGCACCGAGGTGGAGCCGACCCCTATACAGGAATTGTTAGGGGCAGGCCCTGGGGTTCGAGTACCACGATAGCCGGTACCGAGAGGGGTGGCTCTTTAGGGAAGAAGCCCCTCTACTGGACAGAGAGAGCACAGGGTAATAGAGCGGAGCAGGGTATCGGAGGTAGAACTGAGGCGAGACAGGTGGTCTGGGGAAACAACGTACCGCAGGACTGAGCAGGAACAGAGGGAACCCGGAGCGGGACACAGGAGGAAGGCTGAGACACAAGACAGGTAGGCACGGCTGGGATACAGGACAGGCGGGACACGGCTGGAACACAGGACAGGTGGGAACGGCTGGGATACAGGACAGGAGGGACATGGCTGAAACCCAGGACAGGCGGGCACAGCGGGGATACAGGATAGGCGGGACATGGCTGGAACACAGGACAGGTGGGCACGGCTGGGATACAGGACAGGCGGGACATGGCTGGAACACAGGACAGGCGGGCACGGCTGGGATACAGGGCTGGAAGACAAAGCAAGGAAGACACTAAGGCGATCCAAAAGTAAACCAGGCCTAATGCTAGCACAATGCTAGCTCTATACTAAGATCAGGCACCTCTACTAAAGGAGGGCAGCCTGAAATACCCGTCCACAAGTTCCTATTGGTCCGGCGGTGCTTCCAGGTCAGGGCACCGCCGGAGCTCAAGGAGAGGGGATGACGCGTGTCCGCGCCCTACAGCGGACCAGTCAGCCGGCGCGAGCCCCGACCCGAGGGAGACTGCGATGCAGGAACGGTGAGGTGAGTTTGAGGGGAGGCGGCCGTGGCAGCCGTAACACATACAAGAAAGAAATACCTCCACACCATGACCAAACCACATATTACCATGGCATAGTGACCGAATAATACCACATACAAGGGACAAATATTGTCACGTCATGAACAGACCACATAATACCACCATATAGTGACTAAATACTGCCACATACAAGTGAGAAATACCACCAAACCATGACTAGACCACACATTGACCGAATACTACCACATAAAAGGGAGAAATACAGCCACACCATGACCAGATCACATATTACTATGGCATAGTGACCGAATAATACCACATACAAGGGACAAATATAGTCACACCATGACCATATTACCACCACATAGTGACCGAATAATACCACATACAACAAACAAAAACCACCACACCATGACCAGATCACATATTACCATCACATACTAACCGAATAATACCACATACAAGGAACAAATACCGCCACTCCATGACCAGACCAAATTTTACCACCACGTAGTGACCGAATACTACAATACTGATCGTTAATAAAAAAAACACAATACTAAGTGCCATTATACACAGGAGCTCTGAATATACAGTACTGTCAGTGTACAGGTAATGCAATGATTATCAGTGACATTATACATAGATGCTCTGTGTATTATATCAGTGTACAAATAATACAGTGGTCACCTGTAACATACACAGGAGCTTTGTACAGCATATAGTCAGGCTTGGACTGGCCCACTGGAGAACCAGTGTGCCCAGGCACTGACACCTGCTGGCATACTGGCCAGCAGCTACCTAAGGCCCCCACTGCTCCAAGGGCCCTCACTGCTCCATATTCACGTTTCCCCACGCCTCTATGGGCATAGAGAGGTGTTGATACCATTTCTCTTTAAAAGAAAAAAACCTCCACACCAGGGCCAAAACCCCATTTACCATGGCAAGTGACCCCTTTTAAACCCAACAAGGGACAAATATTGTCCGTCATGAAAGAAACCCCATAATCCACCAATATTTACTAAATACGCCACATACAAGTGGAAAAAACCACCAAACCTGATAGGGCCCCACATTGACCAATACTACCAAATAAAAGGGAGAAAACAGCCACCAGGGCCAACATATTACTATGGATAAAAGGGCCGAAAAATAAAAACCCGGGGCAAAAATAGTCAACCCTGACCAATTACCACCAAAAAGTGACCCAAAA